>OY992765.1:1315000-1704065 GCA_963921325.1 Logfia minima | reverse complement strand
CTGCATTTTACGGGTTCAGCGAAGCTGATTTAGATCGTGAGTTTTTTCTTGGTGTATGGAGGATGTCTGGGTTTTTGTCTGAGAATCGACCCGTGCAAACTCTTAGGTCGATATTGACCAGGCTTGAACAGGCTTATTCTGGAAGTATTGGTTACGAGTACATGCACATTGCTGATCGTGAACGATGTAATTGGTTGAGAGATAGAATCGAGACTCCAACCCCGACTCAATACAATAGTGAGCGCCGTGAGGTTATCCTTGATAGACTCATCTGGAGTACTCAGTTCGAGAACTTTTTAGCTACTAAGTGGACGGCTGCAAAAAGATTTGGACTTGAAGGCGGGGAAACTTTAATCCCAGGCATGAAAGAGATGTTTGATCGCTCAGCAGACCTTGGTGTTGAAAGCATTGTTATTGGAATGTCTCACAGAGGACGATTGAATGTCTTAGGTAATGTCGTTAGGAAGCCGTTGCGTCAAATTTTCAGTGAATTCAGTGGTGGTACGAAGCCAGTGGATGAAGTTGGGCTCTACACTGGAACTGGTGATGTCAAGTATCACTTGGGAACTTCGTATGATCGCCCAACAAGGGGTGGAAAGAGAATTCATTTGTCTTTAGTTGCAAACCCTAGTCACTTGGAAGCTGTAGATCCTGTGGTGATTGGGAAAACCAGAGCAAAACAGTATTACTCAAATGATTTAGATAGAACCAAGAACATGGGTATTCTGATTCACGGGGATGGAAGTTTTGCAGGCCAAGGTGTAGTGTACGAGACTTTGCATTTGAGTGGTCTTCCAAATTACACCACTGGCGGTACTATCCATATTGTAGTGAACAATCAAGTTGCCTTCACCACCGATCCACAGGCAGGAAGATCTTCACAATATTGTACGGATGTCGCTAAAGCTTTAAACGCTCCCATTTTTCATGTGAATGGTGATGATGTAGAAGCCGTTGTCCATGCTTGTGAGCTTGCAGCAGAGTGGCGCCAGACCTTCCACTCAGATGTTGTTGTTGACATAGTCTGTTATCGCAGATTTGGGCATAATGAAATTGATGAACCTTCGTTTACTCAACCCAAAATGTACAAGGTCAGCGCTATTATGTGTTACTCATCTTTCACATTATACTTTGCTACAAGTTGCTGTCTTTTTTTCTTGGATAATGTTTTCTTTCACCATCATGCTTTGACTTCTTTTATGTTTTTGAACGTTCTGGTTTCTCCAGATCATCAGGAATCATCCTTCATCGCTAGAAATCTACCAGAAGAAGCTTTTAGAAACTGGCCAAGCAACAAAAGAAGATATTGATAAAATACAAAGCAAGGTTACTGCAATCCTTAATGAAGAATTTCTTGCTAGCAAGGATTATGTCCCTCAAAGAAGAGACTGGCTTTCAGCTTACTGGACTGGATTTAAGTCCCCTGAACAGCTTTCACGTATTCGTAACACTGGGTACGTTTTTTCACATGTTATTTACACAGATAGGCTTGTAGCTTGGCCTCTCATTGAGAAGTATATCTTTTTCTGCAGGGTTAAACCAGAGATCTTGAAAAATGTCGGGAAGGCTATCACAACTCTTCCAGAAACTTTTAAGCCTCATAGAGCTGTTAAGAAAATATTTGCAGATCGTTTTAAGATGATTGAGACTGGGGAGGGTGTTGACTGGGCAGTTGCAGAAGCTCTTGCATTTGCAACAATGTTGGTGGAAGGAAATCATGTGAGATTGAGTGGTCAGGATGTTGAGAGAGGTACGTTCAGTCACAGGCATTCTGTTGTGCATGACCAGGAAACAGGGGAGCGCTACTGTCCTTTGGACCATGTAATGATGAATCAGAACGAGGAAATGTTTACTGTAAGCAACAGGTAAATGCAAATCTTTATAAGCATTGTTACATGATTTCCCTACAACTGATAATTTTTCCTGATACATTTATTTTTTTCCTTACATGATGCGTTAGAACACTAGTTTCTATCACAAGACTACCTCATTCCAACTTGTGTAGCATTGAACACGTTATGTCTAAAATTCCCGTTTCTGACATTCAAAATTTTGAAATAGTTCGCTGTCAGAGTTTGGCGTCCTGGGATTTGAGTTGGGCTACTCAATGGAAAATCCTAATTCGCTTGTATTGTGGGAAGCTCAATTTGGGGATTTTTCTAATGGAGCTCAGGTGATATTTGACCAATTTTTGAGCAGTGGAGAGGCTAAATGGCTGCGCCAGACAGGATTAGTTGTCTTATTACCTCATGGTTATGATGGTCAGGGCCCCGAACACTCAAGTGCTAGACTGGAGCGTTTCCTTCAGGTAAATACTTTTGCCAGGGAGAGTGTCAGTTGTGTTACTACCTCTAGGAGCTCTCTACAAGAATTCTTTATTTTCTTGGAACTATAAGAAATTTGTGTTCATATAGCTTGTTACAATTTCGCATGAATCCGTTTCCATCTTGTTGACAATTTTTTTCACTTTCATACCTTTAAATTGGTAAGCAGTTTCATTGATTTTGTCCACTCTAACCTAGAGTGTGGAGTTCAGATTGGAATACATTTATATGAATTTTGATGTTTCTCATATATGGCTTAACCCGTTTGACCTATTACTGATCGAACATAACTCATATCAACCTATTTTTGGGTTGATGGGTCAGAATTACCTTTACTCTTGTACATTACCTTTTAGCTCTACCACTACATAAAATGGTAGCTTGTATCTTTATTAACTCGATCTACCTCATAAATCTAATGATAGATGAGTGATGACAATCCATTTGTTATACCTGAGATGGAACCAACCCTTCGCAATCAAATTCAAACATGCAATATGCAGATTGTCAATGTTACAACGCCAGCAAATTATTTCCATGTATTGCGTCGACAGGTTAGTTTCTCCGTATAAAAGTTGCTAAAAGATTAATGAGATCCATCACCTCCTAACCCTTTATTGTCGTTTTTCAGTTGCACAGGGAGTTCCGTAAGCCGCTTATTGTGATGTCTCCTAAGAATTTGCTCCGTCACAAAGAGTGCAAGTCAAATTTATCGGAGTTTGATGATGTCCAAGGTCACCCAGGTTTTGACAAACAAGGGACTAGATTCAAGCGACTCATCAAGGATCAGAATGACCACTCAGATCTTGAAGAGGGCATTAGACGTTTAGTTCTTTGCTCTGGAAAGGTTTGTAAAATATTCAGTTGAAACAACTCCCCAATAGAGATACAGAACATTGTTATAAGTTTTTCTGTATAAAATATCAGTATTAGATCTTCCCTTTTACATGCTTTGCGCTTTTGTCATTCGGGTTGTTTTGATGATACTGGGATTTTGCAGGTTTATTATGAACTTGATGAGCAGAGGAAGTCAGTTGACGGTAAAGACATTGCAATTTGCCGTGTTGAACAACTATGCCCATTCCCCTATGACCTCATCCAGCGAGAACTAAAGCGTTATCCAAGTAAGTTCGAACTTCCAATGATCTGTAGCTGGTAGACATGGCCACTGTGACCCATTTACCTATGAAATGGTCGATTTTGGATTTTCTCACTGAGCGCTATACTGCTCCAGATATGGTTTGGTATGCAAAAGATTGCTAAAACCCTAAATTTTTATGACTTTATATCGTCCAAATCTGGTGCGCATCGCAGGCTGCGATGAGCCTGAGACCAGCCTGAGACCTGGCTGCGACTAACTAGACTACGATCTAGACTGCGACCAGGTTGCGACTAACTAGACTGCGACAGCCCACAAGGCTGCAACCAGGATGCCAAATTTTCGAACAGTCTGCCAATTTTTGGGGTCCATTGCAGGCGCATCGCTGAGTGCAACAGTGTCGCTGTGTGCGACCAGCCATAGAAATTTCCATTCGTTTCGCTCCAATTTCTTCCTTATTTATCTCCTGTCCGGATCTTTGGCCTGGATATCAGATATAAACCTAGTAAGTATCATAATCGTGTCATATGATACTCAAACCGACTCGAATGAGAGGGATATCGCCTCTTTAAATATGTATATTTCAGGCGATATCACGTCTCATTTGAAACGTAGTTGGCTTGGATTTGGCATTTGTAATTTGTAAAGCATAGTTCGTCTCAGTTCTCTACCAGTATGCATATGCTATATTGGCAAACTTACCTTATAACATGTTCTAAGAATCGTCATCAGATTCTTGTACAACACATCAACACATGTGCACATAAGATCAATTAACATATGCGAAGATGTAACCCACCGCATAAGTGAAGGATGGTTGAAGTGGAGGGTCGCCACGGGACTCTTGTGCAACAGGAAAGTCCTTTGGAACTGAAGGGGAGATTTATAGGATAGCAATTAGACCAACTATGTTATACGGCTCAGAGTGTTGGCTAATGACGAAGGCTCAAGCGACTAGGATGGAAGTAGCAGAAATGGGGATGCTAAGGTGGACATGTGGTAGGACCATGTTTGACATGATACCGGATGGAGTTTACAGGGAGCAGCTGAGAGAAGGACGACTGAGATGGTTTGAACATGTCAGGAGGAGACCACGGACAACACCAGTTAGGAGAGTAAAACCCATCACGATTGATGGCTAGAGGAGGAGGGTAGACCAAAACTTAGGTGGGAGGATAGACTGAAACTCGATTTGAAGGAGCTGTAGTTGTCCTAAGGATATGACCTCTGATAGGAACGCATGGAGGCTTAGAATTAGGATAGATGAGTTCGTTGATTAGGTGGCTTAGGGTCTTCTAGATTACCTAGGTAACTGTTGAAGCGGTATATATTCTATATTTGTTTACTTATATACTTTTATCTATATTATATTTATACGTATTGTATATATGTACACCTATATTATAGCCATACATTTTTATATAGCAACAGTTTGGTATAATAATTTTTAGTTAGACTTAAATTCGTACTAATATTTACTTATACTATATTTTTTATTCTCTAATAGATATCTAGATATATATATATATATATATTTCTACTTTTATATAAATACTACGTCCAAACTTTCTTATATATTTCCATATATCGAATACATATACCTATTTATAATTTCTTACTCTCTATTTTATATTTATGCCGAATACATTATACCTATATATATCTATATAATATTTATATCTATACTATATTTATTTTCTAAGCCTATGCTATATATTATATATAATATTATAGCTACATTGTAACTATATTATATTAAATTGTTATACTTGCACCATATATTATATCTATAGCTTATATTATATCCACACATTCTATTTCTATCTATTTACATCCTATATATTTATAGCTTAGTATAGAAATGCATATCATTACATATATTTATTTACTTATACTCATTTTGCACTAGCTACATATACGTTCATGTTTGCCGGATGTCTCTCTGGAAGCAGTCTCTCTACCATCGGGTAGGGGCATGACTATCTACATCTTACCTCCTCCATACCCTGCCATTAACGGGATTGAGTATTATTGTTGTTGTTGTAACAGTTAACATATGCATTCACTTCAATGAATCTATATGATGCGGTATTTAATTAGAGATGATTCGCGTAACTATGTCAAGACTTGGCAATCTTTCTGTGTGTTGTTGCTGACGTTATGCATTAAAGAATTTTAAAGATTCTACATCTGCTTTTCATAGAACAAGTGGCCTATGAATATTTTGGTGTCTTTAAGCACATTTGACCAATATACTCTCTTTGCCTGATCTTTCAGATGCAGAAGTTGTCTGGTGCCAGGAGGAGCCAATGAATATGGGGGCCTACAGTTACATTGCCCCACGCCTTGCTACCGCCATGAAGGCACTGGATAGAGGTACTATAGATGATGTCAAATATGTGGGCCGTGCTCCATCTGCTGCCACTGCAACTGGTTTCTACATCGTTCATGGGAGAGAACAGTCGGAACTCGTGCAGAAAGCCCTGCAACCTGAACCTGTCACTAACCCTGCACTTTGTTAGAGCCTGTATCGGGTATGTATCAAAACCATTGTTTTAGATTTTGACTCATTTACTTATTAATGGGCTGTGCTTTCATTTATTAGTACTCTCAAATGGGTCAAATAAAAAAATCTAGCTAAAAAAAGGGCATGTCAAATGGGTTGGAAGTCTCTTTTTAATTGTATTTTTAATGCATACAACCTACTAAATCGCTTTATAAAAACATTTAGATTATTATCACTATGATATTGTTTTCAATTTATCGAACATTGCATTGAGGTTGACTTGATATTTAAAATTGACCCATTTAGAGCTGAGCATGCTACCCAACTTGCACATCTTACCACAAATCCACAATGCCACTTATGGTTTTGATAATTTCGACAGTAGTATTTAAATAACTTAATATTATTCATTTGCAGGGTTTGCATCTTAGTCGGAGTGTTGGTGTGGCATCCTTTTGCTTTAATTTAAAATGGTTACTCTCTAATTGGCAACATTACGCGTGAAATAATGACGTACAAATATTCAGGCGAGATTAATATACATTGCGCCATGGGTTCATGGTGTGCAAGTACTTTTACTACTATATTTTTTGAGGAACGACTTTTTTTGGTATTCTTGATGACCATATTGGAATGCAGTCCTCGGTTCATTTCATTTAAAGTTATATATACTCTAGCTTAAACCGAAGAGCTGTTTGTTTTGCGCTTCCCTATTTATTTTATGTGGATCTTATTCTTTCTATGTTATCATATCATTTGAATGAGACCCATAATAAGATACAGTTTCTGTATATCATTGTTGAAATTTTATGAATCAAGTTTCTATTTTTCTTCAAAAGATCTTGGCCATTTAAAATGGTAAAGTTGTACTAGTATATCATACAATATAAAGCTCTGAATATTTTAATTTTAGATGGGAAGGACACTGACCCTAATGTTTTTAAAAGTCCATGTTTTCTAGAAACCTACCAACCCAACCTTAAATATGTACTAATCTTTGTTACGTGGTTAGAATGAACTTTTAGTAGAATATTGTTTTTGTTTGAATATATAATTTTATATGGCAAATAATTTGATTAGTATATGGAGATGGATTTGGTAGGCCAAAAATAGTGGATATTGTGGTTACGAAAAGAAAGAAAATAGGAAGCTACCTACTATGTGCATGACTAATGTGAATATGGGACTTTTTTAATCGACACTTGGCTTAACGAAAACTACATTTTTAACTTTGTTTTTTCCGCTCAAAATTTCGTTCTTATGAAAGGACACATCATGGATATGTGTCATTTAATGGGTGTACGAATAAATTGTAGCGTACATGACATGAGGTGATAGTTTATGATTAGGCTTTAGTCTTTTCGATAAATTATAAAAATATGATAAAATTCATGACGTACGTATTTAAACTCACATCCTCTTTTAACTTATTTATGACATGTAATGAGTCTACTAATTTACATATGTTGAAAGACATCAAAATTTGTAGCCATGTATATTGTAATCATTTTGTCACGCCTTGTGTTTTCGAATTATTTTGTCACACTCCGTCTATCGAAAACGTGAGACGTGACGGAGATGATTATCATAACACATTGATATATAATAATAGAGAATTCATTAAATGAAAAACTATTACAAAATGTCATGACGACTCTTGACACAAGCGAAGACTTGTATCGTGGTTAGTCAATACTACAACAAATATAGTCATAAAGTCATATAATCCCACAACCCGGGACAAGTTTCAAACAATATCCAAAACCAAACAAAACAACAAAATTCATAGGAATATACTAATGTGATTTATTAAAAAAAAACAACCCACGAGGGTTAGGTCTCACTAAAACTATGTAAAAAGCTCTACACTCCTTAAGCATTCTTAGTGTTATTACCTGAAAATGAATACTCGAAAACGTCAACATAATGTTGTTGAGCTCGTAGGTTTAAATAATATATGCATTTGATGTGCATAGAATATGAGTAGGACATTAATGTAAAAATAACAACGTAGCAGCAAATAGTGTATAGGAATATCCAAACCGAACCTATCAACCGAGTCATAAGCACTTTAGATTTCCAAACATGTCGCCTACTAGCTAGAGCTAAACAGTTGGCTTAATAGAACTAAAGGAATCATAGTCATGTACATATCAACCACTAATGTTCACACACGCAATTATAAACACACAAAATGTCCAAAGAAATAAAATGATTAGCGCAACATACATATTTGAAATAGCTTTTGAGTATCATTTTCCCTCGGAAATATAAAAAAGGGGCCACGAAACTCACCTTGTTAGTAGATGAAAGAAAGTGTATAATTATCCGAACAGTTAATCTATAAATAAAAGAAACGTGTAAGTTACACATGGACAAGGCTTATAATCTTCCCATTGTAACTCGTAATTGATGAAATGTATATGACCAAGCCTTGTATTCTTGATGAACTATTCCTCGTGAATGATAATTTTTATGCCCTTAAGTCCTAGATGTATGTAATTGGTGATCTACCCTTACTTTTATAGGTTTGATTTTCTGCTATAAATTTTAGGGTTACTTTATGTATTTTTCAAGTACATTAAACGAGTTAGTTATGGTTCCAAATTTAAATGAATGAGCCTACAATGTGTTAAACATTCTCAGTAATTTTTCCATAATATTTGTTAACGTTTATTAATTTTAATAAAATCCATAACACTAACTAGTTAGAAAAGTATTCTTTTTGTGCAACAAAGAGTTTTATTTTTGTAAAAATACTTAAAAGTCTTAAAAAATTCTGAAATTTATACAAGGATGAATAGACATATGGAAATTATACCAAAAAAAATATCATCATCTAACTCGCAAAATTAAGTGAGTTAAATTGAGTGAGTTATGATGTCCCAAAGTCAACCAAAAATCAGATCAGCATATACAGTTTTGATTGGTTGTTTTGTAATAACCATTTGAACAACCTAAACTTGTCGTTTTGACATGAAACCACTTTGAACATAAAGTAGATTCATTGAACTTAAACCTGGACTTAAAATTCATGTATAAACCCCACATTATGACCAAGAAATGGCCTTCTAAAGTTGATACAAAATTCTGGTTTAGATCAAACAACACCTTTTGACCTAGAAAATCCTATCTATAATTATATATTTAACACAATTTCATTAAATCTATTTTTAATATGTTATTTAGGTGTGCTTAATCATAATTAATTTCCATCAATTCGAGTAATATTAAGAATTAAAAGAAAACAAAGAACACTTGCTAGAAGCTTCAAAAAGACGATCGATTAATCTTGTTATTGAGAGTTTGATGAAAAAAAAATTGTATGAGGCTAGGGTTTTGGAATTTCGACCAAGGGAGGAGAAGAAAAAAGAGAGCCTAGGGTTTTGAAAGACTTTAAAGAATAATATTTGTAGAATTTTTGAACTTGGATAAAAAGAAATAAAAGATTTGGATTAGGTTTATTATTATTATTATTATTATTATTATTATTATTATTATTTTATTTTATTTTTTTATAACCTAGGCCGGTTTATATATATATATATATATATTTTACTTTATATTATGTTATATTTACGAGTGACATGTTCCTCGTTGGTGCATTTAACCTTTTAATGTGTTATGTAAGTATCTTATTGATTTATATTCTTGCATTGTTATTATTATTAGAGGATAATACTATTGACTCAATTTATTTATTGACTTAATCACTAATATATTGTCTTTGGTAGGTATCTACAATGCCTAATGATATGTTAAAAGAATTAATTCAATGTTTTAGGAGAAACGTGAATACTTAGAGATTTCATCTTGATCAATACAACTAGAGAGAATAAGATGATCAAACCACTTAACTCCTAGAATTTTCCACTTTCTTTGTTTCAGGAATCACGTATGCACATAAGTTTAACTAGACGACGAACGTGGATTTAGTAGTCAAAGTTGATTAACCTGATTTGGTGACGGTTTTCAAACATTTTATGTTAATTTAAAAGTTAGGAAGGTTTAACATTATTCTTAATGCAATTATCTATTAATAATATAACAACGTAGGATAAAATTAAAATTAAAGATATAAGAAAAGAGAAAATAAAATAGCACCATTAGTTTTGATAGGTATACTAAAATTATACATTATAAAATTGTATACATATAAATAATGCATAAATTTACTGTATTTATCACAAATAGTAGGGATACAAATATCATCATCCTGATAGATTTCTATTTTGCTAGATATATTCCCCGCATCTCCTTTTAAGTATCAACATTAGTACACTATAATTCTGAATTGTTTAAAAAAATAAATAATCACTTTCGTATTACAACTAATCAAATAAGTTTTAAAATGTAAAGCTTTAATGTTTTCTTTTTCTAGTTGTATTTTACCTTTGTGCGCTTAGGAATTTACCAACTGTTGTTGTTGTTGTCGTCACGGTGATAAGTATGTTTCAATTCTTGGACAAACGTAAGAAAGTGTAGCTAGATGAAAATGACTTTAGAGTCATCTTTTATTACTTAATAAATTTGTTTTAATTACCCACTTGCTTAACTGGTCCAACTTGCCAAACTTAGAAAGAACAAATAAGAAAACATCATTGGTGGCTTTTGTGCTGTAAATTGCCATCACTTTTCTTGAATGGCCATAAAAGCAACATCTCTTTGCAATTATAAATTTATTTTTATTTTGACTACCCCTTAGTTTTCTTTTCTTTCTGAAACCGAACCCAAGTCTATGTTAGTTAGTACTACAATATAAAGTGAACTATATGAATTTATATATTATACTTTTAACTATGACAAATTTTAACAAGATTTATATTAATCATCATGTAAATATGTAATATCAAGCATTTTCATTTTATATATTTGTTCTTTTACTAAGTTAATACGCAATATAACTTTAATTACTTTGTAAAAGTTGTGAACTTACTGGTAGATGAAAGTTTAAGATTAGGTGGGGTGATGTCATGTGGCAAAGCACTCGTAACCAAGAGATTTGCATGTGTCATTTTCCTAATTTTTTATCAGAACACATGACCACTAAATCCCATTATTTCATTATATATATATATATATATATATTATTGTTTATGTTTATTTACATCAATAATTGTCATTTAGGTCATTTAGTTCTTTATGGTTTTATTTCATTATTTCTTATACTAGTTGTTCACTTCTAAGTTATCAACTAATCGTAACGTGTTTAAGTAGATATGTATGAAACTATATTAAGTAACAAGATAATCGTCAACACTTTTTTTAAGACTGTGTGTATCTATTTAGTTAACAATAAAATCGAAATGAAAAATTGAGTACTAAAAGGAATATGAAAAAACGACATTGTTTTGATCCAAAATCATCATATATTTATCCCCATTATTATTTTCGATTGTTGTCTGATTTCTTAAAACACGTTATTGTTATTTTATAATTTTTAAAAGTACGGGGACTCAAAATTTTGATGTCAAAATAAAGATCAGATGGAATTTAATACGAGTTTTCGCATTTGATCGAGAGAGAAAGACATATGCCGATGAAAATTTCATTACCTATTATTCAACAACTCAGCTGCAAAGTGCAAACGATGAGCAATTCTAGAATAAAAGTTAGTTGGATTTTGTCAATTTTGAAAATAGATTTTGTCCCCATTATGAATCTCCTACCACTCATTTAGGACGATGAGATACCAAGACAATGATTGGTGTGTGCACCATTAGCCAACGATTTATTCACAACACATAAAATGGTCACAATCATTGGCTTTATCTAAATAATAAATCAATATACAAACCATCTCTCAGTTAACTTACTCATTCTTCCTAAAATTTTGGTCAAACACTCCAAGATGATGAGTATAAATGGAATTCAAAAATTTAATTTGTCACATACCCATTGGTTACCAACCATCACTATACCAAATAATGCCAATTCCCTTTTTAACATGTATATATATACGTTTACAATAAGTTATCTTCTATATATCATGTTAAAAAAGAAAAAAAAGAAAAAAAAGAAAGAAAAGAAAGTAAAATGGTATAATCGTTTTATCCAAGTTTTGATATGAAGGATAAGGTTTAATAAGCAAGCCAACAAAATGCAAGGGACAAGACCATGTTCCATACTGTTTTCTCCTTTCAACATGAATACTGTCCATGTATAAAAGATTTTATTAGCATTATATATGTTAAACATAAAATAAATCATATGCCGTTATATCCAAGAATGATCTTCTTAGAAGGATACCAACAAAAAATGCACGAGAACAAAAACCATGTTTAGTAGGAGTATTAGATACTGTATTTTAGAGCAATTGTAACATACCCTTATGATTATCTAATCATATGCATATTTCATTCACATCAATGTCCTTTTAAAAAAGAAAAATTGATTACTCCAATGCACTTTGATTGTATATGTTTCTTGTGATCAAACATCCGGTGATAGTGTACAACTAGAATAAATAATTATGGAAGGGAATATTTCTTATAGTCCATAGAAGGGATATGCGTTAAAAAATTTTATTTGCTTCATGTTTTGTTTGATTTACTATATTATCTTTTGATTTATTATATTATCTTTTGTCTAATATTTTAAAAATAAAATTATACATTAATACAATAACATATATTGTGATTTTTTAAGACGAAAAATCACTTTTTATGTTTTTCAATAATATTAAAACAAAACACCCAATATATATATATATATATATAATACCCTACAAGTTCACCACCTCCTAGTTGAAACTCGATGGAAGGGTTGCAAGATACAAATTCGTTGGCCTGGTCACTAGGTTTGACTCTCGTTGACTTTAAAAATGGTATGAAATATAATGTGAAATCTATAGAACGTTAAATTTTAATCCTTAAATTTGATCAAAAAATTGAAATTCTGGAATATAAAATTAGACAATATAAAAATAAAAGTGAAATTCTATAATATAGAACTAGACAATATAAAAAAAGAAATTAAGCATGTAAAAGAAGGTGTAAAAATAATAACTCCGAACAAAACGAATTGAAGACTTATTTTTTTCTTTAATTTTTTTTTAAAAAAATGTTTAAAATTTGAAGAAAGTTAAAATTGAAGGCTTTAGATGAAGAATTTGACTCCGAAAGGTGGACAAACCGCCTTTGTCTGTTTACAAAAACGTTCGTCTCGTCCTGACCTTTATGTCCATAATTGGCATGTCCTATAACTCTTAACGGTTCAAATGTTATGTCATATGTTTATTAGGTTATAATGTAATGATGATAGTATTATTGAGAATTTAATAGATGTAAGGGTATATTTGTATTTTTCATTAATTTCTTTAAAGACTAACTAATATTGTCGGGGTTATTAGTCATTTAAATACTTCAGAATTTAAGTTTTGAGACAGAGAATGTGAAATGTTTTATAGATAAGTATAGATATAGATATGTTTTATATTGGGAAAATTAAGTTGTCAGAATTTCCTTACATTATACATTTGATGAGACAAAAAGTAAAACTGAAATTAGATAATTAACTAAAGATATTTCCGATAAACCTGAATATTAGGGGATTTAGTTTCTTAATAAGAATGAGTTTCCTAATTGTACATATCCATAAGACTCTACAAATAAAGAGTTCTTAAGAGATATTATGTGTATTTACTTCGTGTAAATCACGATCTCATAAATTGATATTGTTTCCTCATGTTTTGTATCTCTGTGATCAATCAATTATATACATATGATTTAGAAACTTCTTTGTGTTATTTGTATTTTGATAAATTAATGTTTATATCTTTTGTTAGAATGACAAATGGGTCCTATATTTTAATTAAAATTGTCATATGCTTATTAATTTATGATATAACGATGATAGTACTAATGAGAATTTAATAAATGTAGGGGTATATTTGTATTTTCCATTGATTTCTTTAGAAACTAACTAATATTGCAAGGATATATTAGTCATTTTACTTTTAAAAACAATATTTTAAATGATTTATATATTATTACGATATGATATAATTTAACTAAATTTTTAATTATAAATTTAAAATTCTTAAAAAGACAATGTAAAATATTTTATATATAATTATTAATATAGATATAGACATAGATAAAACACATGTGATGTGTACTTATTGTGATATATATGAAAATAAAGTTTTATGTTTAGTAATATATACAAAATTGAGTGTAATTATTTGCAGATTAGTTTATATGTTTCTGGCTTTTAGATTAATTCAATACAAGTTTTAATTAAAGAAAAAATATATGCTTAAATTTGTGATTTCTATTTTTCTTTATTGTTATTTTATGAAATGAATAAATAGTAAAAGATGCGGGTAGAATGTTAAATTTTCGTACTTAAGAAAGTACACGTAAGTGGGTCAACGATACCTTATATCATAGTTTTTTCAAAATAAAAGAATTACTACTAGGAAAGAAGGATAGAAGTACAACATTTCCCAAGATGGTAGACAAGTATTCCTTGTTCATTTCAATTTGTACAAGAGGGTACCACGTCAATATCAGGAGATACAGTTATACAAACGGCTATCAACCATAGCAAGAAAAAAAAAAGAGATTAGAACCAAAGAAAGCGCAACTTGCACTTCCAAGAAAGATCATGGACTCAAACTAAACAATTTACAAAAAGAGGGACTAGCTGTAAAAAAACTCAAAACTCATCAGCATTGCATTCGATGAACACCACGATCTCGGAGTATTCCGGAGTAAAGAGCCCTTCTATTTGCAGGAATAGTCTCGTGTTTTCCAGAAACTTTCTTTTCAACCCCTTCATCCTTCAAATCTGTCGAAAAAGTCCGGTTTTGAACAATATTTTTACTTTGAAGTCTTTTTCTAAACTCTTCTCCATTTCCACTTGGTTCCATCACATCCTCTGCAAAGTGTACTTTCTTGTTCTTTTTCTCTCTCTTCTTTCCATCTACCAATTTAAAAGATTAAAAATTAGACTAAAAAGTCAACGGTAAGTTTGACCAAAACAAAATTCAAGAAAATTTTAAAGAAAGAAACCTGAAGAGATGCACGGTCTTGGTTGGTGGATCATCGAGAATTGAGAGGCGGCGGTGATGGCGCCGGCGGCGGTGGTTGGTGGTTTCTGGAGGTGGAAGGCGAGAAGGAGTACGGTGCCGGAGACGGCAGCCATGGCGGTGGCTAACACCATACCATTTGAAGCCAAGATTGATGACATGATGAATAAAAAAGACTTTTTTTTCTTTTTGTGGCAAATTCTTGCAAATTTGTAAGATTAATGAAATGGGTATTAGGAAAAATCACAACCTTTTTTGTGGGTATGAAGAAAAATCAAAACTTTTTTGTGGGAATGAGAGATGAAAATATGATCATGATCAAGAAACATGGAAGTATGAATGTGTGTGTGTGTGTGTGTTTAGTGTGTGGGTGATTTAAGAATTTTGAAGGATGGATAGTTTGATCAAAAGGGGAAATTTTATATTGTTTGGTTGGTTGGTTCTTGAAAATAGAGGGTTAGCTTTTCTTTGAATAAGTGAAGAAACTGCATCGAATGATTGGTTTATATAGGAACCCTTTTAAATAAGGTAACTTCACCTTCACTTCGATTATTTAGCACATAAATAATGTTCTAGAAACTAGTACTATTTTGATATAATATATTTATATGACTATTGACTAATGACTAAGGTTACATACTTCAACTTCTCCAAGATTATTTACATATATATGTTTAATTAATTGCATTTTTGGTGTAAGTTATTCCTCGGTTTTTATAAACGATTGGTGAATTTGATTTCTTTTCTTTAATATATGATCATTTAATAATTCATTTTATTGATTATAATCAAACCAAGCGTAAATCTATGAAAAAAGGGGGAAGGACGTAAATTTGACAAAAAATAATTAATGTTTTAGTTCAGAGTAATGTTACATACAACTAAAAATATAAATCTAAAATTATAATTAATTTGTTCATCATTTACCATATTATTTATATTTATATATTTTTTTTCTCTCTTAATCCCTATTATTTTATCCCACTAATCAATTACATTTTTAAGTTTATTTTTAAATTTATAAAGTCCACAAATTATTTTTCTTATTTAGTTCTCAAATAACATTTTGTAATTATCATTGTTTTGTTAGATTATTTAATAAGTAGCATAGTATATTGGATTACCCATACGACAAAAAACATGTTAAACAATTAATACACATAATTTGATTTTGAATAATAAAATATTGAGGGGTGTTTTATGAAAGTAGATAGAAAATAGAAGGTGTATAGTCGGAAAAGGTAAAAAATAGACGGACGAGAATGTAGTATGTATAAGTTTGGTCGTGCAAAGCATGTTAACATAAAAGAAAGTTCAGTTGTCATTATTTGCCTTTTTTTCTATCTCTTCACATGCCTAGAAATTTCCATTTTGATTTTGATATTTTCTCTAGTAATTTCTACTTTGTAACTTAAGTTATAAGTAATCAGAGGTGAATTTCAATAACTTTTACTTTCTCAAAAATACAATAAAAAAACAAATTTTTTACTACATCAACAATTTTATCCTAGCCCTGTCACTGCAAATAATAATAACCTTAGAGCATATTTATGTATCCAGTGATCATATACAGTTGTATTTCTCTATTTTTGATATAACCAAAAGAACTTGATTTTAATTGGTATATTTTATTTTATATAGATAAAACAATTAAATAGGAAACACAACACACTTAGTTACGAAAGAATTTTTCACATTGTCTTTCCGTTTTATTAAGGAACGAAAAACATTTTACTTTTTCACAAAAACAATAAAAATTAGAAAATGCATTTATCTGTGAGAGATGAAGCTTTCCTTTTCCAGAGATAGTAAAGTTGGAAAATTTAAAAAATCATAAAAAGTAGTTTTCAATTTTTTAATTATAAAAAGGAAAATAAATTTTTTTATTTTTTTAAAAGTTTTTTATAAAATTCAAATTTGAATGTCTCTAATTTTATAGTGTTTTAAGAGAAATTTTCTGAAAAAGTTTGAATTTTTTTCATAAATAAATACCAATTTAAATATCAATTATCAAGCATTATTCATCTCTATAAGTATGATATCCAGGTCCTCTGAATCTGAAAATAAGAAGATAACACACGATCAAGTTGTATTGAGTTTTCATTATATTTCTAATAAAAACATTAGCAAAAACTTCAAGTCCACCAATGTAGGTTGTCAAGTGGAGATGGTTTTGTCATAACTATCAAACTTTCTAGATTATAAGGAGTCAATTTGAAAACTTCAATTGTTGAATGCTATTTTTGAAAGTACTTGACGACCAAAGTCAACTTGACCATTTACATTTTCACACTCCTGTCGGATTCATATTGTTTTAGTTATTACATTATCATAACTTAATATTGTATCCTTAAAGAGGGAACAAGTTTTATGTTATTTTACGTTTATTTGTACTTACTTTCAAGATATGTGAAAGTGGCCTAAAATACGTATGGGATACATATCATATATACTTTTATGAAGATGAACTATGTTTGTTAGACCGTTTTACTTCTTTCTAAAAGCACTTTCTGCTATCATGTTTGTTTGTGAAAATCATGTTAGATATAATACAATTGATGAATCACTGTTTGTGGAATTGGTAGCATTATCGATAGCAATGATAATTGTGAATAAAGCATATCTTAAGATTTTAATGACAATTCCTAAAACTATTATTATCATTTTTTTATTGAAAAAAGACAATATACGTTAAGAGACTGAGGCCCATATTTTGCTTATATGCTTAGAAGGCCCGTCGGGCGTGGGGCAGTGGCCCATTTTTGTTTAACCCAATATCAACTTTCAGATTTCTTTGAAGAAGAGGCAATAAGTAGAATTTACTTGATACTCCATCTCCAAATAGATCAATAGAATATGCATGGCGAAATCACGTGCGGTCGTGTGCTGATAATTTGTGCAATCAAGTGTAATTGACCGGTTAAATGTGTTTTAATAAGAAAATTAAAAGATTAACTATACTTTGATTTAACATAAATGTTATTAGTAACATGTACGTTATTACATATTCACATACAAACAATTTTAAACTGCACTTAACAACTTTATGTTTCATATCAATATGTTTCGAACATACTAAATACAAAAAAAAAAAAAGAATGTTATTGTGTTAAGAAAAAGAAAAGAAAAATCATTCATGAACCGTATGTGGCTACTTAAAATACGTATATACGTATACTTTTGGAATCACATATTTTACATGGATATTGCAAGTCAACAATGCTTGAGGTTTTAACTACTCCATATACGTTTGTATTCGATGTATGTCGTTGTCATCTGAACACGGATTAAATTATACTTTTAGTAATTTTGTATGATGAAATAAAATCCAAGAAGTTACAATTGATATATATTCTAGTTTTGTCATCTTAGTGAATTGTGATAAACTGGAAGTCGTGATTACGATATTAATGTGTATATGGTCCAATAACACAAAATAATCAAGAATATTGAACGATTAAGAAATATTGATGAATCACTAAAAGACAAACAAAAATCAACAGTATAAAAAGAATACAAAAATCCAAACTAGGTTTTATTAGCATTTGTTCGTTTTCAACTGTGTAACGAGTTCCAACGTTATGATTGTCTTTTAGTCACAGATAGCTTTGGTATCCAACTAAATTTCATACTAGAGGGGTTTATGTGCAATTTCTCTTTAGTGTGGTGGCATAAGTGTAAAGTGCAACGTTGGACAATCTGACTTTTTTGGGCCAATTGGAGCCTTTCTCTGTTTCTTGAGTTCTTCTAAGAACCCCGTAGTGTTGGCTGCGATGCGAGCCAGATATAAAATTGTCTAGAGTTGTAGGTATTTTTTATTTTATTTTTACTTTAAATAATAGTTTTAGTGAATATGATAAAATGATCGATAGCAAAAATAAAAAGAAATAAGTTAAATTTATTTTTATACTTTTTATGCATTTTATTCCTAGTGAAAACACATTATTCTATTGGTGTTTTTAATTCGCTTATCGTGGTTGTTACAACTCATTTGTCTCATTTATATGTCTTATTACTTATGGTCAACAACTATATAGTTTTCTACAGTACTAATTAAAAAAAAAAAACATAAATGAAGAGTTCATTCACATGATACTATTCATAATAATATTCAATACCCTAAATTGTGGTGTATTCTTTAAAAAAATTGCTAATTATAATGCTAAGGGTAATAGTTAAGTCTTTCATGTTTAAGAATATTCTAATTTTGAAACTCATCATTTTCATGAATAAGTTATCTTTACACATTTAATTAAAAGAAAGTAAGTTTTAGTAAGGAAACTAAACATTTCATAATTAATTTAAATGAGTCTAAATACTTAAATAGATAATTAAAAATTTTGCCTTTTTAAAAAGTTTAAAAAAATTTACTCTTAGAAAATAAAACAATACCAATTTATCCTATTCGGTAGCAAATTGACCAGCGATTTGCAACCAGCGTCTCGATCACCGTGCCTGAGATATAGCCGAGTATGCGGGTCACAAGCTTCCTTGCGACCCGGCTATGCGATTTGCGACCGGCCTTGTGACCATGTAACTTGCGACCGGGTCGTTGCGACTTGCGACCTGGACTTCGGACCCTGTTTTGGCTAATTATTCGATACATTTTTTATAAGATTTTCCGCGGTATATGAAATTTTGAAACTTGATGTACATAATATGACCCTCACACAAGATTATGAGCATTTTATGTCGCAAATTTACTCAAAAACACTATCTTTATTTGTTGTCTAAAAATAAAATAAAAAACGTTTTATAACATTTGTTGGATTTTCAAGATTTTCTTACATTTCTATGTTACAAAATGGCATTACAATAAGTTCAAGAATAATTCAAATTTTCAGTTCCAAAACATTGAGTTGACGGAGATGCTTCGCCCTTTACCTTTGATTTTGATCTTGACTGACTCGGCTCGTCTGTTCTATCCAAAAGAGATTTGCAACCAGATCGACTATGACCAATTTCGTTGCAACAACTACATTCTTGTGTTGATTATCGTTTCCCCTTCTTCTCT
Organism: Logfia minima; assembly: GCA_963921325.1. NCBI lineage: Eukaryota > Viridiplantae > Streptophyta > Magnoliopsida > Asterales > Asteraceae > Logfia > Logfia minima. The sequence continues at coordinate 1,684,088 of OY992765.1, read as the reverse complement.
CCCTGCGAAGGAATACTAGCACGACCAGGTGGACGACCGGATTGTCTCTTCACAAGGACAGGCGGTAACACAGTCTTGAGATCACCTGGATCCACCCATTCTGAAGGATGACTTATTGGGTAAATAGCCTATGCATAGGTAGCTCGATACGTCTCTGACGTGAAATATCTTTCCGCATAACAGCGTACTTCGCCCTAATTGAAGTGATGGGCCACTGCGATCACGTATCCACAAGGTAAAACGGACAACTTCAGTTGCATGCAACTACATGTTTTTGTTTCCAAGATAACTTTCGCATTCTTTTCTCCATCTAACACCTCAAAAATTAAATTTGTGGATGGATTCACATTCCATCTTCTAGATTTCCCGTTTCTCTTTCCGATCTTGTGCATACAATAACACTTTTGAAAGGTAATTATATACAATTGTAAAAAATGTAAAGCTTGATACATAATCACATAATAAACCTAATTTTTCTCTTGAGAGCTTATTCTTAATCTAATCCATTGTCTACAAATATGTAAAGTATTTTATAGGAAACTTATTGAACATAAAGAAAACACACCATTTATTTGAAACATGACAAAAACAACTAAGAAATACTCCAATAAAAAGACATACCACATAACTATGAATCCAAACGGCACAAAAGTTGCATTAAGAGGTGTGCAACTACATATACGTCAACTATCTATATTGTATATAATAGAATTATTGTGTTCTATAACTTACAGAATGGTTTGATGTAGACCATTAGTAGCTTTACATCGACCCACAAGCTTGACATTGACCCAAGACTTAATATTCATCTTTAGATCATTATGATACGTGGTGTAAAACATTTTATACACATTATCTGATTACGCAGGGTTGATAAATATGTTAGTTGCACATAAGTTGTGAAGCAAAAATAAAAATAAAAAGTTATATTTACTAATTCTCTATCTATATGATATATTTATTTTGATACCTCAAAAAGATACTTGTAACACCGAACATTATGTGCAGTTTGTTGTACATAATATTTTAATATTTTCACTAAAAAAATAATATACTTTTTAGAGAGTAAAAGAGGGAGGGAGGGAGCGAGAATTGAATGTCAAAGGAATAGGGTTTGTTGATTGATCATTTCTCACCTAATACACACTTCCTATTGTTCTGTTTTTAATTCTTTTTCTTCTTCTTCTTCGTTGGCTTTCAACTTGCCATTTCTTATAATAGTATCCTTCATATTTCCTCTCTTTCTCTCCATATATTTTCAACTTCCATTTCTATCTCGATCTCTTTGTGGTCGAGAGATATTAAGTTAAGGTATTTGGGGACATGGCTCAAATATTGCTACATGGAACCCTTCATGCAACAATCTATGAAGTAGACAAACTCAAGTCCAATTTGCTTCACAAGGTTAGTATTATATCTCTCTCATGATCATATTTTAGTCATACCATATATATTAAAACATTGGTTCATCATCCAGGGGTTTTTAGTTGCTACATATTTGTTTCCAATCATTCAAGATATCTATCTTGATCCAAGTACTCAAAACTTGATATACTGTTTTTTATTTTGTTGTTTTAATCTATGAATATTGGAGATGGTTATAAAAAAACAGGGCTCAAGTAACTATAGTTTCAGTTGGGTTATATTTATAGTTTATTAATTTCCTCATTTTGAGTTAATTAAAGCTTTGTAGCTGGAAATTGTTTTAACTATAGGCATCTAAATTGTGCTTTTAAGATGTGAATGTTGAATAGGCTCAAGTCAAAATAGCATCCAAAACATATGTTTAAGAACAACCTTTGTAACATTGTAGATTTGAATGGAATGAGTAGTGAGATAATTTGTAACATTGGGTTTTAAGTAGTGTAATATTGAATCAAGTAAGTCATTATCTGGTTTTGTTTAATAATATTTTTTTTATATACTAATTTGAATCTATAACGTCAAGTGGTTTCGTGTCTGGCAAACCTTGGTTAAGTTTGTTTGACGTCTTAGTTTTATACAAACATATACTCCGTATTATTAGATACTTAATTAAAATGTCTTTTAATTTTATTTAATTTAATAATATAAGAAAGCTAAAAGTCCTTAGAAGTTAACTATTGGTGTCATATATATTAGTTATACTAGATAGATAAAATTAAGTCCGAGTAATTCATTTATTTATATTTAAATAATAAATAATGATGGATATATATGGTCAATGTGTACCCATCATGGCCATATATAGCACATGGCCCTCTATGAATCCACTTTAGCAATATATAAATCTCATTGTTCATCGTACCCATGAACATTATTTTTCTTAACGAACGTATCGTTTGATGAATTTTTAATTACTAATTTCTTTACAAGAACAAAGTTGAAAAGGCTGTAATATAATACGTATTTGTGGATGAAGTTAAATAGGAGCTCGAGAACACCTAATAATACGAAGTTGTTACGATCAAGAATGTGCATGATATTAAATGTTTTTTTATCTGTCCATTGCAATCATACTAATAACTAACTCGTAGTACTTATAAAAATCATAATTTATTATTAATTAATTAGCAATAATTAAGTCAGATCAACATGTTTTACTATACAAATAAATTGTTTAGATTAGCCGCCTCACCGGCTCACCATGTTCTAAACACTCACCAACCCCTTTATATAACTGATTATCAAAGGATCAACAGTATTTTGAAACGGAAGAAAGGCACACAATTTTCAATTTTGACGGTTTGACTTTGGTAATTAACGATTTAAATTTGTAATATTACATTTTACCTATATATATTATGTTTTATATAAAATACAATGTTATTAATATACAATAAATCAATATCGATTATAAAAAATAATAATTAAAAGGTCGATCTCTTCTTCCCGTTAAAATGCAACTGGCACTCGATACAAAACCCCACACAAATAAATTAAAAGTTTACATTAAGAGAGTTAGGTGAGTATTTAGTTGTACATATATATGTTTGCAAATACTACTACTTAAAACATGTATTCAGATTTATTTTGCTAGTGTATATAGACAACTTGAATAACTCTTTAATGAACCAATTATTTTTCTTTTTGCTTTTATTTATTTTTTTATTAATTCATATTGTGTCTTTGAATATAAAATATTTATAATTTACTCGTCACGTTTTTGTAGATCGTAGATGGACTAGAACATGCTGTGAGACTAAAGAAAAATGCAGCAAGCCTTTACGCGACCATAGACTTAGAAAGGGCTCGAGTGGGCCGAACCCGTATGCTCGAACATGACACGAACCCGAGATGGTACGAGTCATTCCACATCTATTGTGCCCATATGGCCTCCAACCTCATTTTCACCGTCAAAGAAGATGACCCGATAGGTGCGACCACATTAGGTCGCGCCTCAATCCCTGTTAACAAACTTCTAAACCAAGAAGTATACGACGAATGGGTTGAAATGGTCGATGACCGTGGTAAACAAGTGCACGGGCACCCGAAAATTCACATTAAGGTTCAATTTTTAGAGGTCACACGAGAATGCCAATGGTCTAAAGGTATACAGAGTACAAAATTCCCCGGGGTACCCTTTACATTTTTCCCACAACGAAACGGGTGTAAGGTTACTCTTTATCAAGATGCCCATTTACCCGATAATTTCACACCGAAAATACCCTTAACCGGTGGGAAGCTTTACCAACCGCACCGGTGTTGGGAGGACATTTTTGATGCCATTTTGAATGCTAAACATTTGATTTACATAACGGGCTGGTCAATTTATACTGAAATTACTTTGATTCGGGATTTGAGAAGGTCGAAGCTCGGTAGGGATATGACCTTAGGTGAGTTGCTTAAGAAAAAGGCTAGTGAAGGTGTTCGAGTTTTGATGCTCGTTTGGGATGATCGGACTTCAGGCGATTTGTTTAAAAATGGGTTCATGGCAACCCATGACGAGGACACGGGAAACTACTTCAAAGGCTCGGAAGTAAATTGTGTCTTGTGTCCTCGTAATCCTGATGATGGACGAAGTTTAGTCCAAAACATCGAGATTTCGGTGATGTTAACTCACCACCAAAAAGTTGTGGTTGTCGATAGCGCGTTGCCTAATGGAAACCACGAAAAACGAAGAATCGTGAGTTTCATAGGCGGAATCGATCTTTGCAATGGACGATATGACACCCCGTTTCACCCACTTTTTCGAACTCTCGATTCTGTCCACCATGATGATTTCCATCAACCAAATTTCCCTAATGCATCGATACAGAAAGGCGGGCCTCGAGAGCCATGGCACGACATCCATTGCAAGCTCGAAGGCTCGATCGCCTGGGACGTGTTATACAATTTTGAACAACGATGGTTAAAGCAAGGAGGGAAAGATCTACTCAACGACATTAGGGATCTCGATCAGATCATCATCCCTCCATCGCCCGTGATGCTTCCGAATGATCACGAAGCATGGAAAGTACAATTATTCCGCTCAATAGACGGTGGGGCCGCATTCGGGTTTCCAGACAAACCTGAAGATGCAGCCCGTGCTGGTCTAATAAGCGGAAAAGACAACATTATCGACCGAAGTATACAAGATGGGTACATCAACGCAATCCGTAGAGCTAAAAACTTCATCTACATCGAAAACCAATACTTTCTAGGAAGCTCATTCGGGTGGAACTCAACCGACATCAAAGACGAAGACATAAACGCTTTACATCTAATCCCAAAAGAGCTTTCGCTTAAGATTGTTAGCAAGATCGAAGCAGGGGAGGATTTTCGGGTTTACGTTGTGATACCGATGTGGCCGGAGGGCGAGCCGGAAAGTGCATCCGTACAAGCTATATTGAATTGGCAACATAGGACAATGCAAATGATGTATACGGATATTGTTCATGCTTTGAAAGCAAAACATATTGTGGCTAACCCAAAAGACTATCTGACATTTTTTTGTTTGGGAAATAGAGAAATGAAGAAGGATGGTGAGTACATACCATCAGAGAAAGTTGAAGGTAGTAATTATAGTCGAGCTCAAGAAGCACGGAGGTTTATGATTTATGTTCATGCCAAAATGATGATCGGTAAGGTTTCAATCCTTTATAATACTCAAAATTTATGTAAAAAGTGTTTATTTGAGTTTTTATGTTACTGATAGAAAAGGTTAAATAGATAATTAAAAAGTTTTAGCTAAACACTAATAAAATAAGTCAAACGGTACAACTTAATTAAATGAGGGCATGAGGCCAAAATACAAAACTAGTACTACTAGATATTTAACATTTGTCATAAGTTATCAATCATCGTACTAAACAAATATTAAGCATGTAAGTATATTCATTTTTGATAATTCGTGTAATAAAAAAATATGAAACATTTGAAAAGTCAGTTGTTATATATGTAAAGTTAGAAAAAGTAACAAAAAGTGTTGCTCGCTCCGTCCTATAAAAAACGTCCACAGTAAAATAAAAATAAAAACTTAATTAAGAACTATAGTAAAATGTCATTTTTTCTTTAGTATTTAAGGACAGATTTAGAAATAGAAGAAATAAGTTGATGAGAATAATAAATAACGCTATATTGAAAGTTTAATTTTTTTAAATATTTATTTTTTATAAGTAGACAATTATTTTGGAATAAATATAAATAGTAATGTGGATACTGAAAATGAAACGAACAAGTATCTATTTGCTCATCTTTTCACTTATAGATATGTGGATTAATCCGAAAATTATTGGCGATTTTTGCAGTTGATGACGAGTATATTATCATTGGATCAGCCAACATCAACCAAAGATCAATGGACGGGGCTCGAGATTCCGAGATAGCAATGGGGGCGTTTCAACCGTGCCATTTAACAAAACGACAAGCAGCGAGGGGCCAAGTTCACGGATTCAGGATGTCGTTATGGTACGAGCATTTGGGTCTTCTTGATGATTGTTTTTCGTGTCCCGAGAGTTTGGCGTGTATTCAAAAGGTGAATAAGATATCATTGAAATATTGGGATCTTTTTTGTTCCGAGAAACTCGACCATGATCTGCCTGGACACTTGCTTAGTTACCCGGTTGGAGTCACGGCCGATGGAGAGGTAACGGAGGTACCGGGATGCACATACTTCCCGGACACGAAGGCTCGAGTTCTTGGTACCTTAGCAGCTTACTTGCCTCCAATGCTAACCACTTGAAGATATGGTTATGAGTTATGAGCTTGGGTTCTTGTTGTATTTTCTGTAAAAAAAAAAAAAAAAATTATTGTGATGAGGTGTACACCTTTTTTATTGGGATTTTTCTGTAAGTTTATATCATTCATGTTACAAGTGAAATAAGGATTGGTGATTGAGGGTCCAGCTGGATTTATAAGATTTATTTTTTCTTTTCTTAAATTAATTGTGCATTAAGTATTGAATAAACTTGTCTAAATATTACTTAGGGAAGATTGAATTTGTGGTAAAATATCAAGTACTTTATAGCAATCTACTAACTACAACGCTTAAAGTAAAACATGATTAACTAAAAGTGTTGGTGAAGATGACATAAATAGATAATAAATTAGAGAAGATAATGTAAAATAGTATCTATCAGAAAAAATTAAAGAAGGATGAACAAGTGGGTGGGGTTGTGGGGTGAATCAAAGAGCACAAAAGAACCAAACCATCGAATATGCCCCTCATCACCCTTTTTCTTTGGATGCTTTTTAAAAGTCATTTAACTTTGAAAATTCAAGGATCTTTCGTAATATGCTCTTCTATGATTATTGACCCATTCTTTATTTGATATTTTTATTTTAATTTTGCATGGCGGTATCAACATTTTGCAACTTTCTCTAATTTATTTATACTAGTTAATAATACATTTAGATCTAAATTAACATGTCTTACAATAGAATAATAGTAAAAGATTATTTTACCCTTTTAACAATCTTTATTAGTTTTTTAGTAACTAAAATTAATGCAATTAAATATTAGTTATAAAACTTAACATATCATCATTAGGTTACAAAATAATTAACTCCATCATTATTTGATTGTATTATAACTGACGTAAGATATAAATGAATATTAAAATATCAGTTACGAGATAAGCTAAAAAATTCTTTTTTTGACACATCAACATGTTACAACATTTAATGGTACAACAAAAATAAAAAAAGATAATGACACCTTAATAAACAGGAGAATATATACTTGAAATAATTAAAACTTACGACTTTTCTTTTGGTCTTTAGTAAGTTATGAGACAAAGTCTCAATCACTTAAAAAGAAAAGAGTAACTTACTATTTTTCCCTTCAAAGAACTTTATTTAACTATTAAATACTTAAATTCAATAAAATTAATTATAATAACTTATTATATCATAAATAATTTCAGTTACAAAATATGTAACTTCATAATTTTTTTTCAATTTTGTAACTTATCTAAATTATTAATGGATATTGAAATGTTAGTGAAAATAGTTTGATATAAATATTGGTGAAAATGCATATATTATAAAAAATGATAACCATGTTTTACACCTATACAATATAGAAAAGAGTTTGAACTAACAATCTTAAAACCTTATAAAAGGGGATAAAAAGTTACTATTTTACCCTTTAAAATATACTATTTGACTATTAGAGAATCAAAGTCAATAAAATTAATAATAAGAGCTAATATGTCATAATTAGTTTCAGTTGCAAAATATATAACCTCATAATTATTTGATTATTTTATAACTGACGTAACAGACGTAACATAATGATGGATATTGAAATGTCAGTTATGATTGCTTTGATATAAATATTAGTGAAAACATGACAAATTGGTTTCGGGGTTGACATGTTGGAATTTATATTAGAAAAGTAAAGTTATTTTTTTTCCAGTATAGTAGGTTGGATCATTAATTCGAAGTCTCAAACCTTGACCCGACCAGAAAAGTTAAACGCGTTGATGGTTCTAGTTTAACAAGTTGACAGGTTAGAAATACCAACTCTAACTCATTTATTTTTGTATTGGTTTTGTCATCGCGTAAAATAAGAAAATAATTATGTTTCTCAGTTTTTATGACAATGCATCGCACGAACAGTAGGCCAGTTTATATGATTTGTTATAAAATATCTCACTTAATGCATAGAATATATTATAAAACTAGCAAATTTTATTTTAATTTTAAATAAGATAATAAGAATGAATAAATAAATAGTTCCATAACTACAATTAAAGAGATCTAGTAGCTTCATTTTGAAGCCAAGTAGACCACCACGAGCAACCGTCATTTTTGCTCGTACAACAAGAATAAAACTCAAAATATTCCCCAGAATATGCTTTCCCTTTTTACGCATATTCTCCCCTGTTCTAACCCCTCATTGTTGATTTTATTTCAACCAAATTAAATTAAGTTATTATATATATTCCCTATTCTCATTGATTTCCCTCTACATACACACATACACGTATCAAACCTCAAATCAATTTCAATTTCACAAATTCTCATTCAATCAAATCAATAATGAAATTCGGAAAGAGTTTAAACAATCAGATCGAAGAAACATTACCTGAATGGAGAGACAAGTTTTTATCATACAAAGAATTGAAAAAACGCTTGAAACTCATTAAACCACAACAGAAATCCGGTGACAATGATGATGAATGTAATCCACCGGCGAAGAGGACGCGCATCACCGGCAATGAATCTACGGTGGCCGGTGGTGGTGAGATGTCGGCTGAAGAAATTGATTTCGTTGAGTTGCTGGAACAGGAAGTTGAGAAATTCAATTCGTTCTTCGTTGAGAAAGAAGAAGAGTATATCATTAAATTGAAGGTATTGTCAATTATCGATTTTAAATTTGTTTATTAGTAATTAGTAATGATATAGATCTGTTTAATTAGGTTAATTCATTATTGGCTAAGTAATACTCCGTAATACAGTATATGTTTGTTGCAAAATTAGGTTATCATGTATCTATGGTATAACTAAGGACTGTGTGTGTTTATATGTACGTGTAATTTTTGTCTATGTAAATCAAATTGTTAGAAAGAAATTCTATATGTTATGATTTACACATTAGGCGAATGAAAGCTTAAATAAGCAAGCCCAAACGTTACTTGTTTCTAATGTAGCTAATTTGTGAATTTGCATCTGTTTTAGATAAAGGAGAAAAAAGTTTTATGCTGCATATCCCTGTATTTATATACCTGCCAGTTAGTGGCTAGTAGTTTAAGAATTTGGTCGACAATGCATGGAAATTGCACCCTCAAAATGCCTAATATACAGAGTTTCGGCAGGGATAAAAATCCTGTCTGTTAGAAGTTATAAAAATTCCAACTATAAGATTGTGGGTTCAAATCTCAAATCTCAATTGAGGCGTGTATTAAGTGTGTGTGTGTCTTTGCGTTTTAAGAAATGAATAATAAAAATTGCATGTGTCCAGTCTTAGTGTTATCAAGGATTGATAAATATTAATGATATGGATATTAATATGCTCTTATTTTGGTATTCTTAAAAATATTATTTTAAGACAAATAAGTAGTTTGAAAAGGGGACTTCACTAGTTCATTTTAGACTTTAGTGGTTTTTGTCTTGTTGAAAGATTCTTTATTTTCCAAACAACCCTTCAATACTTTCAAGTGGTGGATATAATGCTACCTTGTCCATTTCCATTCCATACAAGAGTCAATTTAAAAAGTCAAAGTCAAACCATCAGTTTGAAGTCAATATTTTGTAACTGAAGGCATGTTTATTTCTGGTTTGGGTAAACAGGAAGTGCAGGATAGTGTAATGAATGCCAAGGATTCAGATGAAGAGATGATGAAGATACGAAAAGAAATAGTCGATTTTCACGGAGAGATGGTTTTGTTAGAGAATTATAGTGCTCTTAACTACACAGGTTGCTAATCTTTCTCGAATTATTTAATCATTTTGTATCAATGCCAAAGATAGAATTTTGTTTTTGACTTTATGTATTTTGCTTTAAACAGGAATAGTAAAGATATTGAAGAAGTACGATAAAAGAACAGGAGCTCTCCTTCGTTTACCTTTCATTCAAAAAGTTCTACAACAACCATTCTTCACCACGGATTTGCTTTACAAGCTAGTGAAGGAGTGCGAGGCTATGCTAGACCGCCACTTCCCTCTAACTGAACTCCCAGCTTCATTTGATGAAGCTGCCCCAAATACTAGCGGAGATGGAGGTGAGGGACCTACCACCAGCACAGCCACCAACGAGGGACCTTCAAAAGCTAAAGAAGTTGCTGAGCTCGAATACATGAAGAGCTTGTACACAAAGAGCACCATTTCGGCCTTAAGGGCTTTGAAAGAAATCAGAAGCAAGAGCTCTACAGTTAGTGTCTTCTCGTTGCCACCTTTGCAAGTAAGCGGAATAGAGGAAACTTGGAACAAACTTCCTCTTCATGAACAACTAGCAAAATAACATGTGTATAGGGGCATGCATTATCTGTTTTACATGTTTTCATTGAATGCACCGATGGTGCTTTGTATTAGATGCTAACAACGGATGTAAAATACATAGATGATGATAATTAACCACAAGATTTTGTAGCTTTTGTCTTTCCTATAATACCTTTGAAGGATATCCTTATTTCTGCATGTTTGTATAAAAGGTTATGATTATTGAAAATAGTATTCTGATGTTTGCATACCATTTGGAGGGCAATTTTTTACTTTCACACAGGAGGATGCCATATAATCTATGGTGTGTCATCTTTGATTGCTTTAACTCTCATTGTAAGATAGACCAAGTAATGGGCTATATAGATTGAATCAGCTTATGGATAAACTTAGTGGTGGCAAAATGGCTTTCTCTCGGTAATGGGTCAAAGTAAATTTTGGGTCATAGTGGGTTTTGTGTCAAAACGGGTTGGGTAGGTTGTTCCATTGACATATTATGGTTCGCTTCTTTTAGCTTTCTATAGATACTGGACTGGAAGTGATGCATTATAATGCTCTGGTTGACTTCGACCAGCTCGACTTGATAGTAGTTAATTATCTTGTTCGACCACTTTGCCCTGCTTAGATAAATCATAAATCAAATCAAACCTAGTTATAAACAAAGTGGGTTGAATTTACCACATGTAGGTGACTACAATTTGAGTAAACGCGTAGATGTTATATCTGGGTATACTAATAATTGAATTATGCAGAACGTGTGTTTAAGTATTCACCTTTCGGCAAGCTGCATATACAACTGATTGAGAACAAAAAGCATCCGTAATTCTAGGGTACTTAATATGATTGTTAGTTCCTGTAAATTTATGTGTAGTCATTGACCTATGCATCTTTTCTAAAGATAGTCTCTCAAAAAGCATGCCTTATTGGAGAAGGTTTAAGACGTTCTGCCCCACTGCCACCGGCCGACTCCTCAGGTACATTAGTTTTTATTTTATTTGTTTTGAAATTCTATATAATGTTAATGTTAACAAATGCGTAATATCATATGGAATATAACAAAACATATTTGAGTTGTAATTTTGGAAAATTGCCATTTTAAGCCTGAAAATAATGCATGCATACCATATACTAATCAAGAATTGGGATCATCATGCAAGCTGATCCATGAAGTCACTAACATCTCAAAAAGCTAATGTGAACTCATTGACAATTGCAGAAGATGGAACCATCACCAAAAGAACTTAAAACCGTGTTGTTTAAAAGCTTCCATTACAGAATCAAGAAAAGACACCAACAGTATTATCAAATTCATCCTCTTTACCTTTTTATTGGTTCGATGAGTCGAGCTCCACTCCACTGACATTAAACAATAAAATTTTATGCTTTACTACCAACAAAAGACTCCCAGTAGTCAGTTACTACTTTATATAGCCTATTAGATACGACCATCTTATGTGCAGAAATGGACATTACTCTGCTAAGCATCATTAGTTAGATTTTAATCTTAATTCCATCTGGTAAATCTCAAGGCGGATTAAAATCAGGCTTTTACTCTTCTTCATGTCCCAAAGCTGAAATTACTGTGAGGTCTACTGTTGATACACACTTCAAGAATGATCCTACTGTTGCTGCTGCCCTTCTCAGGCTTCATTTTCATGATAGTTTTGTTGAGGTACTTGATCACTTTCAAAGGGTACTTGGGGAATAAAAAAATGTTTGAACTATATTAATGGTTTTCTTTCTGTAGGGTTGTGATGGCTCAATCTTGACTAAGGGTAGTTCTGCTGAGATTAATGCATTGCCTAATCTTGGATTAAGAGGCTTTGAAGTCATCGATGATGCTAAGACACAATTGGAAGCTTTGTGCCCTGATGTGGTTTCTTGTGCTGATATTCTTGCATTCGCTGCTCGTGATTCGGTTGATTTGGTAACATTTTTTCTCTAAGACAAAAAGTTTTGTTTAAAGTTAGTTGCAGGCGCTTATATCTAACGTACTTTATGTCATGTTCTTTAGAGTGATGATCCAAATTGGGATGTGCCAACAGGAAGACTAGATGGTAGAGTCTCGTTGGCATCTAAAGCATACCATCACCATTAGATTCGGTTGATGCCCAGAGAAAGGAGTTTGCAGATAAAGGCCTTGATGATCGTGATCTAGTAAAGCTAGCAGGTAGATTATTTTCATACCCTTTTTCAGTCATAATTTGAGTGTTTTTACTTTAGTGTCACAGAATATCTCGTTTTACGTATTAGTTTTTCTTAAAAAAATTGAGAATTTGTCAAATGATCAATAACCAAGTTATACAACTTCAAACACCCGAAGCACATCAAAACGCTGTTATCCAGAATTCCTTTTTATTGTATGATTATCATTATTTAATATCATATAACCACTTTCAGAACTCAGAATAGACACCCGTTGACCCGTCAGACTTACCTAAGACATTTCAAGTTTCGTTGTTTGATAAAGATTAGAAAATGTTTCAATACTACACAAGCATACTGCATGAATTAATTGTGTATTTGCTGAAAATTTTGATGATGTAACTTAAGGAGATAAAGAATGAATATTTTGCTATTCCAAAGGATTTTTACATAAAGAATGAATTTTTGCCATTCCAAACGATTACTTATGTGGTGAAACATTTTAATGAACAATTCTTTATGTAAACGAGATAATGTTACCTTTCTCGATGAGCAAGTTTGGTAATTCACCTTCACCTTCAAACGTAGAATTTTATGTTCTTCATATTATACGAGTATGAATATATTAAGGATCAATTTTGTAATGCAGATGCACATATGATAGGCCAAACAGATTGCAGATTCTTTAGATACCATTTATATAACTTCACAACAACAGGGAATTCAGACCCAAGCTTGAGCCAATCAGCGCTAACCCAATTCCAGAGTCAGTGTCGAAAGAGCAGTGACGGCACAGAACGAGTGGCATTGGACAAAGAAAGCCAACTAAAGTTTGACATGAACTATTTTAAGAATGTGCAAGATGGAAATGGTGTTTTGGACAGATCAGAGATTATGGGGTGACCCCACGACTCGTGACATAGTGAAAAACTATGCAGGAACCGTAAGGCAAACTACTAGCACCACTTGATTTTTTACGTCGACTGGAGATCCACATAAAGAAAACTGTGTTTCTGTCTCCATAGCAGCCATAGACCCGTTTTAACAACCACATCGTAGCATTTCCTTTGGTGTTCTGATTGATTGAGAGAATCGATGCTGTTAACTATTGCTTCACTAGTGTTGAAACCATCAAAGTTTATCCCTCGCTATCTTCCAATCAACTCCCACATCTTCTTAGCCAACGGACAAACTACTATCACGTGATTTACTGTCTCAATGGATATATCGTATACCGGCTACTTTTCTGATAAAATATGAATCTCTCTTTTTGCGAGGCTACCCACCAAATTAGTTCTCCGGTAACCATTATTGATCTTCTTAGGAACTAGAGAATTCCAATGAACTTCTTCCTTATACGATCATAAATTCTTTTCTTCAATAATATACCTTTTCGAATTTACAGAAAACCATCTATTAGCTGCTGTCCATTCCCAAGCATCAAGGTATTCCGAGAGAGAGATTTTGGAGCAGGTTTGTGATTTCCATAAGTTGCGTTTCCTCCAGCCCCATCCTAATGTTTTTACGCCAAGTCCATGTTAAGACCGTTCTTCCTTCTACAACGGTGACCCTTTCAATAAGTTTAGCGTCTTTGTTTTTTCCAAATAGAATAATTTGACGTAGATTCGGCTAGTGAAGATCCTCCAATCCATCTTTCTATCCAAAACTTAAATGTCTTTCTCATTTCCCACCCTTCTTTTAAAATAACGGAAATAAATCAATGTCAAGCTTTGCAAGCGTCTTACCAAGATTGGTGATATGATTCCATGGCCCTTTTTAAAATGTAAAACAAGGTGAAGAAATTAATCCACCTTCATTGCCATGAATGGATTTAATAATTCTGCACCATAACGCAAAAGGGTCTGTTTTAAATCTCCACCACCAACCAACATGGATAAATTACGCATGAAAACTACCAACACAAAGAACCCCACAATATAGGAGATTGAACTTTTTTCGATGCAATGCAAGATATTTTTTTTATTTTTCAAAGTGCCATCTCAAAAGAAATTTCTTCTAAGAGTTTCAAGATCTTTTAAAACCTTAAGAGGGGCCTTAAAGAGAGAGAAGTGCGTACCTAAACTTCCAAGAACGGACTTGAGAAGTGTTAAGCGACCGCCATATGAGAGGGTTCTAGCTTTCCAAGAAGTGAGCTTTTTATGAAACTTTTCAACAATGGGAGCCCAACTTGCTTCCTTTGTCATGTTGACGCCGTTAGGTAAACCAAGATAAGTACAAGGAAGTGGTGACACTTGACATTGTAAGATCAAAGCAAACAAATCGACATGCTCTTTATTTTCTCCAACACCAAATAACTTGCTTTGGCAAAATTAATTATAGTTGGATGCCATTGAAAACAACTAAGAATGTGAAACAAATTCTTTGCATTTTTCAAAGACCACTGCCCAATAATTAAGGCATAGTCGGCAAATTAAAGATGCGATATTTCCACTTTATGCGACCATCAACATATAAACTAATATAGTAAATTAGTGTAGTAGCTATCCAATCAGACTTACCATAATTGCCATTGTTTATACAAAATATTTTCAATCTTCGATACCTCTATATATACCGGTAGCTATTCTAGCATCAATTGATCCAAACTAGGTTTTCAGGGTCAATAACTATCACCGACATGACCTAATAGTTGACGTGATATTGTCACGAGAGATTTTAAGTTCAAACTTTATTATTAGGGTCAATAACCATCACCAACATGACCTAATAATTGACGTGATATTGTCACAAGATATTTTAAGTTCAAACCTCATTATTATTTTTCTCCCACTGAATACTAAAAAGTTTATTGAAAAACATAATGCTCTTAGAGATACAAATATAGTTAAATGTGTTTTTTCTGGAGATAACTTGATCTCAATATGTACGCTTTTTGGTAACTGAAAGAGAACTATTGGTCAAGGGAGTTCCAGCAAGGTCAATTCCACTAAGATTTTGGTCTTTGCTCAAAATCTCTTTAACTTCATTTTATTGTGAGATTTTAGCACCATTTGAATATCATGAAAGTATGTGCCAAATGTCTAAAAACCCTTGCAGATATCATGAGAATATCATGATTTACTTTGCAAATTGATTTTGATTATATATAGTGATAGTAATAGTAATAAAATACATATCTTACCCACAATTAAAATTACCCCAAGAAAGTAGAATGTCAAAATATTGGTTGAAGGAACAGTTATAATAAGGGGCTATTTTTGTCATCCACCCATTTCCACATTACACAATCTTCTTGTGTTTTTTTGGCTCTGCTGTTCAAAACAAAGACACAATTTCAACCAAAAATGGAGAGCACCCTCTTATCGTCTCCAAGATTTCTTTCCGTTAGAAGTAAGTCCTTAATTTATGCACCATAAGCTTCGAGAATTAGACTTTGAACTTATGATTTTGTAAAATTCAAATCTTAATCTTGTGTTTGAATGTGCGTGTGTATTTTTCAATCAGGCAACAGCAATTTGAGGCAATTTCAGAGTTCAATTAGTGGCAAATTGTTTGCTAACACTCAGTTTATTAAAAGTAGTGATGTATATACTAACTACAGAAGTAGCATTATTAAGATCACTTCATTGGTAAGATTACTTGTCCTTAAATTCATGATCAAATCCTATGCAAGTTGCTTTGTTCATCAACTGTTCATGTTTTTATTATATGTTTTTTAGTTTTCAATTGGTAAGAAGAAGGCCAAGGTAACTAAGAGAGAGACTGTTATCCCGGATCCAGATTATCGAATACCGGTTGTTCTTCTTGGTTTGTACTGATTCCATAATCATTTCATATAAAAGTTTCGCATAATGTTTAAACATGCACCAAAATAGCCCCTTTGTTTAATTGTCTAAAATTACCCAAGACAGACGACTAATTAAATTATGCGATTTTAGCTTGAAAATTTGTCGAAAAAAATGAACAACCTCAAACAACAAACATTGCAAATCTTGAGAAAATTTTCTGATAAATAATGTTAAGTTATTCTTAAACAGGTTTAGCCGGTGGGTTAGTGTATCAAGATAATCTAATAGCAGCTGCTCCTGCTGGTCTTCTTGGCTTACTTCTACTTTTTCAGGTGATCACGACTTGCATTTTTCGCTTTTAGCTCAATATTTATTTTGCAAGTTTTATGAAACAAAAGGTTAGTCGTGTAATAAACTGCATGCCTTGGTGGAACGAAATTATTCAACATCTGATTTTGCTGTAAAAGTTTAAGCATCTCTATTGTTTAGTCTAGAATTTGAAGATAACTTATAAAGTTAGGGTGATTCTGAATTGTGTAAGCTTGACATTTATTTTTTATTGATTCGTTTACAGACAACAAGAGTAAGGTTTGTCTTTGATGACGAAGCTCTGGTTTGTGCCCTAAACCTTGTTTACTTATACTGTTAATGCATATAGAATAGCTTTTTGGGTGATTCAGTTATAAAAGTTTTAATTGTGTTTTACCTTTCAGTTGAATTTCCTTTAACTATCAATGCAACTTATGAATACATAATAAGCAATGAACATTCCAAAGTCAGTTTATTGTGTGTGTGTGTTTATATCCTATATACTTTTTAGAGTGTAATTACAGTCTGAAATTTATAGAGATACCAGTATATGCCTATATGTATGTATGCATTTTACATGAAAGAGTGAGTTTTGGCTGTTCTCTGAGTTATTTATTGCTTTTAACAACTGAAGGAGGTGAAAGTGGGACAAGAACTTGATGATTCGGGTGAAAACGTGTTTGTTGGTGGCAAAAATCGTTGGAAGTGAGTGATTTCTTTGTATTATATTCAAATTACACTTAGGATTAAGCGATTTCAACATAAAGTAACATCATTACAGATACTCTTCATTCATAAACTGGGAGCTCTGGTGGCCAAGTTTCCCGATTCTGGTTTACTTCAAAGAAGCACAAACAAAACCTGAGGGACAAATCCACTTTTTCCCAGTGATTTTCGTGAGTACCTATTGAATCGAGAATGCTTGTCATTACTTTATGAACATACATTGTTAATATTTGTTTCTTTGTTAGAACGGGAAACAATTGTACGATGTTATGGTGGAACGAGCTGGCCCTTCAAAGACTAGTAGCCCAAACTAGTTCTAATGATGAAGACAACGGAGATTCAGAGGTACAAGATCTCTCTACATAGCATAAAAAGGTTTGCTGGTTTGTCTTCCAAGTTCTGTTTATGATGACATTTATAACGTACTTTTGCAGGAAGAAAAGTTTTAAATTCTTAGATTGAATCCTTGTGAAGAACCATTTGTGTTACTGTATACGATGTTTAGTTAATTTATAGTCATCCAACAAAAGCAAGAACTTTTAAGGCTAGAGGTACCGCATGAATAGTTATTTAATACTCGAGTGAACTGGAGATCATGTGTTTTGAACAAAACAATACACAACAATTTGTATAAGTGAGAAAATGCTCACAAATAATCTTTGTAAGATTCAATTCTGCCATAGCAATCAGAAGAAGTAATAGTTTTCTTATCGGTACTTGCTTACGAGTACATATATTGATTGCGTTGATGCATACATTGGATAAATACAATGAAGCCTATAAATTCACTTTTTAAGGACCTAATCTAATAACGACCTAAGAGCTTATCAAATAAGTAGACAAAATTGACTCAACTTTGCACCCAACAAACATACATGATACAACAATTCACGCTGCACCATCCAAAGGGCATGAATTTCATCAACCTCTCACAGTGATAGCTTCTGAATCGTTAGTTCCTTCAAAGAACTTGCTAATCTCTGGAACACCTTAAGGTTATGACCCACTTTATCCTGCACAATAATAAACCACATGTTTGTATCGTTATAAAATATTTGTTCGTTAAAACTGTATATTCTAACAAGTTGAGCAAAGTAAAAAAGATGTAACAAGCATACCTCTCTCAGGACTTCAAGTCTTTCCAATACCGGAAGGAGCTTTGAACAAAAAACATTTAGGTCATCTTCAACTTCTCTACTTGAACCATATGTAAGTGCCGTAATAGCTTGACTAGAATCAGTTAAGGAACTGCCAAAGAATAATCTCAGATCAACAAAAACATCATTTAACTAAACAGGAGACATTTGATGAAACAAAAATCTTCAACCAGTTATGGGCTTACTTGTTCTGAAAATGGATGAGAAAAATGTTGAGCAAATTCTCTGCAAGTAGAAGCACCAGAGTTATAAGCCGATCCTTATTTCCAGCGACCCGACACATCTCCACCATTGCAATGTACCTCCTGTACCAAGTAATCCCAATAAAATCAAATAGCATGTATTGGAAGCAAGGAATTTTAAAGAAAAAAAAAAGAAAAGAAGTTATTATGCAATTTAAACAGTAGAATGTAGCAATACTAGTGAAGATCCAATTTGAAGCATGCGTCCTAGTAATGATATAGTACCTTTTCTGAATATTGTCTGACGATGCAACTTGATCTTCAAGAACACACATGGTAATAATTTCATCCACCTCTTGTCGCGGTAGTTCATTTACATCTTGAATCTGAACATGGACAATAAAATTCAGCTGCATACTCACATGTAAAGATGGCCAAATGGATGGTGCAGGGAAGTTTAGTAACAAATCAAAACATGTAAGTTTCGGAAAAACACTGTTCGTTCATATAAATTTTATTAAACGGTTAGTGTGTCATCAATTACAAAATCATATGAATGAAATGCTTTTGAAAGTTTTATGCATTATGAAAACACTTCAAGCGACCTTGTTAAGCAATAAAGATTTTTCCTCGGCGGCATTTTCAAGAGCAGTGGTCACGGAGTTCAGAAGGAACCCAAGCAAGCTTAATGTCGGTTGCTGTTGTCCAGCTGGCGCACTATAAGCGGTTGAGTTGTTTGAAACCTGATCATACCATTGTGGTCAGACATACCCAAAATAGTCAAGAATAACACTTGCCATGATAAAAGTCATTCTATACATACCTGAAGTCTCAAGGATTTATTTTTAACGAGAAAATAGAGATAAGAGCTCAAGCTAAAGCACAGGCGAAATGCACTTAATTCTGATTTTCTCTGTTTCTGGAAGTTATTTAAGACAAAAAATTGATTAGCCAAAATTGCTATTTAAGGTTCATATGTGGGATAACGCTTCATTCTTAACGTGGCACTGTCAATAGAACTTACTGATTGAGCTGAAGAAAGAAGTGTTGAGTCACGTGAAAAAAGACTGTGCATCAATCCAAAAAGTCCTTGAACAAAACCATACTCGGCACCTTCCTCATATGGCCAAACCTGAAGGGTAAGCAACCGATGGGTAAGAAACATACAATTCAGGACATGGTCAAATGGGTCAAAAGTTGCCCAAAGTATAATTTAATGCATTCGCCATCCTAAATCATTCTAAATAATATAATAATCAATATAAGATTTAAATCTTTATTGAAACAATAAAATATTATGATCATATTTGACACAATAACTATTTATACTAAATAGGAACAAAAAATCTTTTTGGTTGATCTGACCGCTACCCAACCTGTCCACCAACCATTTGCACCACTATTTGCTTATCAGAGCATAATAATAAAAAATATGTCAAATTGCAAACCTTGCTAAGTATGCCAACAACAAGGTTCATCTGTTCCATTGCCAAATCATCAGCATCAGAAACATCCTGGCGAAGAACTTGATCAAAAAGTAGTTGATGACCTTTGACAAAGTCAACAACTTCACGGACAATTTTATTCTTCACCTACAGAACCACTAGGTTAATTCCATAACATGATAAAAGTAGTAGAAACCAATTATCAACCAAGTAACTTAGATAATCACAACAGAACGATGACAATAAGAAAGAAATTAAGCGTACCTCAAAAAACTCTGAGGTCTCAACCAATGAGGTCAAAGAGAAGACCAATCGAAGTGATGGAGATACAACCATTCGTTGTCTATGAATATCGGCGAACGAATCCTTCCCGAAATTAGTGTCAAAGCGTCTTAGGTTCCCCTGGACAAAGGTCTGAGTTTAGTCTATGTCAATGTTAAGGGGAAAAAATCAGAAAAGCATGGTCAACTAACCTTGATTTGCATGTTTTGAGTCATGCATGAAGAGATATGCTCATATGCACCCATAGAGAAAAGAATCTGAGCCCCTGATTTACCATATTTGTGGCTTATTCTCAATAGTAGAGCAAGTTCGGCCTCCAGAGCACATAGACGTTGTAACGGATCTATAGAGTGCATGCTGTCCTTTATTATGCAAAAAAAAACATAATAATAATAATAAATTAATAAAATCAAAAGATTGATTTATTAAGAAAGTATAGAACTAGCACAGTTCTATTTAGTGCATTCATAAATCATACAAACCTGATATGAAACATTGCTGATACTCATGAGGCAAGACCTCAGAAAGCCTCTACTTTGAAGTTGACCTAAGAAAAACTTCTCGTGATCAATACAAATCAATGCATCCAGAAGAAAAAGGGCCATTATCTTTCCAGATTCACTGCCTTGAGTTGCATCTTTGATGGCCTAAATATAATGAAAATCGATAAATTGGAAAATAATGTTAGCTTGACCACGATGAAGGTAGGTATGACAAGTAGCTATTCTAGATGAATAAAGCACTAATGCTAATATTAGAAATAAGAGTAATATTAAATGTATACATGTATAAGTATTTTTGGCAAGTTACGTTAGTGCCATATCCCCTACTAAGATGGTAAAAATTACTCATATACTGTATCTATGTATTAAATCATCAAAAAATTATTACAAGAAGAACTCGTTCTTATGGATTCCAGTTACCAGAGATGATTTATGTATGTATGTATGTATCCATATGTAATATATTAAGTTACATAATAGATTTTATCACAACAATACACAACATCACATAACATAATAGTAAGGAACGCACCAAATCTAAAATCGATTGAGCTTCTTTTCTTATAATAGATAAGTTTGCACATGCCAACTCAGCCTGATCATGATCAATCTGAACAAAAGTAAAAAATCAGTCTTCCCCACAGATCAACAAATCCAGGTAGTTATTCAAAAAATATTGAGAATCCAGGAGTTCGAAGTATTCCTCCTACTTTTCTATCTCAAATGCAAATGTTTGTAGAATTAAACTGGTGTTTATAAGAGAGTTGATATAAGCCCACAACTTCATTATTAATGAACTTAGAAACTGCTCACCTTCTCGAGATCCAAATCTTGCTCATCCACTAACAACGATTGCAGAATATTAGTAGGGACATCTGGATCCAGTATGTGCTGACAGTACTGGAAATAGCTTAGAAGCAACGTGTATTGACTAAAATTGACACATTAACAATAGTAAAGCATTATACAGATTTTTATAATACAGTGAGAACAAAAAAATTCTTAATTACGACCATACCGTCTCCTTAATGCTTCTGATGTGTCATGTCTCAGGACTGCCATCATGATCTTATACAGGATAGAGTGACATGCACCATTTGAAAGTCGCTTTGTCATAATAACATCAAGACAAGTGACAGTGTCGGAGTTTAACACACTTGGGCCAATAAACCTCTCATCGCGTAGTTTTGCCATGCATGTAATTGAGACCTTGAGATAAAAACAAATTAAAATCATTAACAGGCTCTTTGGGAAACAATAAGACAACCACATGATAATTATGCTAACTACAGCATGTGCAAAAAAGCTCAATTACCTGAGTTAACATTAATGCCATCTTTAACGAACAATCTGGAGAGCTAGAAGCATTTAAAGATGCATCCAGCAACCTGTTGGGAAAGACAAAGCATTATATGACCAAACAAAATATATAAATTTATACGAGCAAAGAATAACACACTAATCCAGCTAGAAAGACGTACTGAAACAATATTTCAGATCGATTTTCCATGGAGGACATCTTTCTTGAAGCTGAAATCTGATAAACCGATCATATACATACAGCATTGATTCAGATTACAACTTCAGCCAAAAAAATAATAAATAGAATTAAATGGATTGTTCACCTCAACAATTTGAGACCATCCAGTTAACATATGGAGTTGAGCAGCCTGTTCTTCAAGGTTCTTGTTGTGTTTATATGCCCATCGCAGTAGTTGCTGAACGGCATTTCTTACTTCATTCAGTTCAACTTCACTGCCAAAGGAACTCAGCTGTGGATTGTCAAGATTACACTTCTGAAGAAGAAAAATAAGCAGACAATTATATAATTTGTATATAAAGATATAGAGATATAAGTCATAGTCAGCAAAAACAAAACAAAAATAGGCACCTGCCAAAGTGTGTCTCGGAATGCATTTAGGTCAATCAACCGATCACCTCGTTCTGAGTAGTAATAAACTCCCCCCTTTTCATCTGAATTCCCAAGTATATCATCAGCCTATCAAAAGAAACTGATAATGTAAGGACAATCAATGACGTAAAATCAGTAATGGGAACATAGAACAACTTGGTGCTTACCACCGGTCCAAATTTTGTGTGAGAAAGAACCTCGGAATGCTTCATTGTTGTATCCGGGGACCTAAACTGGATAATTTCCAGCAAATCTAACACCTGTAGGTAAAATTCAATATTTTTGAAGTACAAGCCATAAACAAGCAAACAAGCGTATAAAAGAAACAATATATATATCAGCAATGCCAATAGCCGCATACCTTACTCCTCCCAATGGCTCTGTTTGCAGTATCTTCGGGACTACTCTGAAGTAAAAGAATATTATTATCACTATAATACTCGGTTTCACCTTGACCAAACAGATGAGTAGTAATGCTGTGACACACTTCACGATGGCTGGATGATGTCACATTGCCCATGTGCAATTCAAGGGCTAAGAGCTTCAACAGCCATGCTCTCTGAACCAATGAAAATACTTATTATTTTAGTCAAAATATTACCCAAGAACATTAACAAAAGCCAAAATGAAGCAAAAAAGCAAACAAAATACACCCATGTGTCTGTGTTGTTGATTACCACCAACGATACTAGTAATCTTGAATGTTATAAAAGTTCCATTTAGAGGTTCTTAAAATTGCCACCTCAGAACCGTGATAACTGATAACCGCAGACGCGGTTTGCAGAGTGCATCAGTCCTCAAACAAGCATAAATATACCTCAATGTACATTTCTATGGTTGGCAATGTACGTTAAGCTTGCCTAAACATATAACACATAAAATTTGTATGATTACACTATACTATGGATGAAAAGGCATACATAAATATGGACTTTCAAAGATACAGTTACGCCATTCTGGTAACAATCTTTGTTTTCTCAAGCAAACAGCATGTGAACAATGAAAAGAAGCAGAAATACATCCAAATATTAAAGGGAGCAGTAGCCACATAAGAGAGAAGATACAACAGCAACAACAACAACAACAACAACAACAACAACAACAGCAACAATTAAGCATATACACTGAAATGAACAACGTAATTTCTGCATTCAAACTGAGACAGAATATTGGTAACATATATTTATCAAATTAGAGCAAGAAGCACAAAGAAGATTGTCAATTAAATACAGCAGGAACTTGAATCCCACAAAAAGACAAACCTGATGCAGAGAGCTAATTCGAAGTGGCTGGTTGCCATTTCTTTTTGGTAGTGGTGAAACACCAATGTTATCCAGATGCTGTTGCAATATCATTTCTAAATTAGATAATTGGATAATTGATGAAAAACCAGCTCCACTTCTAAAAGCACTTGTACCTTGACAAAAAATTGATACTTTTTGGTACTAAGCAGATCAATGGTAGGGCCACTTGTGAGTGAATCTGAACATAATTCATAAAGCAGCTGCAGAACACAAATTATTTTATAAATAACAAAAGATGGCATCAAGATTTGATATCTAAATTTAGTTGGGACTACCTAACCTGAAATCCAAACTCGTGAAGCATTGAGTTAATATCTGGCTTTGGTAGCAATTCCAGAATATCAAGAATAACCTTCAAACAACTGATGAGACAAATAGTTTTAAAAAAGGACATAACCCATATAACATAATATACAGAAACTGAAAATCAAACAAAACATCTTATTATAACACTACCTGTAGTTAAACTTTGGCTGTAACACTGTCCTCTCTACAGGGGAATCAAGATCAAACCTCAGCAGGAAATGTGTTACATTAGGAGCTGGGCGACTAACGTTATCAATGAGAAGCTGCAATATGGAGAGATATAGAAATTCAAATTTGAAGTCCAAGTCAGACAGGAAAAAGAAGAGAAAGGAAGGATAAGTAAAAACTACTAACCTGCATTATAAGCACACCCGGATCATCAGAGCTATTTTCGATAATTTGACACCCTTCTGATCTTTGCTCCAAACAAGCAGCATAATCTTCAACCAGAAGACCGGCAGAGTTGGATTTTAGTAGTAATGGTACAAGCCCTACCATGCGAGAACTGTCGCATGCAAAAACAATGTCATTCTTAAATCGCAAACATCCCAAATACATCTACAAAAGAATTTATGACCCATTCAAGGGGATAGTATTTAAGGGACAAACTGCAAACAAGAAGAAAAAAAAAGAGACACACACAATGTCATATTCACTTTGTATCGATATACGTAACGTACTCCCATGTTTACCACTTATGCAATATTCTGACCAGATTGTACATATTCTTGCATTAAATAATAGAAAGAAATCAAGCATGCATGTTGCATTTGAAAGTTATACAATGGTAGGTATGTTGGCATTAGATGGTTACAAATTGCATATTTGGTAAAAGAAGAAATAAAAAAGAGAGAAGTATGTTGTAGTAAATGTTTAAAAAAATGTGTGGTTTCATAAATAAGTGAAAGTTGAATAGTACATTGCCTTTTACCTGCATTTTGCCCTAAAATAAAAACCATATATAGTTGATAGTAAAGATACCTTAAAATGCCCATTATTTTTATGGAGCGCTGTTGAATTTGTGGGTTAAAATCATATCTGATATACTCCAATAAAGCTACAATCTGATTATGATCTTGAGAAAGAATGACATCAAATGGCTGCAACAGAATAACCAATCACAACATATAAGTAAAAGAGATCACACGTTGATGCTAATAAGTAATCACAATTTAGTAATTAAAGACTATATATCAGTTACTCAGTTGTTTGTTATAACATCTAGCACAACCCAAATGGCCATATGTTAAAATATATGAACCACTTTATGCTATTTCATGCAGGAACTTTTGAAGAAGAAGGATTGGAGAAATCAAATAACAAAACTTCTAAAGATTGTACGGTAACCTGGTAAAGGGGGCGCCAAAATTCAGCAACGGATAAATCCTTCTCCAAAACCAGGATTATAATTTCCAGAGATAGAAGCACAGCTTTTTCTAGAAGTAAACCATAAGTATGATTCGTCCTCTCACCAATTATTGCATCCACTCCAGGCAAAAGAATACCCATAATATTTCGAAACACAGTCTTCCCACTCATAAAGTCCTGCAAATATCAGATATGGATAATACACATTGATAAAAACGGACAGTTGGGGAAGAGAAATGAATACATGAATACATCAGCTACACGAAGTACACGCAATGTAGTAATATCATCAGAGCTACATGAGTACGTCAGCTTACTCTGAGCAATTCTATGACAGGAAGCTGCATCTGAAGTGGAGTTGACTGTGATGCCACTAGCTGAGATTGACTGACCACAATGTCTATATCTTCATCTTTTGTGTCATACATACTCAAAATCCTGCATATATTACGCCAATATATAAGTATTAAAACTTGGCTAAACTCTTTTACTAGAAAAACTAGAACTCAACAACATCGTCTTACATTTGAAAATGCTGAAGACATGCAGCACCCAATTGCCATTTCTCAGAAGGATCTGCGTATGCCCGCTGAGAAAATGGCCCAAACACATGATCATATATAAATCGAAAGATGCCTATAAACCTGTCAAACATCTCAGTTGAGTTCAGAGGAAGACATATAAGAGCAGCAAATGAAAACATGTAGAGAAATATTAGAAGTGTGTGAATCACTACCTACGCCCCCTATCAGTTGCGTCCCTTTCTTCAGCAATGAGAGCATTTAACAGATTGAGAAATGAGATTGTGGATGGGTAGTGCTCACTTCTTGCCTCTACTTCATTTAACTCAAATCTCATATCATAAACCTATCAGGGTCACATCAATGTAAATCTTCCCCTTACATATCGAAGTGTGTAGAAGAAAAAAATGTGTGTGAAAGATCATGCAAGACAAACCTGAGAGCCCATCATTTGCCCAACTTGAGGGCCAACCACCACTGGTAAATCATACTGCTCAAGGAAACCCCAAATGGTATCTTTGAAGTTTGGAGAAACGTGAATAAAAGTCAATATCGAATTACGCAAAGCACCCTACAACAGAACAGGCAACAAGTGAAGGAAAGGCAAGAACTATGAAAGCCTACAGGAAAGGTAGCAGTAGAGATGAACAAACCTTCAGATAAGGAGGCACATTTTCATAACTAAGAAGTTTAAATAATGGCTCAATATCAGGAAACCATGTCAATCTTTCAATAGGGTTCCCATTTTCCACAACCTATCAACCATGAGAAAATAATACCGCCCCTAGTTAGTGAAGTTCATGTCTATGAGGTGGAGATTAATATCACTACAGGCATGTAGTAGTCTCTTCATTTATATACAAAAGGTAACAAAAATGACCATTGGTCGACCAAATATCACTGAAATATAATAAAAAAACAGCTATCACCTTGCGAAGAACACATAGATAAGCAACAAGAGCTTTTGCATCTCCCTCTTGAATCTCTGGTAATATCGTACCCGTGCTCTGAAGTGATTGCTTAAATTTATCCTCATAAATAGACAAACAATCAAACAAAGTGCTCCATGAAATAGATCGAAAGGCTCTGCCCTGCAATAATTCATACACTGTGGATGCACCATCCTCGCTTGAAGCCTGAAAGTTGATAAGTAATGGAACTTGGAAAATACATCATAGATCATAAAATATTAAGGATACAGCAAATACTAAAAAACCATATCATTATTATACCCACCAGTGTACTGAGCATCTTCAAGAACGCTACAAGTGTCTGAAAATTAGTGTGATCCTCTCCAGCAAACTTCACAAATGTCCATAAGACATCATTTCCGGATATAAGTTCAGGTTCTTTCTGTAGTAAAAATTAATAATTGTAAGGAGCTCCGAACAAAAGTAATCGTTATGTAAAACAATATGAACTGAAATGAACGAACAGACACGCATACTAATGAATCCAAACTCCCATATAAAGCACTTAAATGAAAATGGCATACTAATAATATATCAAACAACCATTTTGAAGTTTATATCACAACGCACTCAAACTAATAATGTATATTATATCCACACCTCTACTAAAAATACACTCATGAGAACTTAAAGGTGTAGCTTTAAGGGGAGTAATACTGACTTTCAATGTAGCAAGACAAATGAACTCCAAATATAATCATGTGGATCTTTAAGAGAAGACACAATGAGAACGTATACTGACCTCATAAATTTCGCTAACAAACTCAAGGAGAGAAACAAAAGTTTGAGGGGAAGATTCAGCAGCTTGCTTTGGATGCATGTTGCCATCCAAAGCATAATCATGTGAGCCAGACATTTTGTATGGACTAAGAGCGGCCATAGCCTTCTCCTTGGTTTCTTTAACCTACCAACCAGCGAAAACATCATTTCAAGAGTAAACTCATTTTAAAAAAATTATGTCTTGTCCATGACAGAGGCATACTATTATGACTGAAGCTCAATAGATAATATGGGGTATCAATGAATTATGAGCGATCATAATCAACAGATATGTTAACATAAGTAAGGATACATGACAGACCTTGTCTCTAGCAAGTGGATGAGATAGAAAAGATGTTATCAGCTTGTGCAAGTATGCATTATACATGTAGATCATATCCTCATCATCATTCTGCGAATCAATAACATGAAGTTACTGTATGTGAAAATGATAAGTAGAAGAGGCCTTCCAACAATGTCTTGTTTTAGCATTTAATTTTTTCCTTTAAGAAATTAGAATTAAAAACCAAGCTTTATAAGAAAAACACACCTGATAGGCGGGAGTTCGAAGAACAGTGTTCAGCAAAAACTGAAAAACGTTGCTCGAAAAAATAACCTCCAGGCATGAATTCATATTTCTCCCGTCATTATTTGTCTCCCTTGCATCAGTTACCTCTTGTATTATCATCAAGTGCACAGCCCAAGCAAGTCTAACACAGTTCATACAACCCTCAATCGTCTGATCATTCCCAATAACCATAACCTGTTGGATACACAAAGCTAACAGGTTCCAAATTATGCTACTAAATTCATTGGTAGTAAAGTGCATAGGGGTCTTGCACTTACAGTTTCATGGAAATCATGCCTAAATGATGCATCCAGTGACAAGATAGACATTTTGTCTGGCGATGCACTGAGAGCATCTGATATCAAAGAAATTATAAGAGAAAAAAGAAGGCTATATGTGATCTGCAACAGATTAAAGGTAGGTCAGTTACTCAGACAGCCAAAAAAGGATGTACACATGACGTAATGTAGTTAGTCTACAGCCAAAACCATACCTGGTTTTTTACAATGTCAGTACTGTCACTGATGTCCCCTGCACTATCTTTTAAAGTGGTAAAAATATCTTTTACATCCTTCGGGCCTGAAAGTGAAGCACTCGAGAAATCAAAACTTACGTTCTTCTAAATAAAATTACAATTACAACAATAAAAATAGTGAGGGCTCCCCTGTCAATTAATAAGCTCACCAGGTTAACGCAGTTATAAAAATGAAAGATGCAAATAACAGAAGCAAAAGAAAAAAGAAATAACTGAAAGAGGATATAGTATTATTAGATAGCTTACTTGCACGAACAACCAGCAGTGATAGAACAAGACAGTGACCAAGTATGAGTCTCTCCCTACAAACAACATCTCGCCTTTCTACAAGAGCACCCCTCGAGTCAAGAATATAACGCTCAGAGCTGGGCCCACCCAAACCAGCCGGCTCTTCTCGATTGAGTTCCTGGAAGTGAACAAGAACATTGTGATTCATTAGTAACAACCATGCACTACCAAAACTGCCCATCAACAGGATTATGTTAATTATAGTTAGTATGGAACTCATCAGCAGCCTTCTCATCTCCAGATAATAAATTCACCAAAAGCTAAAATTAGTTTTTTAATGTTGACCTACGATCAAATGTTCGCCCATTTCCAGAGATCACTCTTTTCTGGACAGGTTTGGCTGATCATTCTTGACATTATTTGCAATATAAAAACAGCAATCGCATTATGGTTTTCAACATAACTAAGGAAACATACAGACATAAAGTAAAAGACAAACATAAAATAAAGATGCAGAAAGCAGATCATTTTGTTTATATAGCAGCCATTTAACTATGCTAACTCTTTCCTCTCTGCCATGCCCAGACAAACTATAGACAAGTATGATAAAAATTACAGAAACAAAATACCTTTATAAGAGAAATTAGACGTTGTCGAAGTCCGTTACTAATTAATTCTTCAATGTATCTTAAAATGTCAGCTTGAACATCAGCCTCAAGTCCCTGATCAAGCACAACTGCCTACAATATGCAACATCCGATAGATAACAACTGGTATGATACAAGGAATATTCTCCCACTCAAGGGTAGGAAAAAGAAAAAGAAAAAGAAAAAGAATTAGCTAGTGTGGGATGGAAGATGATAATATACCCGTAACAGTGTATAAAGAGCTGTTATTAAATCTCTTCTCTCTGTATACCAAAGCCCCGCTGCAAGGCGTAATACATCCAGTGGGCCTCTCCCAAGTAATCCCCACTACAACGAAAGTAAGGCATTGAAACAATCAGATATGATATGTAACTCGAGCAAGACTGACTGAATTGATGAAAACAAAAGGTCTACCTCTTGATTAGCAGAAACAAGCAGCCGCACACAGTCTATTTCATTGAGATGGAGATCATCACTCAGCTTGAGAGCCTAAATCAATGTCATGAAATGAGAGTAAAACAAAGACAACTGGTGAACGGAAGATAAAGAGATAATTAGTTGAAGCATGTGAACTAACAATTTGAACATCCTGATCATCGAGAGGAATGGGCCCTGAATCAGGAAGCCTAACTTCTTTTGACTGAACTTGTGCTCTGTCAGAAGGCTTCGGTGGCTACATATAAAAAGTTAATTAAAACAAAGACCTTCCAAATTACAAGTCTAACATGCTATGAATTAATAAACATACAACCTTCTTGAAGAATTAATCACCGCTAAACTCAACAGTTAACCAAATCAATCTATAGACCAATCCCAATGTAGATGTTACACATAAATATACGTTACAAGCCATTCAAGCAAAATATACAAAAGTTACAAACTTCCCTTTTTCTACTTCAGATTTTTTAACTGTCAAATTCTGTAATAAAAGTGAAGAATAAGTGTTTCTGTTGTTTCCAAATGTCTTCAAAACGTTAGTATAATTATCCAATGCCCTTCTATCTAACTACATCTATATATCTCCATCCGTATCCTTTGCTACATATAATGTAGTTAGTATTTTCTTGAAGCAATCAATTAATATAGATATCAAATATAATGAAACTTGCAAACTAAATGTACACCTACTTTGACTAAAAAGTCAGAATAAAAAGATGCAAGAATACAGAAATAAATATACGAATACATAGATATTTACATATATATATTCAACGGAAATTAGTACCGGAAACGACAGGAGAGAGCGGAGAGAAGGGAGGGAGTGACGAATAGTGTGAATGAGTTGAATCTTCTGCGACGGCGAAGGAGGAGTGGAACCTAATAGCGTTGACTCGATGGTGGAAAGCAATTGCTTAGCGGAGACCATCGCCGGTTCCGGCGATGTTGCAGATTGGGAGAGTAGAAGGGCGGGAAATATTTGCCCTAGTTTTGATTGAGGGTTTTGATGACAGTGGTCGGTGATGGTTTGGCAAATTAGGGGGGGTTTGTTTTTGAGGGGGGTGTTTGGGATTGTATTTATAAGTTTTGGATCTGCTTTACAAATACGCGAGTATTTTATTACCGTTTATTTGACTTTTTTGCTTGCGGAGTAAATTTGTTTAATTATCTGATTATTACCCTTTAATTTATTATTTTTTAGCTACGAAATATCTGCTTAACAAGTACGCGACCGTATATAATAATAATATTTATTATTAATATTAATTATATAAAAAATTAATTATTAAAATTAAATTATTTACTTACTGAGTAGTATAATTTAATTACTCCGTACAAATTAAAAGTGCGTCTTATAATGAAAACGAAACCAACATACGGGCTACCATATTGATAGAATAAATGTCTTTTCATTAACCTGTATATCATTACAAAAACTATAACCTTTAATGTCTATATGAAATTTAATTTACTTATAAGCAGTAAATAATAATAATCTAATTAAATACCATAGACAAAATTAATTTATATATAAAAATATATATAAATACTATAGATATAATTTGCATACGATATCTATCGGAATAACGTAACTCATTTGTTGAAAAATGACGTTTTGTTCAAAATAAATCAACAAAATCATAGGATGTAAATATGGAGAATGATTTTTGTAATCAAGTGTGTCAGAAATTGCAAATACTTAAGGCCATTTTTAATTTATACATTAAATTTTTATACTTTATAGTGTAAATGGATAAAAAAAATTCCTTACTCCAATGTATACATCGAATGTTTACACCAAAAAATTTATTTCAACCCATTTTGTACTAAATTACAAACTAACATATTCATTGTGTTTCAATTAAGTTAGTTACATCTAGATTATAATAGCTATTAATTCAAGTTATCAATTTTATAATTAGTTAACTAAACTACTACTGTCATTTAAGGAAGAATAAGATAAAAAACTAAATCATATTCAATATGGTACAATTTTTAAAATTCTCATTTAACTTGTTTCAATTATATGCATTTTATAAACTAATTTGTAGTTTTTAATTTGCTATTTATACATAATGTATTGTAAAAAAGTAGTGTGATGGTGTTACATCAAAGTTGATGTAAGATAAGGTGTTGAATAGTTTTATATTATTTTTTGTCCTCGTTTGAGAAGAATTATATCACATTTTTACATTATTTCAATGTAATTTGATATTATGTACATACATTAAAGATGATGTTATAATATAAAAAAATTAGTTGACTATATCTAAGTATGAGATTAGTGTTTCCCTGTTTGTTTTGTGTTTGAAATGCAAAAATTAGTTGACTATATGTAAGTATTAGAAGAAGGTAACATAGGTATTTATAAATTTATATAATGATATATATAGAGGGTCCGTTTCAAATAAGATAAAAGTTAACTTAAAATAAATAAGATAGATTGTGGCGATGACATGCGTCATTAGGCTTAATATAGGTTAAGGGGTATGTTGGGTATTTTACGGTCATTAAAATCGAGAAAAATAACACGTCGTTCTTATCATTCTTGTCATCAATGTTTATCTCTTTTATGTCGAATGAAACCATAATCAAAATGAAAAATAGTGGTTGCTCTAGCAATCTATAACATCCTCTTGGAATTACGAGATCTTCATTGCCATAGCTATGTAGAATATCCACTACTAGATTTCATATGCACCGTTTGTACATTAATTTTTAATGACTAATTCTAGCTGTTGTTATCTTGTTTTTGTTTGTTGAGACTGTTAAACTTAAATCATATGTATTATTTCCATCTTGTATAAATATCAAAGTGGCTTGTAATTTCATTTCCCTTCCTTCTTAATATAGAAGTTAGTTTCACCATAAAATGTATTTTTGTTTTATTATTGTTAATGTGCATCAGTGTAATAGTATTGTTATTTCATATATGTATTGCTTTTTTAAGTTGTGAATAAATTGTTTTTGGATCAATTGTTACTCATTGTGCATCATCAATTAATTTTTAAATGGATGAAACATGGTGATTACTAAATATAACTTGCATCATCATGCACCATATACCCTTGAAGGTTAGGTAAATGCATAAATGCATCATTTTGCATCATATTCACCACTTTTACAATCTTTCATACCACATGTATTGTTTCTGATCCCCTCTTGTTCATCTTTGCTTGTCTTCAAATCATGTCCCCTATTCTTACACTTACCACATGTCACTATTTTCTCAGACCTTGTTGACTTTCCATCTCTAACCATCTTACTAGAAACCTGTGAGCTTTCTTCATAGACACCTCTAATCCTCTTTTTATTTGGCCTACCACTGGAGCATGATGAAATGGATGCACAAGCTTTGTAGGACATTTACTCCTTCGGTCACAAGGTAATCCCACTTATAAGCTCATACTTAAATGAATACATTTTTTTTCCAAGTGTCAAGCTTATAGGTATGATGTAACATCCCAAAAATTTTAAAGTTTTGGCATTCCGCGACATAAGGGTTGTGTCGCAGATGGTGATTGTGCGACACAATGATTGTGTCGCAGGACTGTGTCGCAGAACGGGCTGAACTGAAATTAATCAAGGTGCTTAAGTGTAATTCGTGGATTATATATATATATTTACGTCGCCTAAATATTCCAGAGCATTTTCACAACTTCTGGAACTGTCTTTAGAGAGAGAAAACAAAGAGAAGAGTGAGAAAGTGATTAAAGTTGAATTTGGAATCAAATTTGAGCAATTGAATCGCGAATTCGAGGTAAGACTTTGATTATTGTGTGTTATAACTGTTGTTAAGTGATTTGAACGGACTGGAACGAGTTAATTTGAGTATTACATGTTTGAATTCGAGAATTTCAAATCTAGGGTCTGGTATGTTCTTCATTGCGACACAGAGGTAGTGCGCAGGTTGTGTCGCATGAGTGTTCTGCGACACAAATGACTGTGTCGCTAAAGGCGGCAATATTGAGTATTGCGACATAATAATGGTGTCGCAGGATTCTGTTATGCGACACAATGGTAGTGTCGCAGGAGTTTATGGTGCGACACAGTGGTTGTGTCGCTAAGTTTATAAAAGAGTTAATTATATTATATGTGGTTTACAAACCGGTGTTCTATACGTGACCGACGAGGATATTCAACCACACGATTATCCAGGTAAGTAAGTAATAAAAGGATATTAATTGATTGAATGAGAATATCCAGAACTGCAGGAGTACTTAAGTGTACTATATTATGTCAGCGATAGCCGTATTGTTATTAACCCTCTTTATGCTGAGTGATCATAAATGGTCTAGTCGTATTGTTATTGACCCTCTTTATGCTGAGTGATCATAAATGGTCTAGCCGTATTGTTATTGACCCTCTTTATGCTAATGGTCTAGTCGTATTGTTATTGACCCTCTTTATGCTGAGTGATCATAAATGGTCTGGTCGTATTGTTATTGACCCTCTTTATGCTGAGTGATCATAAATGGTCTGGTCGTATTGTTATTGACCCTCTTTATGCTGAGTGATCATAAATGGTCTGGTCGTATTGTTATTGACCCTCTTTATGCTGAGTGATCATAAATGGTCTGGTCGTATTGTTATTGACCCTCTTTATGCTGAGTAATCATAAATGGTCTAGCCATGTGATATTGGCCATTTTTATGCTGAGTGACCATAAATGGCCTAACAGTGTGATAGTGAACTCTGAATTAGTCAAAGTGGTTATATATGCTTATAGTGTTTATAAGATTTCTATCTTATATTGTTGATAAGATTCTGTTACTTACTAAGCCGATGTGCTTACCCATTTCTGTTATTGCTGTTAATACAGGTGGGTCGAGTAAAGGAAAGGTGGGTCTTGGGAAAGAGCCGCAATGCGATTAGTGGTGTGCTTACTACTGCTAGTAGTAAGTGTTTGATTACTCCCGTTAAATCATGCTCGGATATGGTGGGAGTCTTTTGAGAAAGAGAACTTATGTTGTAAAATTTGTAAATAATGTAATGTTTATGTATATATGAAAAGTTTGGATTATGTTATTAAATAAAGTCTTTAAAAAAAAAAAAAACCCTGGGTGTTACACACGATGAACCCAATATTTAGGAATACCTAAATTAAAACCATTGACACTCATGTTCCAAATTGCTGCCACAACATGTTTACATGAGATCCTAATTAATTGCCACAAGCTGCTGTTAGAAGCAGTCAACGTTTGAATAATGGTGGTAAAATGGGTGTTGGAAGCGGTCAAAGTGGTGTTGGAACTCAAGTTAGCGCTACTAGAGATGTCAATTAACCGTTTGTTCTTTTGGTTAGTATAACTTCTGTATCGACTAGTTTGACTTATTTTGGTAAAACATTATGTTGTATTTATGTGTTTTGGATGTTTAATCCGTGTCTTTTGGTCAAACTTATGTTTAACTCATTCAATATATGTGTTTTGGATGTTTCAATTTGGTTGTTTCATACTGCAAATTAGTGTATGGATGCATACATAAAAACTTTGTCCCAATGGTATATGAATGCATGTTTAACCATAATTGATACCATCTCATTATTGTTCAAATAAATCAAAGTTACACCTTTTACAACCAAAAGTCAAAATAGCTAAAAACTTAACACAATTACTCTACTTAATCCTAAAAAAGATACACATAAACAACAAAAAACACCAACTAAAATTGGGTAATTCTTCAACCTACGAATTTCTCTTGCATTTGCTTTATTTTGTTCTTCGAGTCGGTTTCTAGCTCGTAGCAATTCGGGTATTATGTCCAATGATTGTTGAAATATGGGTTGGTCAAACCACCCATTAAATCTACAATTGTTGGTATGTACAAACAATTAAAAAATTGGGGTTCAAACTATCAATTATGAATTGCGCGTTTTGAAATTACTTACCATTTGCATACACCCGTACAACCGTCGACCTGGGTTAATATTTGTTCATGATGTTCGAACAGTTGCGGGTTTACGACATGCACAAATGACGACCATTGTTGACGATGAATTTCACCAGTTACTTCGAAGCTTCAAAAGAGTTTGAACAGAGCAAATTTTCGAAGGAGTTGAACGATATTGATTTTGAATGAGGAAAAAAAGGGAATACATTAGGTGGGGGTAACTTTACAAATGTACCTTGACGTGTTGGGCACGTGTAGCCACTTAACTGAGAAAAACTAACGAGCGTTAGGGAAGGGATGAGGTATGTTGCAAAATAGCAAGCACAAGTGCACGAATTGTAATAAAAAGTTGGGAGAGATGAGGCGTGAAAAAACGGAAGGACCACATGGGCATAGAGTGTAATTTTCTCTAATATTAAACTTGCAATCTATTGACATATAGGTCATTCACATAGCGCTAGATTAAAGTATCGTTGTCAATTATGTTCTATATTTTGATTTGAAATAAAATATAATTTTCTACCAATTTAAAATAAAGGAGATGTTAGTCTGGTAGAACACAAGAAGTGATATGATGTTATTGTCAACAAGGAGAAAAACAATGGATGTTATTTTTATTGGGAGTGGTCAATGTTAAAACAATGTGAAAAGAGATCCACCATTAAAATGTTTAGGCCATTAGAAAAAAAAAACAACAAAAAAAACAAATGTCACTTAAGGTACCCTTGGACTCCCAACTTTGATCATCAATGACGACCATCAACAACCACGGGAAGTAGTAAACTCATAACTTTAGTCATCAATGGCGAGCATCACTAGCCGTGGGGAGTAGTAAACTCATTGTTGATGGTTGAAAATTCATATTAATGGTTGAAAAATGATAAAAATGGATTCTCACTTCGTACGCTCTTACCTCTCTATAACAATACATTCATGTAACCAACTTTTGCTTCTTCTGATTTTGCTGTGCTAATGTGCTACTAATAAATTAATGTAAGAATACTCTAATACAATTGACATAATTCGTTTAATTCATAGCAAAAATGTTTTGTTATTATTATTATATAAATATAAATAGATAAATAGATATATAGGCTAATCTAAAATATATTCTGCTATTAAACTACTACGTAACAAGAATAAAAGGAAAAGGAAAAAGAAAAAGAGAAGTATCAAGTATAGAAAACTAAAAACATAAAGCGTGTAAAAAGGGTGACAAGGATGAGGTGCCTGCTTGGCAAGTTTCGATATTTGACGTGTCTCTTTCTTAAATTCCCCACGTTGACATTCCTTTTCTTCCTTACCTACATGCGGTCTCGCTTTAATAGTATGCATGCCGTCTTCAAGTACAAGATAAAATACTTCAAAAAACAAATATATAAAAAAAAACAACGCTTTTATTTTGAGTTATTTTAAGTGTATCACGAGTTATTATAAAAATAATATCATATCAGTAAAAATTATTCGATAATGTATTTAATATGGATAACGCCATAACGGTCATTATTGTTTAGTAGATTTTGTCAATTCTTAATTACATCGTTTCAACTTTAGATACGTTACTAAAATACAAGTATTGTTTATTTATTGTTTATTGTTTACTTGTCATCGTTTTCCTTAAAATTACTAGACCAATATGGTTACTTTTTATAAAGTACTGTCTCCTTAAATATATTTATTTATGTATATTTACGTTAAAGTATTTCTTTTGTCTAGGTATCAAAT
Source organism: Logfia minima (assembly GCA_963921325.1). NCBI lineage: Eukaryota > Viridiplantae > Streptophyta > Magnoliopsida > Asterales > Asteraceae > Logfia > Logfia minima. The sequence goes on along the minus strand of OY992765.1, from coordinate 1,646,072 downwards.
TTTATACGACCGCCATATAACACCAAAAACACATGCAATTCACTTCAAGTCTTCAACCTCTGCATCTGAACTAATCACCAAATTCCACTCAAATAACTTCAATGCTCATCCCAGTTCATCATAATTCACCACTAAATCCCTAATTTCACTTGTATCTCAATTTAATCCCCATTAATTTCATCAATTTCCCCCCAATTCTACCTCTACAATGGGCAGAGGTACAGAAACCTCAACCCTAACCCTAACCGAAGGCATTCTAAGAAAAATCATAATTACTTACAGTTACGTTTTCATATGGATCTGTCTCAGCTTCACTGTAATTGTTTACAACAAATACATACTAGATCATAAAATGTACAGTTGGCCGTTTCCAATTTCACTTACAATGATTCACATGAGTTTTTGTTCTTCATTAGCTTACGTCATCATCAATGTGCTTAAAATCGTTGAACCAGTTCAAATGACACGTGATGTTTACGTTAAATCGGTCGTTCCGATCGGCTTTTTGTATTCGCTTAGCTTATGGCTTTCGAATTCCGCTTATATGTATCTATCTGTTTCGTTTATTCAAATGCTTAAAGCTTTAATGCCTGTTGCGGTTTATTCGATCAGTGTTTTGTTCAAAAAAGAAAGTTTTAAAACACGAACAATGAGTAATATGTTATCGATTTCGTTTGGTGTTGCGATTGCTGCTTATGGTGAAGCTAAGTTTGATTCATTTGGTATTATGTTACAGCTTGGTGCAGTTGTTTTTGAAGCTACACGTTTAGTTTTGATTCAAATTTTGTTAACTTCGAAAGGAATTACATTTAATCCTATAACGTCTTTATACTATGTTGCTCCTTGTTGTTTGATGTTTTTGACTGTTCCTTGGGTGACCGTTGAGTTACCGAAATTAAGGGCTACTTCAAGTTTTCGTTTTGATTACTTTGTGTTTTGGACGAATTCTTTTTGTGCTTTCGCTTTGAATCTTTCCGTGTTTTTGCTTGTTGGGAAGACGTCTGCTTTGACTATGAACGTTGCGGGTGTGGTTAAAGATTGGTTGTTGATTGCATTTTCATGGTCAGTGATTAAGGATACGGTGACACCAATTAATCTGTTTGGCTATGGGATTGCGTTTTTGGGGGTTGCTTATTATAATCATGCGAAGTTGCAAACACTCAAGGCTAAAGAGGCAGAAAAGAAGGCTAATCAACTTGATGATGAATTGGGCAAGTTACTAGACGATAAAGACCAAAAATCAGCAAGGAAGAGCGAATCTAATGAATGATGATATCTGGGAATGAAATGGTTTTTGCATAATCACACGGACTTTACGTGTAGGATTTGTTTAAGTTTTTGGTACTTTTTAGGTTATTTATCATACAGTTTTGTATTGTGTTCATCTTTGTTACTTGATGTTAATGGGTTCTCTTGTGATGATACATCTACAAATTAGGCTCTTAATGTGTTCTGGTATGTTGTATGTTCTGCTGTGATGATTGTTTTGTTATGTTAAATGCAAAAAAACATGTTGTTAAAGATGAATCGAATTACAAGTAAAAGAGGTTGATATAAAAAGTGAAGTTCGAAAAAATTTCAGTACATCAATTTGTAACGTTCGAAATAGTTCATCATTTTGAAACTTTTGATATATTTACGTAGCGTGTATTTCCGATTCAATTTCATACGGGACGTGAGCTCCTCTTACATCTCTACCGCTAAACCAAACTAAAGTTTGTTACCGTAAAATTAGATGGAAAAAATAGACGCTAGAAATCTGATCACCTATAGAAAGTTTTGTTAAAGCTTATGTAATTAATTTTCCCCCCTTACATTTACCCCATGTATAAATTCCCTTGTATCTTGTTTCAGCTAGCGATTCGGTAACTCAGTACGACCTTGGACGATTATTTATCATACAGTTTGTATTATGTTCATTTTTGTGCCGGGCAGTTAAAGGAAGCAGAAGAGTTTTTTTTCCCGTATACCAGGTCAAATCGGGCTCCCGCTTTTGCAGAGCTTATTAGGATCATGTAAAGTTCATGGAAATATGGAGATGGGGAAACGGGTTTCCGACCCTTTATTGAAAATGGAGCCTAAAGAATTGCGTTCGTATGTATTGATGTCGAATGGGTTCGTATGTATTGATGTCGAATTTGTATGCAGAAAGAGGTGATTGGGAAGAAGTTGCAAAGATAAGCAAAAGCAATGAGGGAGAAAAGTGTGAAGAAAGTTGTCGGGTTAAGTTGGGCTGATGTTTTATAACGCTAAAGGGCAGCCACATGCTTTCTCATCAGATGATACGTCTCATCCACAGACGGATGAGATTTATCAAATGGTGTGGTGTCTTGGATCAGAAATGTAGTTTGTAAAGGCGGAAGATGTAGTAGTGAAAAATCGAGACGGTTTTCAAGTTTCTTTTTGGAATTACTGTAGCCAGCAGGAATGTGTTTGTGTTGCTTATGATCCTGATAGAATAATAATAATAAAAAAATTAAATCGTGGACGGCAGGATTCGAACCTGCGCGGGCAAAGCCCACATGATTTCTAGTCATGCCCGATAACCACTCCGGCACGTCCACCATATGGAATCAGAATATTTATCTCTTTTTTATACTAATGGTACACTTCGTAATGTTGCTGTCACCTACTCATATAATACATTCCAATTATAACTATCTTTACATATAAGCTTTATCTCCTTAACATGTAACTTATAAAATCCTATTACAATGTATATGATTATTTACAATTCATGATTTGTTTTAAAGCTTCCATCTTGTTAGCACTCCTCATGATTGGTGCTTTAAGTGGTTAAACATTTACATACATTATGTAATAACAGATACAACGCTCGACTTACCATACCGATATTAAATTTTCTGTCATTGTACACTTTCAATTGGTAACTATAATTGTTGTTACATACACTATTTTGTAAGCATTTTCATATATAGTATTAGTAGTGAACACCTACATTGTCAATGTTGCATACAGTGTTGTGTAAGTGAACTCCTACATTGTCACTCTTTCCCGAAGAGACAAACACAGTGAGGGGGTGACTCGCATTTTCAATATGCACTAAAAGTACACAGCAAGAGATTGGAAAAGAACATTAGTGTCATACGCTTGATTTTGGACTGTCGTAAAAAAAAAGAAAAAGAAAACTTAGAAAACGTTTTCTGAAATCATCTGGTACACCAGGAGATGAGACAAAAATCACAAACGCAAAGCTAGTCATGAATTCCCAACCAAAAAGTAAAAATAAATGATTATTAACCATCAGTAGTAACACATAAAAGCAACATCATTCAACCTAGTTGAAACCAAATTATTAAAGTTATTGAATTAGGCGAGTTGGCCAGATTTGGTGAAAAGTAAAAACAGATTTTGATTGAGACAAACCATGGTACTTTAATGGTCAAAACAGATGGAAAATGAGTTGGCAATTCGACCCAGTTGACAGAAGACGTAACCCCAAATTGTTTCATTCATGTGCAAATGGGTCAAAACTAAAATAATTCATAGAGTATGTGCATATGAAAAGCTAGAAAGTATGACTGAAAAGACAAAATAACCCTTCTTATAAATGAGATGTGTTTCTTAAACACTTTGGAAAATGGCAGATAAAACTTCACTGTCACATAAAGCTAGAAATCGTTGTGTTTCTCAGTTCAAAAATGCAAGCAGAAAAAAAAACTCAGTACAGTAAAGATAGTTATAGGAAAAGAAAGATCAAAGCCTCTAATGGTCATCACATCCAGGAAGGCCCATCACACCGAATTTCATATTTCCTCTTTTAGATCAGAAGCTTCTCAATTGCATCCTGAAAATCAAATAAAATTAGTTTAGAGACCACACTAAACTAACGCCAAAACAACAGACAATCACAAAAATCAGCAGGGAAAACACACCTTTAGCTGCTGTATTTGAGTTTTCAATTGGCTGCCTTCGTTACTGGTCACTGAACATGCAATAACGGGCCTAGTGACTCCACAGGCTCGTCCAAGTGCTTGCTTTGATGGCACAAAAACATATGGTACGTTCTGCCAAATATGTATAATGATTCAATAACTTAACAATTTTGTTATAAAATACAAAAGGACAAAGAGAGCCTTTATGGCCAAAACAGCAAGATTACATGTTTATGCTGACATCTATAACTGATTTAGAGCATTCTCAAAAATAAAATTAACATACATAGATGACAGATGAATGATTCAATAACTAAATCATTTTGCTACACATGTATAAGAACAAAATATGCCTTTAATCAACAGAATGCAAGATTACACATTAATGCCTTTTATCAACAGAAGACAAGATTACACATTAAAGCCGACATCTATAAAGAATCCTCAAGCAATAAAACTAACAGAGAGATGAAGGATGATTAAAAAACACAATCTTTATTTAGAGTCCAAGATTTATTCATCACTACAAACAATCATTATATACCTTATCTTCAGCAAGGAGGGGAAGATGGAGAATAATTTCAAGAGGCTCAGCATCTGCTGCCATCACAACAAACTCAGATATGCCCCTGTTAAGGGTCTTCGTAGCTGTAAATAAAATTCATATATAACTAACATTAATTAATAAATATTCATCCAAAATCCCAAATACTGAAGTTATAAACTTTTTCCATAAAGCGTTTCAATTAACTCGAAATATAACCATTTTCTTCACTATTCATCTACATCGATCTAAGACTAAAACGTGTACCGCATATAAATCAATTGCAAAGGGATATCATACAAACCATAAAAGATAGCCCATCAAGCCCTAATGTTTAATCAACTTACAAATCCCAAATCAAAACATTATTAACTTTCCCAACTCATAGAAACATATCTATATAATTATTTTCTCTGAAAATTATGCAAATTACAATAATAATAAAAATAACAAATAAAATAAACAACAAGGAATCAAATCAGCCAACTTTGACCTATCAAATAAAAAAATTTGAGGCACATAGTACTCATCAAAATCACTAAACTAATAAACTTTTTCCACAGATAAAAAAATTTGAGGCACATAGTACTCATTAAAATCACTAAACTAATAAACTTTTCCACAGATACTTTTCAAATAACTCAGACACATCCATTTTCTTCCCCATTTATCTACATCTATACAAATTGACTAACATTTGTATCAATTACAGAAGGGGCATCTTATTTTACCCTAACAAACGTATCCTATCAAACCATACGTTTAACTAACTTATAAATCCCAAATCACAACATTAACCTGCTTTTCCCAACTCAAAGAAGCATATCCATATAACTGTATTCTCTATAAGTTATGTATATGACATTAATAGCAAACCAAATTAATATAAAAGAATCAGATCAGCTAACTTTGACCTAACAAGTACCAACATATGACCTAACAAGTACTTACAAAAATAAACTTCCACAGCAAAAAGAGCCATACCAAAATAACCAAAATCACTAACACACATCCAAAATTTCATAAATAAAAAATAAAAAAAAAAAAACAAAAAAAAAAACTAGGGTTTGTAAAAGGTCTAAAGATTTATGATACCTTCATTAGCACCCTTTTTAAGCTGCTTGTAATTAGCAGCTTGTTGCACAAGATCCAATATTGTAATTGTAAGTTGAGCATCAGCAAGGGGGTATGCTTTTGGATTCACAGCTTCACCGGTCTACAACCAAAAAAACAAAACTTTCAAGAACCCAATACAAAATATATGATAAAGATATAGATACATGAAAGCTTGCAATAAAAAACATAAGGGGGTGGGGGGAAGAAAAAAGGTACCATTTTTACGGCGGAATGAAGACTGTATGTGTGTGTTCCTGTGAAGTAGAGGGAGGCTAGGGTTTTACCTTGTTGGTAATATATGGATGAAAGGAATTTGATGTCGAGGGTTTAAAGAGGAAGCTACTAGCCCTTGGCTGCTATGGGCTTTTTAGTACTTTTGCATACCAACTTGTTGATTATGGTAGACGAGGTCGTTTTATCGAATAAAAAAATACTCGTAATTTTGTTAATTAAAACAATTTTTACTTTTATGTATAACATGGATGGATGACTATTTAGAAAACAACGTTATTAAAATAAAGACCGGTGCTGAATTTTATATTTTCTTGAACTAAATTTGGTTATGTTCAAAATTAAAGTCGACTTGAAAAAGATATCCTGATTTGAAAAGAATATCATACAAATCAAAATGAAGTATTAATATATTTTAGGCACTTATTTTGTTGACATGTAAAATTTATAGGTGATTTGAATGTTACCAAATATTGTAAATATTAAATATTTTATTGAAATCAATTGAATGTAAAAAATTACACATAATATCGCAAGACTTAATGTTAAAAATATGAAAAAAATAATGTAATTTAATATTGATTATCGGTTACAACTAACCAAATTGTTTCTAACAAAATGATAGGAATGAAAATTATCTTTTGTTCAAAAAACTCATTAGTTAGAATTTTAAACTTTCAATTTTAAACATGAATGTGGGTCGGTCACATATTGAAGGTTAGTAATCTTCTTTAAACTTTTTTAAAATTTAAATAATAGTTAATAATTAAGTATTACTTATTATACACTACATTAAGTAAGTTGTACTTTAAATAAAGTTTACATGTTAATGTATCACAATGTTTTAATATCTAATGTATGTTATGGTTCCTATAAGATTTAATATATTTTTTAATAGTAATGCTTATGTATGTATGAAAAATTTACAATTTATATATGATGTCTTGTGATATTGTTTAAAGTATAAGGATGATAAAAGAATATATACGGATTAAAATTGTCATTTGCGTAAACATTTAGGTATACATCTAAAATTCCAAAATGGACCCAGGAAAAAATATAATTTGTTAGATCAAAATGGATAAAACTTTATCATGTGTCCAAATTGCTCTATGATATCATCTTTTATATGTTTAAAAGATATACAAAAAAATATATATCCGTTAACACTTTCAATAAACACATTTTTAAAATCAAAGTACTTGTATAGTTTTAGTTATGTATAAGTATAATTAAAACTAAAATTAGGACAAAATACTGTAAATTAACATAGTCATTTATGGCATCTAAATGAACCGAAAACATGCGAACGAGCTTTATTCATAATTGTTTTTATCACTATAATCGCTTAAGGTACGTTTAATGAACGGGGTAATCAAACAAAAAATCGTTTATGTGTTTGTTCATTATGAAAACTATATTGTACATGTTTGTCGTTTATGTGTTAAATGAACACAAGTGTATACAAAAGATAATACACGAAAAAAGATTCATAACTTGTATTACTAAAAATAAAAGTATGAAATCTGTTAGAAAATGCTTAGCTTTAAAAGAAGAAAAAAACTAAAGATAAGTTCCATCTACTAAAATTGTATTCCAAATATAAATGATATATAAATGTATATGAACTTAACTAGACCACTATAGACAAACAAACACATAATGTTTTATTTTCAAGTGTGGTCTTCTGTCACAACTTGTGCATGTCTTCCTAATGTTTTGTTGTCATTGGATGGTATTCTCGCTTGGTTGCTTCCTTTTTGCTAAAAAGAGGTTGGTCCCTAGTATTCTTGGTAAGCTGATTTTTGCGGCTACATCATACTTTATATGGAAAGAGAGGAATGCTCGTTTATTTAGACAGAAAAAGCAATCCAAGGAGCAAGTGATGAAAATTATTATGTCTATTGTGAGATTGAAGCTCCTTACGCTGCGGTTTAAGAACACGAGGCGAGTTCACAAACTAATGGAAGATTGGAAGATCCCTCGGCTTTTGCAAGATGGTTGAGTTGAGTCTAGTTCGTCTAGTTTGTTTTTTCGATTTCATGTTTTTATTATGTATAAACTATATGTGTTTTGTAGTTCATAATGTTTGGTTGGTTTTTAGGGTCATTTAGGTTGTAAACTCTGCGCGGAGTGAGTCCTGTTCTAGTCATTATGGTGCTTTACCATAGTGCCTGATCTTTTTCATTAATTTTATATTTATTGGGGATTTATCTCCTTTTACCAAAAAATAAAAAAACATAATAAACGAAAAAGACTTTATCCAAGGAATTTAAATGGACATATTACAAAAACTCTTTATTTATAAATGAACGAACAATACTGATGTTCATATTCAATTGTTTAATTAAATGAACATATTCTTTTGTTTATATTCGCTCAATAAACAAGCAATTGTTCATGCCTTCGCTCGTGAATAACAAGGACCCATCATGAAATTGCTTCAATTTTCCGTTGAACAGTATTTGAATATCGCTCAATGAAAAAAGCTTTTGTTCATTTTCATCTCATCTTAACCAATTTATGAATTTATCCGAACACACTCAGTGTTAGAATTACAATGACTCCAATAGCAAGTAAAGTATTTTTACGCCAAAAATGAAAATGGACATGATAATTGAACATTTTCCATCACACTTTGTTTCTTTTTTTGGACACTATTAAATACTTGCATTTCTATAAAATCTAAGTTTGTCTCCTTGACGATGTAACTTGTTAACAAACCAATGAATAACAATCATAGTTTATCCGAATCATGTGGTATCAAAAGTTCTTATATGATGGTGGACAAAAATCCTCTCACTAATCATCAAGTGTGATTCTTTTTCTAGAGTTGTTTTGTTCATGAGCTACAATATCACCACGTGGAATATTTTTAAGTGATCTGGTTTTGCTTACTACTTTAAACTTTAGAACATATATACAAAGATATTTTCCTTCTCCTTCTCATAAATACTCTATTTACACATTTATGGATATTTTTTTTTTTAAAAAGATAACCATTTGTTAGAATAACAATAATTATTATGTTATACATAAAGGGTAATTATAATCGGGACATAAGTTTTGACTAAAACAGAAGTGTACCTTGTAGTTGGGAAAAAAATTAGGTCAAAATTGCCATACATCATACACCTACCCTATAATAAACGACTCCATTGTCGCCAAACCAAGAACAAGCACCAAGCCTTTTTCACCAAAATACCTCAAACGCCTCTCTCTCTTTGCAATTTGTATTGAGAGAGAGACCAATAAGTATTAGTAATCGAATGAGTGTGTGAATTAGCAGCCGTCCGACTTCCATTTTCATTAAACAAACTCACCTGGTAATATTCTTCACTGACAACATTTTTTTTTAAACAATCAAAAACCCTTTTTGAATATTTTAGTTCTTTCATTATGTTCATATCTGAATTGGGTTGTTTAATTTCAAGTGCAAAACCTATTTCCCCTGTTTTTCTTTAATCAAAAATGAAGTTTCAATAGTCGTAGTTCTTCATTGTCTTCATCACTAAATCGATTTTCGTAAAAAAGATATATATTTTTACTGATTTTGCTATCATATACCCATTTGTCATGTTTTTTAATTCAAAAACCAAGCTTGAATATTAGTAGTTTGTCATAGTAATCATCACTGATTGGGTTCTTTATATTCCTAAAAAAGATTAGATTTTTACCATATTTCTCTTCTTATGTGTTTAAGTTTAAAACTCCATATTAATCAAATACCCAGTTCAAATATTTGTATCTCTTCATGGTATTCATCACCAAATGGGTATATTATATTTCTAAAAAAGATTCGATTTTTACCAATTTGCCATCATAAATTGGTTAAGGGCAAAACTATTTTGTTCCATAAGTATATTCTTAGCTTAAAAACGCCGCCATTTGTCATATCTTCAGTTTTTATTGCATTAATCAATTTTCATAATCATGTTCTTACAGAAAATAAGCAATTTTTGTGGACTTCATTGTAATCTTGGTGGTGAGTTGAATGGATACAAGACGTTTATTGGAGAATGAAGGAGATGGGTTATTCCCTAATTCAGGAATAGGGTTTCTTTGGTGTTCCAAAGATGATAATTTTTCTCAATCTGCAAGCTTTTTCGCAAGTGTTGGGCAGATGGGTAGGGGTGGTTTTGGAGGTGTGAACCCTAATTCAGCAAACTCCACAAGTACCAATGATAATGAAGGTGTCAAGCTTCCGTGTTTATCGAAGGTTGTTTCGGCACCTGAATCAAGTTTTATGACCGTTGAGGTACCGAAAATGGATGCAAATGAGGGTGTTTTCAAGAAGGAGAAAGGTGGCTTGAAATTGAAAATCAAGATCGGGAATCCTTCGTTAAGGAGGTTAATTAGTGGTGCAATAGCAGGAGCGGTTTCAAGAACATGTGTTGCTCCATTGGAGACGATTAGGACTCATTTGATGGTAGGGAGTTCGGGACATTCTAGTACTGAAGTTTTTCAAGATATTATGCAGACTGAAGGTTGGCCTGGCCTCTTCAGGGGTAATTTGGTCAATGTGATTCGTGTTGCGCCTAGCAAGGCAATCGAGGTATGACTTTCTTTTGCATAATCTTCATATTTGCTTTAAATATGATCTTATCCGTGAGCATTGGTTGAGTGTCTTCTCTACGTAGTATGGTAGTATCTCGTGTTTTGACAGTATTATATCGCTTTTGTAGTCACAATTTTATGTTATCTTCAGCTAATTTAGTGCAAATATGTTGTCATTCTCTATTTTCATGCCACAATAATCATATAATCTCTTCTAAAACATAGATTCAGATCCCCTCTGAGATGCAGATGTATCACTCTGTCGTTGTGGTTTTAATGATGGTATATTGACTTTCACATGCTTCATTTTCATTATCACGAAGTCATATGCAATCTTTTGCAGTTACTTGCTTATGATACTGTCAAGAAAAGCTTGGCTCCTAAACCTGGAGAGAAGCCAAAACCCCGTATACCTGAGTCACTAATCGCAGGTGCTGTTGCTGGTATTAGCTCAACCATATGCACCTACCCTCTTGAGTTAGTTAAAACCCGACTCACCGTCCAGGTAATCAATCGACTCTTTTCACTTACAAATCAAACATTGCTCATTATAGACGTTACGCATCTACTTAAGAATCGGCAGACCTGTACTATGTATTATTTCTTGACAGTTCATATGGGTATATTTAAATTTACCTAAATGTGAAATTAGTCAAATAAGTTGTACAGGTCAAGCATCTCCAGGGTAGGCCCAAAATATCTTAATGCATACAACCTACTATGTTACTTTATTTTAAAAAAGTTAGATTGTTGTTATAATAATATTCTTTTGTAAACATGTCTATTACAAATTAAATATAAAGAGGTACCAAAGTGAAATACCTGCTTCGACTCGTAAGCAATCCATCAGAACCACTCATTTTGCCACTTTCCATCCTTATTCACATTGTTGTGTTTTCTTCAGAGGGGCGTGTACAAGAATCTTGTAGATGCGTTTATAAAGATTGTGAAAGAAGAGGGACCCGGAGAACTATATCGGGGCCTCACACCAAGTCTAATTGGTGTAGTCCCCTATGCTGCTACAAACTATTTTGCATATGATACATTGAGGAAAGCATACAAGAAAATCATGAAAAAAGATGAAATTGGGAACGTTGCTACCCTATTAATCGGATCAGCAGCTGGTGCAATTTCAAGTAGTGCAACATTCCCACTTGAAGTGGCACGAAAACATATGCAGGCGGGTGCTGTGAATGGGCGTGTCTATAACAACATGCTTCATGCCCTTTTGACCATTCTTGAAAAGGAAGGTGTAGCGGGTTTGTATCGAGGTTTGGGACCGAGCTGTATTAAAATAGTTCCAGCTGCTGGGATTTCATTCATGTGCTATGAGGCGTGCAAGAAAATACTCGTCGAGAAAGAAGACAAACCATAAAGAATCGAGCCGAGGAGGGAAAGTTGAGATTTTGGTTGTTTTTGTTTTCTGAAAGATACTAATAAAGATCCAAAAGATTCGGTTTTGATGGGGCTTTTGTTCAGGGGATAATTTTTTTAACAGCAGAGATTTAAAAAAAAATAGATCAGAGGAAGAAATTACTTGTTTGGTGTTATGCTCCATTTGTGATTCAAACGGATACTTGATGTAAGATGACATTTTGAATGAGGAATTTGCATTATGGACTTCGTTTTTCATTTTGACTTGATTGCGAATAGTGTTTAACATTTTGAATTATTGTATTTGAAAATTTTCTTTCCTCCCCAACTCCGCGGAGCGGGATTGGGTATGTTGATTATGTTCTAGAGTTTATTTTGTTGTGTAATCGATTATACATTTTTAAGGTTTGCTGAAAGTGTATTCAAATGTATCAAAAGGTCCTAAATCAATGTAGTAAAGAATGTTGGATTATTTTTGTTATTGAGGCACCAAAAAAATGTTGGATTCGTTTTAGTTTTGGTAACAACGTTTATCATGTTAGTGACTTCAAACTGTTCGACCAATTTTAAGCGGCAATCTAGTAGTTGCCCAATTTTGACTTGCTAATAAACCCGCCCATGTGTTTTGGTTGTTATAGTACTATAAATGATGACTATAGCTCGCATCTACATTGTGTGTTTTTACAATTGATAACTACTATTTTGATGTAAACTATCTTGAACTAAAAGGAGATTTTGCTACAAAAAAACCCATAATCTAACATGCAAAATTTAAAAACCATATACTATAATAGCAATTTTACTTGTAAAAGATGCTAAAACCATGATCTTGACTCTTGAGTAGCCCATATAGCCCCATATGAGAGGTCCTCATTGTATATTCATGACTTTAGTACACATGTTTATATTCATTTAATTTAAGGGGATAAAATTGGTAATGTTAACATTAACTAAGCTAGATAAAAAAATATGATTTACCGTTTGAGCACTAAGTTTATTAAATGTAGATAAGCCACCCCACCTTTACACTAAGATTACACAAACTTACATAAAGTATGGATCATTATCCCCTAATTTAACTCATCATTATATTAACAAGACAAATACATGACAACGTTCAAGGAAACAGGACAAAAGAAAAAGAACCCAATAAATGATCCATATTTAAAAATTCATCAGCAGAAGAATACAGTGATCATAAAACCTTAACTAAGCATCATCAGAAGTAAGCAAGATAAAATCATTTGTGATTAACATGTATATATATCAACACCCCTTTCATTTTTGTTAGCAAAAAGTAAGTAAATCTAAACCAAAAGACTACCATTTCTTAATTGATATAAGGGGTGGCAACCACTATCAATCGCTTACTCCCAGCCATCAGCATCACCGCCACCATAACCATCAGAAAATGCTGCAGCTGCAGGAGGTGGCGCATAATAACCAAAACCACCGGAGGTCCCACCATAGACTGAATTCCCATAAGAACTATCGTTCCCAAAACCGCCAGAATTCCCATAAGAATTACCAAAACCAGCAGACGGCCCACCATAACCCGAATTACCATAGGAAGTATCATTCCCAAAACCGCCAGAAGCACCACAAGAATTATCTTTCCCACTCCTAAAATCATGACCACCAAACTTATTTGATCCATGACGACGATTATCAGCAGAAGAATAACTTTCAGCATACTGACCCAGCCAATCAGGTGCATCCTGATTTGCTTCTTTCATAATCTCAGAAAGTGCTTTAGCAATGGTCGAATTCTTACCATTAAAGAAAGCTGTTGCTAATCCAGATTTACCAGCCCGGCCCGTTCTCCCAATTCTATGAACATAGCTATCGATATCCCGAGGCAAGTCAAAGTTAATCACATGAGCAACATGAGGAATATCAAGTCCTCTTGATGCAACATCAGTAGCTACCAAGATTGGTGTAACACCATTTTTGAATAGCTTCAACGCTCTTTCCCTTTCCTATAACATACACAAAAACAAAGTTAACTTGCAATTTAACAATTCAATCTTGCATATTTGTAAGGTGAAAATAGAAGATAGAAAATCTTACAAATTGCACTTTGTCACCATGTATTGCAGTGGCAGGGAACCCCGTCCTGCATAACCAATGTTCTAACTGATCTGCACTTTTTTTTGTCTCCACGAAGATTAAAGTCAACGCATTCTGCATTAAGAAAACACGTTACAACAAAAATTAAAACAAAAACAAACGACAAAAATTAAAACAACCACGGATGTGTCCAGAGTCTACCTTTCCAATATTTCCATTAGCTCTCTGATCATGAAGTAGATTTCTTAAATGTTCGTGTTTCTCCAAATCCTCAACAAACACAACTTTTTGCAGAATTAGCTCAGTACTCGAACCAACTCTTCCAACAGAAAGAAATATGTAGTTTGAAAGAAAGTCCGATGCAAGCCTCTGCAATAAAAATATGATTAAAATTTACAGCTAAACTTTGTTTTAATTCAACTAATTAAATTATGATCAGTGAGACTAACTTGTATCTCAGATGGAAAAGTTGCACTGAAGAGCATTGTCTGTCTTTTACCAGGTTGAGGCATATCCAAACACTCGACAATCTTTCTGATTTGGGGTTCAAATCCCATATCCAACATTCGATCAGCTTCATCTAAAGCCAAATACTTGATCTTTTTAAGTGAGACTTTTGATCTTTCGATCATGTCAGTCAGTCTTCCTGGGGTAGCAACTAAGATGTCCACACCCTTTTCAAAACTCTTCAACTGCATTGTTCAAACAGGATTAAGATACGCATAATAGTTATTCACAAATAATGATGGCTGACATTTTTGAAATCCTATACAGACCTGCGGATAGATTGGTGCACCGCCATAAGCAACCGCAACTTTCACTCCAGTTTGATCACAGAATTTCTTAGCTTCTTCAAATATCTAACCAAAAAATGTATTTAAATTTTGAAAATCACAACATATGTCAATCTTTGAAAAATCAAAACGAAGTTAATGAACATACACTGAAACAGACATTACATATCACATGAATACTAAACTATGACCTATAAGGTGTTGAATGAACTATAATTGGCAAGTATGTATTACAAAGCAAAAAAAAAATCGAAATAATCAGAAACACAGCATTACACGTGAATACAAAATATGATAACTTGATGAGCAAACATGAAACACCACAGCAAAGATAAACAACAAAAAAGCACGCTAGACAAGAAGGACGAGCTACAAATGTGTTAAAATGAAGCATAATAAGCATATACTATAAATAAAACAGATTTAAGTAAAAACATAGTATGCTAAGCATATATCAAAAATATATACTTCAAAGCAACAGGCAAAAAACCTAGAAAAATGGCAACTAATCAATGACCCATGAATACAAAATAAATTACAATAACAAACAAAATACTAAAGACTAAAGAGGGCAACATATAATCAAAGATTACCAACAAAATATGCACATATTACCCTTCATGATGAGCTAACATAATGAACTATCATATGAGCATAAATATAAATAAAAAGTAGGAAAAAAACTCTACATAATCAGGAAGACGATGAACATTTTGAAAAATAGAAAACATTATATACAAAAAAAAAAGAAAAGTAAAAAAATGCAACAAAACATCAAACGAACACAAACTGTTAATGAAACCCTCAAATAATGACCTAGAAATGTGGTATAACAAATCATATTATTAGCACAAATATAACAAAAGTAAAAAATCAAACATACGAACCAAACAAACAAAAAATAATCCTCATACAAGTCCATGAACAGAATACTTAAAATAAAATAATATTATAATAATAAAAGATGACTAAATTCAACCTGACAACAAAGTTCTCTAGTCGGGGACAAAATAAGCGCAAGCGGATACACCACCGTGATCCTTCCTCCTCCGCCGTACATCACCGGCAACCGCATTTTCAAAATCCCACTTATGATCGGAAAACAAAACGCCGCCGTTTTCCCACTTCCAGTTTGCGCACACGCCATCAAATCACGTCCACCCACCACCACCGGAATCGCATAACGTTGTATCGGCGTCGGTTTCACATACTTACATTTACTCTTTATATTCTCATTCAACACCGAACCCAAATCAATTTCCGCAAATGTCTTCACCGGGTCGGGTACATCGGAACCGGTTACCTCAACTGGTATATCCTCATACGCATCGAAATTAATACCCGAAGTATTATTTTCTCCATTTTCAACTTCATTTTCATTGATTTTCAGTTGGTTAAAGTTTCTTGAAAGAGTGTCGTACTGTACGGAACTCCGTACACCGGTCCGACCGTTAGTGCGGGCGGTGGAACGGAGGTGAGGTGGAAGGTAGTTGGGTCGAACTGGATGACGAACGGGTTTAGCAGCCACGTCAGCGTAAGAATTGGAGAAGTAAGAATTTGACATGATTTTTTTTGTTTGTGTTTGAGGTAAAGTAAGAAGGTGATAGATACAGGGTGTAAGTGTATATAGTGATGGAATTGAAGAAGATGAAACGTTTTGAAGAAGACGAAGGTGATGGGTTGGTTTTGATGGTGTGGTAAAAATGTCAGTTTTATAGAGGGGTGACCTGTACCTGTATTCTGGCCTTTTAGGAGCGTGAACTCCAATCACCTGCAAGAATGAAAATATCTTATTATTATTTATTTATTTATATTTTTTACATTAAATGAGTTTTTTTATGGAAAAATGCCAGTTTGTTTGTTGATATTTAAGGAAAAATTATAATTGTAGTTAAAGTTTTCTGATGAATTTTGTATTAGGAAGTTGTATTGTATTAAATAATATAATATGTTAATGTAATTGAAAGATTTATGTTGACCTTGAAATTATTAGTGAGATTCATAGTTCAAATGTGATTTATAGTGTGGGTTAAATGCATTTTTTTTCATAACTATGTTAAAAAATGTAAATTACTATTTTGTACCCTCACGTATTGCAGTGTAATTGTAAAATTTATATTATTAGTTGAATTGAATATTAAAATTATTATTTATTGAACACAATTTTAATAAAATTATGCATTTTTATAAGTTGCTACACTTACATAATACTTCAAAAACCTTTTCGACAATAACTTAATTTTGGCAACCGTATTAAAAAACATTTCAAAGACCCTTTTAGATAAAAAACTGAAATAATTAAATTAACAATCAAGTCAAAAAGTATCTGAATGATAAAAAATAATAAGTAAACTATAACGATAATATTATTAAAAAATATAAATAAAAGTTTTTATGCATTAATCTTAATTTGAATCTTAACTTTATATCTTTACAAAATATTTATTACTGGTACATCTTTAAGAGTTAAACACTAGGTAAACTTCAAATACAGGTAATACTTTTTTTAAATGTACATGTATTTACAAATCAAACTTTAGTTGAATAAATTGAATTGGAATTGTCACTTCTATCATTAAAGCATTATTTTCTATATTTTAACCAACCATACAAAAGGTTTAAACTGCCCTATTTGGAAATTCAGAATAACTTGTGTATGTTAAAAGTAAAAACGGTACACCATTTTTCAGTCAATATAAGTTGCAAGTCACGTGGAGGTTGAACCCTTGTAGATCGTAGAGTATGATTTATACATGCACTTCAGACAAAAACAAAATATATACAAGTAGCGTAAGACCTCTTCCTACGAAAATCGACTAATTGAAAATTGACCAATGCTAACTCAATGTTTCATTAATTTTTTTCAAAATTGACTGAAACTGACTAATATTTGATTGATCACTGCTAACAGTCACTGATAAGTTTTTATTTCTGAACCCCACACATTATTTAATTTACATATTTAAAATACAATAATTAAAAATAAAACACTTCATTAATTTAAAAAAATATTATAATAATAAAATACATTACATTTATTAGAAAAAAATTACAAACATTACATCAATTAAAACATGTATGGCCATTCATACAAATTTTTTTCTCTAATATGTATATGTGAATAATATAAAAAATGGCTACATTAAATTACCAAAACAAGCAGCAAGTACATATATGAAAATTAAGCCCAATTCACCTTATGTAAGTTTAGTTTCAGAACGGGTAAAAGACAAAAAAAGTGAAGGTCCGTCGAAAAATTGACGATTTCAACCGACAGATTGAACCAACGGAGCTGTGACATCAGTGTCGGTTTCGTTAGTTGAAACCGACGTACCGTTGAGAGTGCTCTAAGGAATACAATAAAAGGGCATACTAATTCAACCTAGTCTTTTCTTATTTTAATTTTAAGTAGTTATACTAATTATAAAATATATATGATTTGAGTATGATTATTTAGTGAGAATATTAATCAAGTACTTGTGCCGTTAAAAAAATCAACATCTATTTCGTTATTGATAATTCAACATAGAAATCAAAGTCAACTAATATCCAAATAGCAAACGCACTTGTAGTTCATCATTTATTATTTATTATTCATATAATAATAAATAAATAATAGCTCCATACTCCATGTGAATCTTTAATGGATTGCTTTACAAGTATGGTATAAAAATTACTTGTATCATGTATAATGTACGGAGTAGTAATTTGTAAAATCAAAGAAAGAAGAGAGTAAGTTCACGCGCCTTGGTAGTAGCAGACATGATGTTTTGGTGGTGGTGGCACTTGACAGTTAGACAGAATAAGCAGCAGCACAGTACGCCGCGCCACCAGTTGTCGCTGGATAAACTGGTGTCTACACTGGCGCGTGCTATGACGTCATCACACAACATCATATAAATATAAAAGCTCTATATAAATTACTAGAAAAGTATCATATGTTTGTAAGATTTTATTCAAAGTTTAAACGAGCAAATTATTGAATTTTGAACTGAATTAGTTACTAAACAATTTGTATAAGCTCAACGATGATAAACTTTGCAATAAGAGACGAGGTGACATTTAAGTGGCCTTGAAGATGACATGATGTGACGTTAATTTATAACTTATTTATTTCAGAAGACATGACGTGACTAGTTGACATCGAAAATTTGTAAGCGATGCAAAGAAATTTTGATGGTGTCAATTTTATAAGAAATCAAACAGCAATTCTAGTCGGTGCTGTCACATTTCGTTGGTGTTTTAGAAAAGGAATCATCAGAATAGCTCCTATGGTTATTGTTTAGGAAGACGATGTAAGCATCTTCTTTCGCTCGAAGCATATTTTTTCGTATATATATAAAGATACATTCATTTAAACCCATTTTTTATTACATATCGTTAAAATCCGATGTCATAAGCTAAAATGGTTTCGATGTTGCTTTTTCAACGTGTTATGATAATTTCATTAGTTGTTTGTCTTAATTTAAAGATATAAAGTCTCGTAAAGCTAACACCGTCGAAGTTTTTTGCACCAGCTATACATTTTTTGATATTTAGATAATTATTTGTGCAATATTAGTGTAAGAAATGCTATCTTTGTTATATAATAAAGTATGATGAAACTATTTAGGTGATTTTCTCTCATTTAAGTGATCTAGTTACAAATTTGTAACTTTTGAAATTAAAATGTTAGATAACTTGGTTTGTTTAATTTGACTCAATTTCAATACATTATAACTCAAAAATACAATTGTCATTGCTAGATCAAATTACAATATCGATCGTCAATAACTATGTATAAAGGTTTTTTCTTTTAAAAAAAGTTGTTCTTCGTAATAAAGAGCAGTTAAATTTTAAATTGCCCACAGTAAAATATAAAATTGTCAGTGAATTTTATAACAACAAAATCACTAGATAATTGTCGACCAACATTTCAATAACATAATCAAGTTATATATTTCTTTTCTTGGCAAAAAACTTGAGTATAATAAACTAAATTTCTTCAATGCTATTTAAAAAAATTGAAAAATAAAGATTATACTTGAAGAATCTAATTCACTGAGTGTCAATAACAAATGACTGAAAGCACAATACAACTTCTAGATAATCTACAACAAATTAACCTGATATATTGATATTGATGTCCCATCTACCTTCTGTATGTCTTGTGCTTTACATCAAGAAGACCTCAATCATGTGTTTCTATTTTGTGAAGTTGCATATCAAGTTTTGTTAAGGATTTCGAGGTTTGTAGATCTTCCTTTCCCTAACCCTATTGGTATTCCGAGATCAGGTCTTGGGTGAATACGGTATCTTTAAACGCAACGAAGAAAAAACTGCTTGAGGTTATTATAATGACCACCATTTGGATGTTGTGGAATTATAGGAATAATGTTGTTTTTTAATCCACGTCGATGAGGAAAGGAAGTATTTTCGAAAAGATAGTTGTCACGTCATATGATTGGATTTCTAGTAGGAACAAGAGTGTTGGACCATGTGGTTGCAAAACCCTATTCTTATTTACTCTTTATAATTGTTCTTTATTCTGGCTACTTGCTAGTTTGTTTCATAACAACTGTTCACAAGAAAGCAAGAATTTATAGTGCTAATCAATGTACATTTATGTATTCATAGTAGTACACGGTGTATAAAATATGATAATCAATATTATTATTGCGCCGTTTTACTCCTACATGATGATAGTTTACGACAAAACATCAAAGTTTTGTTAAAACGGGAAAACAAATGGACCTTGTCATATATTCCTTTACACGTACATTATCTTAGATGTTAAGCAAAAACATTATACCATACTAGCTATCATATTACTCGCGCAATGCAAGGATAACAACTAACTTATCTATTTTTATTACGCATGATAATATATTTGTTAAATGCATGTCATTCATAAATAGTAATATTTATTTTCTAATTTTATAGATAAAATTTTAATATGTTGAAATAACACGTCTGTAGTTTACAAATAATTATAGATGTATTATCATCAATTATGCTTAAGTAAGTGATCTTTTTATTTTCTTATAATAAAGAATAAATTTTATTGATAATTTAGTAAATATATAGTATAATTATGTGATCCACTGAATATACGGGTATCAATACATAATATATTTTATATAATGAACTAATATAATTATTATATATAAAGATAACTAAACTGTTTATGAAGAATTTAAACTATTTTCATCTATTTTTGGGAAGAAGGTTATTAACTTTAATCACCCAAATAATGAGCCGGATAACTACTCCAAATGCCCCATTTAAGGTTAATGTTCAATCAAATTTTAAAAGGGATCGGAAATAAAAGGTAGATTAAAATTAAAGTTATAAATCTGGTTATGACAATTGCATATATATAAAGAAGTTGTTATTATTTAAAGTAAATGTTCATGATGTAATAGGGGTAAATGAGTAATTTTAATTATTTGAAGAGGTAGGTACGTTTGGTTTGAAAGTAGAAATTATTATGGGTATGCGATCAATAGAAGACTAGTACGAGAATGATAACGAGTTATAAAATCCACCTCCCATAAAAGGTATGGATCTATGAGTTTGATTTTCTTTTTTTTTTTTTTTTTTTGTATTCCTAAGTTAGTAACCAAACAAACTCAATGGGATGTCTTATTCATTTCCATTTTCACCTCATAAACGGGTATAATAGGAATCACTATAGGTTTGATTTTTCATAAATCATTTCTATTTTCATCTCCTAAATTCTCAAAACAAACACATCCTAAAACTCAACGTATCAAGATGCATTAGATAACTATTATGTCTAATTATACGCATAAGTCCTCCATCCATTCACACATAAATAAGAGATTAAAAGGATAACTCAACTCTATGAGAAATTATCATAAATCATGGTAAATATTGATAATACCCGTTAAACATGAACTCAAAAACCCTTTATTTAGGAAGGGTGGATGATCTATTAAACTATTATTTAGATAAGTTGACAGTCAGACACTACTATTTTTTTTATTTGTAATAATAATATATAGACATATTTAAATGGTTCTAAAACTAAACTTAACTCATTCATTAGTTAATACAATTTATCTATCTTAATTTTATTAGTTGAACATTTTTTTTAAACGGCGCATATTATTACATTAGCAAGAAGCTAGAACAAAACATTACAAGGAGGATGATTGAGATGGACTCGGGTCACAAGATCAATCTACCCATTTTACGTTTATATAATGACACTTGTTAGTAATTCAAAGAAAAGAAAAAAAGTTTAACATTGTCTCCAAGAGTGTCATTCTCGGCTTCTTAACATTAAAAGACAACCTCATTTTTATACTTTCAAGTGATTCAAAGTGTAGCTAAACAACAATTTCAAGGTACTTTTTAACCTTGTGATTGACATCCACAAGATTATGGATGTTAAAGACATCGTTGAAATTGAGAAGACGTTATTGAGTAATCTTCCACCAACTAAAAATATTTTTTCAAAGCTAAATTTGACACATATCATTCTCATATTTTTAGACTTACTTTGAATTTTAATTTAACGTCTATCCTTTTTCTTTATGTTTACTACATAAATAGTAAATATATAGTAATTTAAACTTTTAAGCGGTTATATATAGACATCAAACAATGGGCAAAATCTCTCAACATGAAATTGTCGCTTATAAAGCCAATTTGTTATCTAGAAATTATTTACCATCTACTCTTTTTCTTCTTCTTTTTGGATGAATTTAAAATCCAAGGGTTAACATATAAGTCAAGCAAGTCATTAGTCAATGAAAATGTGTTATTATGCCTATCACCTTCTAAGTTGCTCTTAAAAAAAAAAAAACTTTGATAACATATATAGTTTTATAGTTTGTAATTTTTTTACTCATCTATATATTTTAAAAGTTGAGTTTCATGTTATTAATGTAGTCTTAATGAATATCAAATACATAAATTGAATTCTTAATGACTCTAAAAAGAGCATGGATAACCAAAATAAGAATCAATAATTTTTTTAATATTTAATTTCTTCAAATATAAAAAGTTTATAGTAGTTTAATTGTTTTTATAGGTGGAATTTTTTAATGTCTTAGCATTTTTATTACGATGTTAAACTTATTTATCAACAATGCCAAAATACGTTTTCATAATGGTTAAATTCTTCATTTTGTCTAAGTTCTCAAAGATAATATAACTTTTAATAGACTTTTAAACCTTTAACTAGCGATTATAACCGTATTTGGGGTAGATTGAGGTAATTAAATGATCAATCAAAAGCTAGCTCAAATTTTGTTTATTTTTTTACATTGATAGATACTATGAATCTTTTTTGGTTTTGTGTTCTATTAATAATCTTGAGTTATGTTGAAACTGTTTTTGGATGTTGTTGTCCATCAATTGTAAATGTATTGTTATTAAACAAGATAAAAACTTATCAGGAGGTACGTAGTATTGAAAAGAAAACTATACCACAAGCTATTAATAAATACCGATTTGGTGTAACTCAACCCGACCCGATCGTTATCAATTAACAAGTTATACTTAATAACTTGAACAACTTTTTTATCCATACTTTTAACTCTTTACGCTAAATATCAAATTTAAAAAAAAAATTATATCATACGTGTGCAACGCACAAGTATGGCTTACTAGTAAGTATAAAAGGTTGAGTTATCAGTTATGTATTATTATTACTACACGTTCTCATCTTGCTTTATCTTGTTTAATTTATCAATTATTATTATCTCAATGTTGGCTTATGACAAAAGAATAACTTCATTAATGAAGCTAATATATACTTAACAATAAAAATCATATGACCATCTCTAAAAGCTCTCCAATGAAATTGAACCACATCTTCAACTTTCAGATATACATTTGTTAAGTTTGCATATCTAAAGCATTTGTTAGGCTTTTATTAACGTGTTTATTTATCACGCAAATGGTATAACATGTCCGTGTTAATATTACCTAACTTGTTTTTAACTATTTTTGGCTGAGCTATGTTTGGCGGTATAATTAATAATTAAATTAGATTAGATACTTATATTATCGCCTTAGTTAAACATATAAAACTACATTTATCAAAGCTTTAAATACAACTACCACTTAACCACTAGAATAATGTAGTCGAGGTTTCATTTTTACTTATCAAATAAATAAATTAAATTATAATAATATAATTATAATACCCCTCATGCAATATTTTGATACCTAATAAATTCTCTAATATCATTATTATTATACTATACATTATTTTTGAAACGTCGTATAGCATAAAATTAGATGTTTTTTGTACATTAAAAAAAAGAAACATTATATATTCTTATCATATAACGGGTAGTACTGCGACACTGTAGAAGTTGTACAGAACCACAATAAAATCCATAGGACACAAAAGAAGGCTTTATGGCTCAAATTGTACATTCAAATAATACATATATAAAAACATGCATATATCTTTAGTGAGGAGCAATCAAGTAAGAACATTCTTATTTAATACAAATAGTAAGAATGAATTTGGACCACACATTAATTAATTAGAACTTTCTTAATTAATACCAATTAAAATTTTTGTTAAAGGACAAATTTGGTATTTAAAGCATAACATTAACGTTCTTTGACTGGTTAACCGCTTTCAAACCCTCAACTGCCTCTCCTTATTAATTGGCATTCAAAACTGCTTGCAACATCTGGCAATGAAGAATGGAGGCGATAACATCACATCATTATTATTATATTTTAATTAAATTACAATATATTATATATAAATGGAATCAACAAACCAAGTTTACCACCATTGTTTTTTGAGTCACAGACTCACAGGCGGAAAAATTGAAGACGAGATGTTACCGTTTTTTATATTGTTTCGGATGTTCCATGTGTAAAATGGATGCTTCAACAATTTTCATGTGTGAACTGGGTTGTTAGGGACGCTTCATCATCTAGATATGGATGCACCATTTGTAAACTTGGTTTATGCATACTTATTATAATGATGCATACCTCTTTAAATGAATTATCTCAGTCAAAAAGTAGTTGCGACATCCTTATTATTTGATGCTATCACTATCAATATTGAAACTTAGTAAGTTTGAAAAAGGGCAATGATAAATTTACCATGACTTTTGATAAATCTACTAAAAGTATGCATTATTTATGTGTACAGTACTACTTGATAATAATTGATGGTGGATAATGCACAGTTATAAGAAAGAAGACACAAATTTTTGCGGGACGAGAGAGAGATAAATATAGAGATATTTGAGGAGACAGAAAAATACAATTTTGCCCAATGGAGTGATAGGCATATATTTATTCTTATTTTTTTTTATTTTATTAAGAACGTTTTAACGGGAATGCAACCCTTTTTAAAATAATCAAACTTTTGTTATAGATCTTAATTCAAACAAACATACATACAAATAACTATTATACCCATAAGATATGTATTTAAAGACTCAATTCTTTAATTTTTTTTGGCAAATAAAAAAATCATCAAGATTTTGACTTTGAATTACCTGTTTCTTCTCTGCTTTTGGTTCTGGTTTTTTACAAGGCTTTACCAAACATGCTACAAATAGCACCACATCCAGAAACCTTTGGTGAAGGTGGGTCAACTGTGGCTGCAACCTCCATGGTCCTATAAGGTTTGGGTTCTGATCTTTGTGGTTCTTTTTTCTCCTTTTATTCTTCTACTTTTGGCTTAAGTTCCCCTGACAATAACTTATCATCCCAAACAAGCCCTGATGACCCTGATCTTCTGAATGACAATTCTGACCTTGGTAACCCTGCCATCTCTCCAAAATGGAATATTTGATGATGTGTTTGAGAGAGATTGAAAATGTATATATTTAAGTGTAAATATATGGCTGTCTTGACTTGTATTAATGGATATATAGGGGGAGAAAGATGGCAAATGAAGCATAAATATGGTAAAGGACAGTAGATGGCATCTACAATATAGGTGTGAAATTACAAAAGTGTCCTTTAACATCCTTGGGGATTTCACAATTTAGGTATTATATTTGAATGAATGTTTGAAAGTTAAGTCACAAAGGCGGTTTTAAATGTTTTATTTGCCAGCAAAGAAGACAAAGTCAAACGAAACATACTAGATAAAAGTACAGAAGAAAACTACAAAATGTGAATATGACTATAGAATAAGAAATCCTAGAATTAGTTGAGCAGACAGATTTGAAACATGAATACAAACCCTACTAATCTTAAGTCGTAGATCAACAACCATAACAACCATTTTTTTAACAAGCGTGACGATAACGACCATTTTTTAACACCACAGAGAACCCGAGTAAGGTTTTTGAGATCAGTATAATGAAGAGTGTTCAGAGTAGGGTTTTCGCTCACTATATCAACTTGTGCAAATTCATTCATTCTTAAAGCTCAGGACTCCAAGTCTATTTAAATGCCATAATTTGGTTTGATCAAGTGAGCATGCCAACACCATCATTTGTTCTGTTAAATAGACACATTTTTATCAAAATTGCTACAGCAAATAAGAAAGCCACAATTGCTCCTACATTTATTCTAGTAAAACTTGCTAGCAGATCCATCTCCCTTTCAATCCTTTCGCTAAAAAGAAAAAAAAAATAGAAAGCAAAAATCATACAATCACAAGCTGGACCCTTGCACAGGGTCCACGGCTTTAATTATGGGCTTGTACTCGAAATTCGGTAAGAACTTGCTCCATTCGTCGACATAAGCAAGTGTTCTTTTCATGACAAAATTTATTACTGTTGTTGGGAGTCGAACTCACCTACCCATTAAAACTTGTAAACCATTCCTTCTGTGTATCCAAGCTCTTTGAGTATACCGCTCACCTGCGAGAACCCAAAAACACGCCATTTGTGGTTAGAGCCCGTCAACAGACATAAACTAAACCGAAAGAAACTGGTCCCCTTTACAAACCTCGCCTTGTGACCAATCTTTCGCCTTCCCACCAGATATATGCTCCATCATTCCAGGTGGACCACACACCTGATATAGTCATACAACAAGCAGGTAAGGATTTTGATAATCAGATTATAAAACATTCGATGGCAGCACATGGAACAAACAAAAGTAGTGTAAATTTTACGTTCCTATAATATGAAGTGGAAATTATCTAGTGATGATGAGATGAGATGAGATCTTACTAGTATTAGTGTATCGTCACTTGGAGCAGGTAAGCCTTTTGATGCCATATCCTTTGATATGTAACCTGTACCTCCAACCCAGTACTTTGACGGACTGTCAACAGTATAAAACACCTGCAATTTCAAAAAAATAAACATTCCTATTCACAAAATTATATCTTAAAATGACTAGAGGCGGCAAAAGTGGGTGGGTTGTGTCTTAGACACAATTATTAGAATATATTATCATAACACTAACTAATATTTGTAATGAAGGAATTTAATAGGTTGTAAGCATTAGAAATACACTATGGACAAACTTTTACTAGTTCGAACCATTATACCTGCTTCATTTATTAGCTAATTTCTATAACTATACCAAGTTTACCAGTTAGATATAAACTGTAACCGGAATTTACCAGTTTAGTAAATAAAAGGGTCAAAACAGCCACCTCTACTACTGTATAAATAACACAGATTGTTTTCATTGTTAGGTAAATAAAACTAGTACCTTCAGATTGGGGTGGCTAGCAGCAAGCATCTCAAGTTTCTTTTTTAGCAGGATGTCATCAGGAGATACGTTAGCATAAATCAAAGATACCTGAATATAAAATCATAACATATATTAAGTGAAGAGGCAATACAACAAATTATGAATGACATTACAAGAGAAAATTTCCTTACTTTGGTGTTATCATCAGGATTCTTGAGAATCGCTTCAATAACCTGAAGCATTGGAGTGATTCCTGACCCACCAGCAATCTGCACATATACAGTATGTTGGCATTTTACACAATACACTCTGTAACATCAACAGATTCTGAAAAACGCCAACAAGAAGAAAATTAACAGACTGCACTCATGACTCACCATGCCAATGTGTTTCTTCATATTGGGAGTGTATCTTATCTTTTCAATGGGTCTGCAGGGATCCAATATGTCAGTAATAAGTAGATACACATATCAGCAAGAGTGAAAAACTAGCTTAAATCAATAAGTTTCACCCTTTTACTTCGAGCAAATCACCCGGCTTTAGTTTGTCAAAATGTTGGCTCATTTTTCCTTCAGGATAGATCTGACAAAAATGTGATAAGTATCAAAATTTTCCAGGCAAGGATCAAGAGCAGTAGTAGTCAGCATGTCATACCTTGATCATTAAATCAAAGTAACCTTTAGAATCTGGATCTGATATTGGTGTGTACCTGAAGATAGACAATTAGACAGATCATAAGTAATAAAGCATCAATAAAAACAATCTACGATCAACTTAATTTTTTTTAAAAGCTTCATAGTAGAGGATAGCCTCAGAATAAATTAAAAGCTTATAATTCAAGGTATGATATCATGAAGGTTCTATATTCTTAATGCCTTAGCTAAGACCACTATAGGGTAGTTTAAAAGATTAAATGAAGGCAATTGCGAAAATGTAAAATAAAATTGTACTACAAATTAGCAACTTTAATATGAAACTTACGGACGGATAACATATTTCTTTTTCCCTTCAGCATCTTCTCCCAATGGAGCCCTGAAAAATAAGATAAAAAAGACCTTATGAGATGGCAGTCGATCTACACGAGAGTCGTCTTGTGAAGTTTCTTTCGACAACAAAGCGTGTAACCTGTTGGACAATTCTTTCAACAACCAGTGAATTTACCAAGATTGCTAATATTATAAATTTGACTCATGGCGTGCAGAAACTTGCCTGGTAACGAGGCATGATGCAACATCAAGTCCCAATTTGAGATTTGGATCAAAAGAAAACCTACAAATAGTAAGGACAAAATATTACTCCCAAGATCAACTTCTAAGAACACAAATACAAACTTAGACTAAAAGATCCATTTCAGCAAAGAACATTCAGCGTACAACCATACAAGAAGTAAGATGTCTTGTCATTTTAAAGTTGCAACTTTTTTTGGAACTGCAGAGCTTTTATTAACAAGCCAAAAGAAAGGGGGAAGGCAATATCATGTACAATAGTAAAAACTCCATGCAAGGGAAAGACAAAATATGCACAAGAATATAAATTGCAAACCCCCACAACACCTGCTAAGACAAGAAACACACTATGGCGTGTCGATTAAAGTTGCAACTTTAACAATTAATTAATTCAAAATACGAAAAATTGAGTAAGAAAATTACCTGTATAACTGAGTATTGTGGCTGACTTTAGCCTTCTCCTGAAGCTTAAATTCTACCCATTTATCAGAAACGAGGGCTGAAAAACACAAAATCATCATCTAAGCTAAAGTTACTAATAATCACCAAATAAGCATCTAATCAAGCAAGGTGATAGGTCATCTACTTAGGAACACAAACGATATCTAAGGATAGAGGTATGCTAAAAACAAAAGTGCAATCTAAAATTATCTATACAGACATGTAGGTAGTAACATGTCCAAATAAACCCACGGTAAACATGAGGCAATATATCATGATTAAATCATAAAATGAGAGAAATGCAACAAAAACCTACCAGTTTTAGGACCTATTTCCTCGTTGATTTGATCCAGATGAGCCTATCAGTAACAAAAACAAATAAGAATCAGTAATCTTTTGAGTAGTTCAATATCAATATCAATATTGTATTATTAGACACTTTAAAGTATAATCAAATCAAACATTCAAATAATCAGTTACTAAATAGCAGACACACGAATCTAATTAACAGAAACTCTTAACATAATAAATTCAATCAGATAGCTAAAAGTAGTATTTCAAATAATAAAGATTCAGCTTCCTAAACACACACATCATATTCTCCACACATCGATATAGATTATTAGATAATAGATATCACATCCATTTCATACTGTAATCAAACCGAAATTACAATAAGATGGAGAAAAGTACCAAATTCGGCTCAGAAAAGTAATAGAAATACGAGATTCCACCGGAGATGGTAGCGATTGCACCGACTGGAAATCTGAAATGCGATTGTGATTGTGATCGGAAAGCACGTGAAAATGCGATCGGAGTTGATTTGCTTAATCTCCTGAAAAACGTCGACATCGTCGGAAATGGAGAGGTACGATACAAGTGATGGAAGTGTGAGATTTTGATTGTGAGGGTTTTTCGCTAAGCCCTTTCGATTTTCAGAGTAAAGGAAAGAAGAAAGTTGTAGAATAATCGTCTGCGATGCAGTCCACTGTAACTTTCGTAGACTTCACGCTTGATATAGAGAAGGGTACAAGAGGTCAGAGAGTTTACAGTGTTACGAACACTGTCTTCTAATTGATGAAAAAGTGAGAAGTCGCAAATGTTCTACATTTTATTTTTAATTTATCTTTCAAAAAATTAAATAATTTGATAAGTTAAAATAAATAATAAATAATAAATAAATTAATTAAATAATAAAATTAAATTTATTAACATAGAATAAAATATTATAAGTTTTAAAAAATAAATTCATAAAAAAAAAAAAAAATACAATTAAATGTCTGTCGAACCCTTCAATCCAAAACTCATCTTCTCACGAATCTTCTTCTTATTCATTTCTATTATGACTTTCTCTTGTCCAATAGTAGTATGTCGGCATAGAAAACATTCGAAGTTGTGTTATAAGATCCTTTGACCGATAATAGCTTTATTTGTCGGAATGGATGCCTTTAAAGGTATTAGTGATCGAGGTATCAAACGAAGCGCCTGAACCGGATGCCGTCTTTTAGGATTTTTTTTTCCTTTTTTTTCCCTGTGGATATTGGAACTGATCATTACCGAATAGCGTGACATTCGGATTTTCTTCGTTAGCCTTCGGTTCCTCGTCCAAGTACACCGTCACGAGGCGTTTTTGAACATTACGCATTCCGAAGACAAGGGGATCGCGAGTTAACCACTTTTGGCGGTCCTTCAAAAAGTTTCACGCTTGAAAACTATTGAATGTTTTTAGTGTTTCCACCTTGTATTGAGCCTCCACCCCAATCCAAAAGTCACTAGCATCTTCCCCGCTTCTTTTTTGTCCTTTAATCCGCTTCCAAATGCCCCCCAATTTTTGACCTGTGGCATTGAGTTTTTTCTATTTTGAGGTCTAACATGTTTTTAGTCCGAATAAATGGAGGGTTGCGGACATGGTACCCTTCCATGAAAAGAAAAAAGAGTCGTTGTGTTTTGCGCATTATCTCACTTTAAATATTCGGAAACAACAATCCAACAATGGTTCAATCAAAATTCGTCCTCCGGTTCCCAAAATTTGTGGTTGTTATAAACCTTTTCTGGTTCCGATTGTGATGGTCCAACCTCAGTTTGTTTCCCTTTCTTTTTCGCCTTATTTATACGAGAGGTTGTTGTCGGTACCTTGTCTTCGACCGATTGCATGTCGGCTTGTTGGGTGTTTTGTGATGCTTGCCACATTAGGAAAACGTTATATTGATCGTGTGAGAAGTTGGGTGCTTGATATAATGGCGTTTGCGGTATTTGGTATGGAGTACCAAAATCGGGTATATCGGTATTCGCGTTTGAAGATGATGATTGTTGTTGAAACGGGTACCATTGTGAGTTTAGGTTGTAGGGGTTGTTCGACATTGTGAATTATAGAGTTTTTGAGTTTTTGAAGTGTGTTTCTAGATGAGAATGACACTATCAACATTATGTAGTATTTATAGATTAAAAATAAAGTTAAAATTGTTTTTTATTAAAAGGAAAAAAATCATTGATTTTTTTAATTTTTTTTCTCTTTTTAGTTACATTTAAAATAATAATATAATCATAAGAAAAAAATAATAAAATAATAATAATGGTCAAATAACGTCCTAAACAGGACGTCATCCCTGACAAAAAATATAGGCATGAGCTCGCCCACCCACTGTGCTCTGACATTATACGTAGTACTGTTATTTACTGTTACTTTTATACTGTATCAATTAAAATTATTTCATATTCATTTGCTGTAATAAGTTAGTAGTTACTACATTAATCTTGTAGTGAAGTTTTTAGCTGATTAGTAAAACTATTAATAAAAATTATAACTAAACTTTTAAATCGTATTTAGTAATTTATAAACCCATTTTATTAGTACTTAAATAGTATTATACGAGTATATAAACAATATTATGATCAGCTTATATATTTCCAGCAGAACTAAAATCCACTACATTGTCCATTTTTGATTTTTTCCTGTAAGAAACTAAACTACGGAATAATAGATTAATTAGATTGCAAAACTATATAATCATATCATAACAATCTGATGTTCTAACATGATCAACCACAATATTTAACGCTGAATAAATCAAATCTTTGTGACGATGAGATTGATCTCTCGCGATAGAAACATGAACTTCATTGTTCATTTCAATCCAACTACATCCAACTTCTTTCACAACACCATTACACTCCATCCATTTTCTCACTTTCCTCACCTCACCCCACATACCCTTGGCCAGTTAGCTGCATAGATATTCGAAAGCAAAATATACGATCCGCTATCTTTTGGATTGTTCTAAATTGCCATTTATGCAGCATATTCACCGACGTCAAGATTTCCCACAACTCTACAGGCACTTAACAAACTCCTCCAGATTATGGCAGCTGGAAGTATTGGCAATTTCTCAATGAAATCTTTTGCTTCATACAACTTCCCAGCTCGACCCAAAAGTGAAACGATACACAGATAATGTTCTACTCCTGGTTCAATACCAAAACTAGACATTGAGTTAAAATGGTCGAATCCACTTTGAACAGACCCATGTGGTCACAAGCCGAGAGCATAGCTACAAACGTGACATAATTAGGCCGAGTTCCCTCGTTCAACATTCTTTTAAAGAATTTCAAGTATTTTTTAGCGTTTCCATATTGTGCTCTTGTTAATATCATCGAGTTCCAACACACAATGTCTTTGTAAACTGTGTGTAAAATAATGAAAGAGAATTACATTGATTGTAATTATAGTTGTGATTACATAAGTTGAATTGCATGTCTATTTATAATAGAACATAGCTTAGAGAATAAGAAACATAAACCCTAAACCTAATGGACCTTAAACCCACAATCATATTTGGGCCAACCTAATCATCTAATTTTGTGGAGTCGAATAGATTTTGAGCTTCTTCTTTACTTCCACAATTGGCGTACATGTCTAATAACGCGTTTGTGATAAAAAAAATGTAGACTTAAACCTGTTTTTAAGAGCTGTGCATGGAACTGGTGTCCACGGTGAAGGCTAGAAAGGTTACCAGCTGCGGTAATTAAAGCTCTAAACGTAAATTCGTTTCGTTTTTGAGATGAACGTGGCAGTTCTAGATGTAGTTTGAGAGCAGTTTCATTTTCTGATAATTGAGCATACCCGAAGAGCATAGCGTTCCATACCAAAAATATCTTTTTCAGCCATTTCATTAAACACAAGCTGTGCATCTGAAGTGACATGAGCACTTTGAGTAGACATCAATCAGAGCACTGCCGGAAAATACGTCCAAACAGACACCAAATTTGACAATGAAACCGCGTATTTGTTTGCTTAATTTTAACGCAAGCAACAAAGCTGAAACACTGAGAAGACTAATAAAAGCCAATAAGCTCAGGTCAATGTCTTGAAGTCTCATTTCACAAAAAAGATCCACTGCTTCGTATCCTCTTTTAATTATAAATAAAGATAAAGATTTCACATATGCAACCGACCTCAACTTAGACATGTTAGCAACAAGATTCAAGTTCTCGTATTCAGGGACGGAAGTATTATAGGGCAGGGGGGGTTTCAGCCCCTCCAAAAGTTGGAGCACTTAATAGCAAAAATTTACATAATACAAGGACTAGATATATATTTTATAAACTTGCCCCTCCCAACTTCAGTAACAAAAAAAAAAGGGTTAATCATCTTAAATAAAACCTAGATATAAGATAACACGTAGCAGTTTTTTGACAAAGTAAATATATATGAGACTACATGTTGTGCATAAATGAGTTCCCCCCCTCCCCCCTACGATGTTCAAGTTCCATCACTGCTCGTATTGGCTTTCTACTACTTCATACGAGTATATTCCTGTTAGAGGAAATTTTGATATTGAAATACTTGTATCGTATTTTCACTACAAAAATATGTCAACAACTTACGGACAATACTTTATTAAAGAGAAAACGAATTTGAACCTGTCATGATGTCGATATTGGTTTCTTAACACCATAAAGTTTGTTGCTTAAGAACATTTTTTGGACCATTAGCAACATGGTATTTATCAAACACTTTCAATTCGATTAATAAGGAAACAAATCTCAATCCAATGAAGAACATTGCAAGATCTTCGTATCAAAACTACAACTTTTTTTTGAATTATTAAAGGTGCATAAACTATTCACTTTGAAACCTAGAAAGGGATAACACATTTAAGAATCTATTGTAAAGACAATATCACATTCAAGTTGCTAACTTTTTGTTGTGGGCATGCTTTAATTACCTTATATATATACATAGGAGTGAGTTTAAGAGAGAAAGAAAAATTGGTAAAAAAATGAAAGAAAAGTTTTTTAACTTTTTAATTCAGTTTGAAATCACATTTACCTTTTATTAAATCATATTTGTTTTTTCTTGAATCATAGTTTTAAATATATATTTCTTTCTCTTCTCCATTAAAATTTTATTCTTTTTAAATCATGTTACTATATATATATATATATATATATCAATGTCTGAGAACATATAGATCCCTAAACATCTTTAACTTGATCACAATGCATAAGAGAAATTTTGGGCATCTAAACAGGAGTGGAATAAAGATTTATCGATTGACGGACAAAACTTTTAAAATGTCAATGCCTCTAAAATTTGTTTATTTTATATAATTTGAATATTTTTTGAAAGGCAACTGCTTCTTAAATCCACCTACGCGAAGACTTCACATTTTTGCCACTTGCTTCAATTTCTAGTTCTGATCAAAGTCTAATATAGCAATCTTTTTTATGTTACATATATTTATATAATATGCATAGCATAAATGTTACCTATGTATTATGCCTACATGTATACATCGATAAAGAGATGAAATATGCATAGCATGAGTGTGCACGTGCCAATGAATCTTTAAGTAGAGTCGAGAATTATTGAGATGGAAAGAATAACATAAAGATGCATATTCATATATAAGGAAAGCGATAACATATTCTTAATGATCACCAAATTGGTACCACAATAACGTGAACTGTAACATATATTTCTGCATATGTATACGAATAAGGCGAATGTGTTAATCTTATGTGGGTATGAAGTTTGGCATCCATGCCATCCTGTCATGATTAAATCGACCAAAATCTCCATTGGATAATAGAGGGGTATCGTTGTAATTTTAATCCAAGCATCGAATTGAACATATCTTCTAAAAGGTGTAGATGTAAGGACCTAGTAAATGGAAAGAAAAATGAAGGTAAGAAGTGAGGAAGGTTTATGTAAACCGACTAGTTACTTGAGGCAAAATCTCGAACATTACTCAACTGGCTGAACTTATTGTTGGAAATAATGAACTGGGTATGTGATTTTAATCTGGATAATCTCTGCGAGTCGTATTGATATCACTTTCCAAAAATAGTATTTCGATCCTAATCGATGGTTGGGTTCATGAAATTCACTTCGGGATAAAACTTAGAGAATGATTATGTTTTGACACCAAAATCAAAAATTGTATATTTGTGTGTTTGTGACTGTGTTTGATGTAATGCGAGTAATATGCATAAATCTTTGTGTCAAAACATTAGTTGAGCTCGAAATTTAGTAATTTAGTTGACTATGCATTCCGCATCACTTAATCCGTATTTATTAATCCATCAATGCACTAAAATACACAACACTTATCATCTTACGTATGTAACCAAGTTCATGCATATCGATATTTTTTTCTACGCCACTTGTATCAAAGTATGAACCTTCTTATAAAATCATTAAGTTTCGGATCGAGTTCTTCAACTCAAGATAAATCAAGAGAATCACACTTTTCGCTTTCAAATTATTATCATTTTGTAAACATCGTCTCCAACAGATTTTGAGCTTTGTTACTCATGTAACAAATCATATCATTGTTTATTTGAACATATATTGGAATAATTAGAAAATAAAGGTGATCGAAGAAATAAAGTTCTTGACTATGAAACAATGTATGTTCACTTCTCAAAAGCAATGGCTATTTGCTGCATCACATATGATGATAGATTCTTCTAGTACTATTAATTATTGCAGTCCAAGAATATATGAAGGCTTACAATATGTGCATAAATTTTTTCCTCCTTCAATTTGTTAGTGTAAACTTGATCTATATCCTATTTTAGCCTTTATTATTATTTATAGTTTGCAAATTCTGAATTTTACACCTCTTTTTGGTAATTAAAAAAGATCAAATTGCCTCATGTTGAACTTCTTTATAATAATTTAGAAATAACTTAATTTTAACACAATTTAATTATTTTGAGTATCAAAATTCGGTTTGGCTATTAAGATAAAGTTAATTAATTATGTTTGATCAAGAATAACATGACTAATTAAAACGTTTGACATGTTAAAAGTGAAATTAGCAATGCGTTGCATTATTAGGAACTTATTCCCACATGGAAGACAAAATAAGATTCTTTATATTATTGATACTTGTTTAACGGTGCATATGAACCGAACAAATCTGCACACCAATAAAGTCTATGTGTCAATACAATGTATATATGCAAGGTGTGATGTGGCGTCCACGTCACCTAAGAGTGGGACCATCCATGTGATAACGAAATGGATAGAAACCTTTTGCTCAAATAAGGTACGTAGACTCCGAGACTATAATTCTTAAATTACTTTTAACCGTATGAGTTATTTATTAACTCTTTTAAATCTTACGTGATTCTTAGGAGTTATAAAATATAATAAATTTTTAGTGTAATATAATAAAAAAGTAAAAGAATAAAATAGAAAAAAAAATTACTATAATTTATATTAAATTAAATTTTTGTATTAATTGTCCGTCAACGACTTAATTATCGACAATCATCATGTTTTACTTCTCTTAAAAACAAAAATTTTAAACAATAGTATATATCCATATAAATATATATATTTATTGTAAAATAATGGCTCTAACAAATTGAGTCGAACAACAAGTTACGAGTTAAAAATGGAGATTTTAAGTCATGAGTCGAATCACGAGTTAAAAACTATGAAATAATGGCAATCATTTAAAGAGTTATTTATGAAAATTTGATTCTAGAAATAAATATGAACTTCTCATGCACTTTATATCTTAAACAGAAAGAAAATGAAGAAAAGCATGTATTTCATTTTAAATTTGTTTTAAGAGTCTTTCCATTGCACATTTGAAGGAATACTAATAATTAATTTAGATAATTGATTCTGAATTCTGATAATGTATGCACGAATTTATGTCAAATGGTTATTAAAAGAAATGTTAAGATACTATGAGGATGTAACAACGTTTTCATTAACTAAAGGACAATGTAGGGGAGGTTTACTTAAAAAGTGACAGAAAGATCTTGGAATCGAATTCATATAAGTTGGATGAAAATATATATAGGATTATATATACCTTTGGATACACATATAAGAGAAAACTTTAAACCCTACAAAACCCTTTTGGAGTCGAATACTATCCCAAACATGATTATAGAATATACACACAGAGAAGCAATTAAATAAGAACACTATGTACAATAAGAACGATAAGGATGATTATGAGCGATGACTGAGATTAAAAAATCTTAATGCAAAGATGCATCCAAATTTAAATGCAGCCTTTTTATTTGATTAAGATTTATTGATGCATGATGCATCCTTGCATTTCATTTTTAGATTTATTATTGCATGATACATGATGCATTATTGTTTTCACTTATGAAAATTTATTAATGCATGATCCATGTATCCTAAGTTATGTCTCTAAATGTGTGTACTCCATCCAAATATTCAATTATAATGAATGTATTTTTTACGAGCAACGCTAGAGTTAAAAGAAAAATACAACTAAAAGTTTACAAATTAATTTGTCAATGGGTATTGATATTACATATCACATTTTTACAAATCTGTCAATAATGTGCATTTGTCATGTATACCGTATAAGTTCTTAAAACACAATTTTAATAGATTTATAAAAAATCAGTGATGGAAATATTACTTCTCTTTATCAATATCACATTGGTTCATATCTTATCACTCTTTTCACTCTATGTTCTTAGCGGTGTTACATCATTTTGTAATTGAATTTTTGTAAATTTTTTGCTGAATCATTTCCCTTTCTTTTATTGGTTTTGAAATTTATTGGCTGCATCCAATTATAATGAATGCGAATGAGGAGTGTAAGATTACAAACTGTTGCATTTTTTGAATGTAAAATACTCCATATAGTAAATATATATGAACTGTTTTGAACTGTTTTACCCGTTTAAACCTTTATTAAATACTATCAGTTAAGAAATCTCAGGAATACATAGAAGAATATCTATCTATAACATGTTTTATTTGGGGTAGATGGATCACTTTACATGTAACTCCACTTTAGATACCTTTTTCAAGTATATAAACCATCAAGCCCCATTCATAATTTTACAAACTCAATACACATACAATATATTTTCCTATTTCAGTTCAAGGTTAGTAATTTAATTTCCTTCAAAAATGAGTAGCGGAGATTGGACGTGTGGTGCATGCCAACATTCGAACTTCAAGAAGCGTGACATCTGTCAAAGATGTCAGTGTCCCAAATTCGCAACACCAACTGAAATTTCAGATCATGCAAACAAAACAAAGGTGTTAGCGGGGGATTGGTATTGCTGTTGTGAGGCACACAACTTTGCTAACCGAACTGAGTGTTATAGATGTGGGACACACAAAGCCTATATCATGATGATGGCATTCGCAACGTCTAGTAATAATCATCCTAATTATGATGCTAGCATTCTTCCAGGAGGGAAAGCTGGTGACTGGACGTGTAAGAGGTAATTATCAACCATATACTTATGATCAATAATATACAAATTAATCACCAATAGTACGTATATACATACAATTTGTTGTACTATAACCCTAATTCATGGTCTTCATATAGGTGTGGCGGACACAACTTTGCAAGTAAGGTGGAATGCTATAGATGTAAATCACCAAGGGAATAGGAGTATACATGTGATAGCTGTATGGACAATTTGAATTGAATTCTATTGTGCTCTAAGAATGTTATATGTTATCATTTTTTCCTCTTAATAATCAAGGAAATATATGCAATACATAATTACGTTTACATGTAATTGGCTCATTTTCTACGTCTTTTCATTGGAATTTTGCTATTTCTATCAATGAGTACGTAGGTTGATTTAGGTTATGCGTTGTTTCTAAACAAATCAAACGAGTCGGAAGTTGCCCGACATATTCATGTTACTTCCTAAGTTATTTTATTAAATCAACAATGCAAGTCTTTCACTTACTTTCAGAATTAAACAATAAGAAGAAAAAAATTCTTTCACCTACGAAGTGTTTTGATTAGCTTATTTTCCGGACTTATGAATTTATTAAATTTTCAAATAAGTATAATAATTTTTTAAGTCACTTTACGATTACGAGCTTATAATATAATATATACTTCATAAAATAGGCACTTAAATTCAAATTGATAAGCCAATAAGCTCAGAAAATGAAACTTACTCACTTATCTGATATTCAAATAAGCCTACAAGTCTCGGAATAAGTTAATCTAATCCAAACACTCCTAGAAAGACAATGGCCATACGAACCGACCAATCAATTAATTGTTTGTTAGAAGTTAGAACTTCTAAGTCATGAAAAGAACTTGCCATTCAAAAAATATATTATATATATATATATATATAGTAATATGATTTAAAAGGAAGAAAATTTTTGAAGAGAAAAAAAAAGAAAGAAAAATTTTAAATAAAAGCTAAGTATGATTCAGTAAAAAAAAAAATATAATTTTAAAAACTTTTTTATATGATTCAATAAATACTTATCTATAATTTGAAAAACATTTTCATTAATAAACACTTTTCTTGAATCAAAGAGTTAATTTGCTGAATCAAAGGGTTAAAGTAACCTTTCTCCCCTTTTTCCACCAATTTTTCTTTCTCCCTTAGACCCACTCCTACATATATATATATATATATACACGAAAATGATTATACATGTAAGACGTAAGATTACATCAAGGGTACTACTTGACTCGACTCAAATAAATAAATTAATGCAAAATGATAATGAAGATCATTAAGACTGTCATTAATGCCCTAAGATATTGTAAGTATTTATGTTCTGACCATAATAAATTTAACACTATCTGATTATTGATTGAAGTACAATAACTAATTATGCTTATACAAACTTGTTAATGACAACATTCATCCTAATATTTTGTTACTCAACTCTTATATCCCTAGAATTATTATTTAATTTACATATATCAGTATCAATAACAAGGATGACCCTAAAATATGGGAAAAGGATAAAAAGAGTGATCCAAAATTCAAAAGCAGCGGCTATTTGCCGCATCGTAAAACTTGATGTAGATTCCTGCATGCATTATTGTTGAGGGACAAATGACTCCATTATTCTTTCAAACTCATGTGTTGGAATATTCATCTTGTCCAAAGTAGTATGCTGACTAGAATTCTCTCTTATCAAATCCTAGGTTGACATCTAAGTCGCCCGGTAAGGTTGACATGTCAGCAATACATTGATTGACCAATTAATATAATTTAAATGCCTCAAGTGGGAAAGTGACCATTTTATGGTCCTCCATATAAGTATATTCTTATTTTGGGAATTTTTAAGATCTTCAAACCCCATAATCTCCTGTACCCACAAAGGAGGTATATATGGAATAAGTTTTTTATAATAAATACCCGCAGTTGATCATATGATATGAGTAATTTTATGCTTATTATATCTATTTTGATCGGATTATTCACGAACGTGATGTTAAACTCGTGATCTTAAAATGATTTTAACAAGTTCCAATTAATTGAATGAATCAAAATTGAAAAGTTAAACACACTTGTAGTACTTTACACGGTTCAACAATTTTCTTACATGCATTTGTTGACAAAGACACTTGCTATATCTAATGCATGAACTTTAGTTGTAATTAAGATGAATGGTAACTTTTTCTTTTAATTTATATGAAAACATTAATATACAAGACTACTTACACATGCATAATCTCATAGGGGTCATACTTTATATACTTGAGTAGTTGAGTAATATATATTGTTCTCAAAAAAGGTTTTGAGATCGATTTATATATTATATCTTAGCTAGTAGAATGTATTCCTGCATATGACGTTAGTGCTTATGGTTTAACTCATGCTAATTAACTATATATCTTGAACAAATGGGTTACTCTACGAAAAATACTTCCTATTTATTTTAAGTAAGTGGTTTTAGGCTTGTAACTCTTGATCGAATAGTTAATAAGGCATTTGCGATGTATGTGTGTGTATATGTGATACATGCACGTGTGCATAAGATTTTCATACATAATTAAAACAGATATATAGATTGATGATCTTCAAACTGTTATCATCAAATATATGATCTCAAATACTATCTAAGTTAGAGTTTTGCAAGTAAAGTGAGAGAAAAAATGAATCTTTAAGTGGGGATTTGAATTATTGCCACAAAAATAATCGAAGGCGAAGAAAAATAAGAATTTTTTTGATGTAGGAATAAGATATGTTCAAAGTTATATAGGAAGGTTTATCTGAAGCAAGATAAAACATAGACAGGTCTATCTACACCAAAATGAACATTTTCTACTTTTGGAATCCCATTCCAAGGAGACCATATGAAAACACTCTATGATAGATGTATCAAAATATGATTAATGCTTCACTTTTTAAAGGGGTCCCCTGTTTTAGATTCTTTTGGCAAGTATATAAACGAGTCAAGTTTCAATCAAAAAAATCACCAACTCAAATATTGTCATATCATCTCTTCTTTTGCCATTTTGCCTCATCTCTCTATTACAATATAATCAACGCATCCTCAAGGTTAGTACTTTCTTCATTTGGATAATGAAAAATGTTTCAAAAAGATTAAATGTAACACTCTGCTATAAATGATCATAGTTAATAGTTAATTACCTGTAAGATTTAAAGGAGAAAAAATGATCATAGTTTTTGTTGGTATTTCAGGTTAGTTTCAAAACTTATAACAAGAGAAAATGAGCAGTGGAGACTGGATGTGTGCTGCATGTCAGCATATGAACTTCAAGAAACGTGACGCCTGCCAAAGATGTCATTGCCCCAAATTTGCGTCCCCTGATGAGGTTTCATCTTATGGGATGAACAGAACGGAAGTATTAGCTGGTGACTGGTATTGTGCCACATTCAACTGTGGGACACATAATTACGCTAGCAGGACCGCATGTTACAGATGTGGTGCATTTAAAGATTATAGCGCTATGATGGCTGCGTCAACTGCAGCATGTTATGGCTACGATGCTGGTGCTGTTCCCGGATGGAAAGCAGGAGATTGGATTTGCAATAGGTATTAAAGAATAATTTAAGTTTTCAAATATAAAGCAAAAAAAATTGTAAGAAAAGTTACTAACTAGTCTTTGGTCATTGTTTGATCTTTAAACAGATATGGTTGTGGGGTGCACAATTATGCTAGCAGGATGGAATGCTACAAATGCAAAACACCAAGGGAATAAATCAAGGTAGCTAGTTAAGCTCGAGTCTATATTATGTGTGAGTTTAATCAGTTATTTTCTTTTCTGACCAATGTATAAAGATCTATTCTTTTGTGTTTCAGGATGCAAATGAACCCAAAGGAAGAGAACCTGTCCTTAATCAGACATCTTTTTTTGATTTTTTTTAAAAAAATTTGATATCAAGTAGTCTTCTTGTTTATTGCTTTAAAGATTGATAGTTTTGGTGTAATCTCTTCTTTCATGAAGTTAATGGATCCATACAAATCTTTTGTATATGTTCTTTCATCTCTCTCCGAACACACACACACAAACACTCCAATATCAAGCAATTTCCTTGTTTTTGTCTTAAATGGAGATTTATGGTTTTTCCTTGTTTTTGTCCTAAGAATCTTATGTTTTTTCTTAATCACCTACTAATACACCAAGAACACAGACATGAATGGGGACATCAATAATGAAGTGATTTTGGGTCCATATTGGAATAGGAATCATAATTGTCAACAAAACTATCTGTTGATGCTGAAGATTGGATAGAATTTAAAAGGGACCAATTAGGGACCTCATTCAAGCATTTTCCCGCCAAAATTTAACCGATCAAATGCCTTTTTTTTAACATTTGAACTGATCAGTTATTAATGATAAATATCAGAAGTATCCATTAATAGATACTGAGAATATCTATATATCGGAAACAAAAACTAGTCAGCAATAACAATATATTCCCCAAGCATCTGATAAAATACTTCAATAATTTGCATAGATAAGAACCAGGTGCTCTTTTGTACGAGTGATTAATAGATGAGTGACAAGTCCATTCTCACTTTTGTTTGCCCCCGAAGAAGAACCAAAATCAATTTGAAAGCAAAGCGCCTAAAATAGTTAATGCATTTAGTCATTTACAGTACATTATTTTTTTTATTTAATCACTTACTTATAATTCGGTAAACTGTTTATCACTGGTTCACATGAATTAAATTGTTCTATAGTATATTCTTCAATCTCTAAAGTGTTAATTTTATCATTCCTTTTCATCTTGGATATTGATACAAGGCAACTGAATTCAATTTGTTCCCTTTCTTCAATCAAGATAAAATCTTAAATATTGAACTTGGTTTTATAGTCCCTCACAGCTTTGAAAACATCAGAATAAATGGACCAAAAATGTTACAGTCTTCTACAAAAAAAAATTAAGTAAAGACCTTCACCGGTACTTAATTCTATATTTATAGGGGCTGTAGTATAGATTTTGAATTCTATGAGTTTATT
This sequence comes from Logfia minima, assembly GCA_963921325.1. Taxonomy (NCBI): domain Eukaryota; kingdom Viridiplantae; phylum Streptophyta; class Magnoliopsida; order Asterales; family Asteraceae; genus Logfia; species Logfia minima. Next base: position 1,602,494 of record OY992765.1, on the reverse strand, counting down.
TTATTCAGGCAAAATATAGGATACTGCAGGGGATTTATATAACAATAAACCAGTATATTGCTTCTAAGTTCTGACTATTCATTTATACCATTGCAATACATAAACTAAACAACTCCTAAACAGCTAATTTTATTGTAAAGATCGATGATTAAAAAGAAAAATAAGTAGCCTTCTAGTTTCCTGCTTCATTGTTCTTGAATGAGTTCCTACGAGCCGATGCCAGAATAGTCTTATCTGCAACTATAAAGTACGCTGCTCCAGCCACTGTACAAGTTCATTCAAATTCATGAAAAATTTATGATGGAAGTTATTATTATATATAAAAATGTAGCTTATTAACCTGTGGAGATAATAAGAGCCTGGGCAGTGTAATTGAGATTAGCTTTTCCCCATGGCAGCTTTCTAGCAATAGCCACCTGCATTATATATAAACAAATACATACACATATACATATGGAATTGATATAGATATAGATACATATTTGGGATGAGATTCAAGAGTAGACTAACAGTTGGAATGGCAGTGACAATTGCAGCTAATCCAGCAGCCTTAGTTCCTGCAACAACTCCATCTGCACAAAAAGGCACATACTTTAGGTAGCTAATTTGAAATTTAGTTGCATAAAATATATAGCATGTAGTTAAGTACCATGAGATTGCTTCTTGGCCAATTCATGGTCGAATGAAGCCATCAAGAGTAGGTTATCGAAAACTAGCTAGTGTAAATATAGTCTAACTACTTGAAGAATTGAAGATGGTAGTTCTTGTCTATTTGGTTGAAGCTGTTGATGGAGAAAGTTTTGAAATGATAAACGAGTATTTATAAGCATTATGGATACGATAGCCAAGATATAAGGGTTGGACCTAGTGACAATCTTTTTTATCCAAGGCATGTACTACTGTTATAATATATTAATCAGATATGTAATGCTGCAAATATAATTAATTTATACTTTTACACTACCAATGAATGCATGATAACCTGCAATATATATTAATTAAAAATGTTGATATTCTGGTAACCCTAACCGACAAACGTGAGACTATCTATTCTATGGTATACAACGAAGAGCAAAATTCATCCTCAATTGGACCCAAAAGGAGGATATGGTGAATTTCATTTCTAGCAACTGCAGTCCCTTGTTATATGTCCGTTACAATCTTGATCGTAAACTTTTAAGCATGATATCCATATTTAGTTCGTGACTTCATGTAATCACATTCTTAAAATTTGTTTAAAAGGTTAAACTTTTACAAACTATTGGTTTTCTTTTTACATATTCTTACCAGAACAATGGTTAAATTGTACTGATAAAATACCAACTACATAAAGTAACCTACACTTTAGCATACTCAATCTACTTGAGATGATGAAGTGGGGTTGGGTTCTTTATCTGAAATTTGGACACACCCTGGTACTATATGTCTATATCTACTAGGGATCTTCACCAGCACGCAGTATATAATGTCAAGATTAAATCTTTTTTCTGTTACTAAAAATCCATATTATTAAATGGGTTAATTCACCAAAAGTGCAACGAACTGCCACCATTTGTTTCATATATACAAGCTACTCATTTTATGTTATGGGTATGTAACCAATCGGAAAAAACCGTTTACGTATCTTTACATACTTGATTCTGACCTGATGGAAAATGACTTTGCTGACAATGCAGCCACGTGGGATGCCACGTTGAGTATTTTGATACGTCAGCTGTATATGTGTCATTGCCACGTCAGAAAACGAGACTTTAATTGTATATACACGTCAGATTTAAAAAAAAAAAAGATACTGACACTTACATGTTTACCGGTTCTCCCGGTAGTAAGTTACCAAGTTACATATATAGGTACAAAATTTTCCGGTTGATTACATACCCAGAACATAAAATGAATAGCTTGTATATACGGAACAAATGGTGACAGTTCATTGCATTTTTGATGAATTAACCCTTATTAAATCAATAATGCAAACAATCTTTCTATCCTAAATGTCAAATTAATTTATTTTTAAGCTGAAAAATGTTAAAAGGTGTTGGCATTCCTCTAGCTTATCCTGCTAAAGAAACCCAAGATTTTTTAATCCTTTTTTATTATAAAAAAACTCATTATAACAGTCTTTGTAGTGTATGTTAGCTTCTTTGGGAGTTGGGAAGTTGCGGTTACCCTCTGAAACCATGGTAAGCCTATCACATCACAATTTCATTCTATGCCACAGGTGTAAAGGACCTTTTGATTTCAAACACCTGTCTACCTGTCTTACACCGTAACACGATTCTCTTTCAAATTTTCTTCTTTTTAAATATTAATGTATATAATGTGTATAATTTAATAGTCACGGGAATCGGTTTCTAATAAAACCATTTTAAAATAATATATATCTCATAAATTAATAGATTTATATTCATACATTTTATATATATAAAAAAATAGATACATATTTTTATAAATTTATAAAAATTGAAAAAACGATTATACACCATTTTAAATGAAAAATGTAGAATTGTTCATCAATCATTTTTCTTAAATTGTATACATTTCTAAAAATGTGCATTCTTTTTTCTTTGCATATTTGAGATGGTACGAATGTGAGTCCAATAATTTGTCGAGTATAAGTGCAAATTTCGAAGCGTTATGTGGCTCTGTTTAGGTACATACAAGTACATATTTGCTTCATTGGATTGTAGAGCTAAATTCAATGGTTTTTGAAATGCGACTTATAATAACTCAATATTAATCTTGAATATATTTTTAATTGCAGCCTCTTAACATAATATACATTACCAAGTTGATCTACTTAATTATATGATAACTAAGTATTTTTCTTTTTATATCTTAGTTTTAAGTTTTTTATACTCATGATATTGTTTATGATGATGGTGCACTTAGATGAAGAACCGAATACTTGAACGAGTAGGTTTTTAAAGTTTCGATATTTCATTGTTCTTTACTTGTGTAGTATAAAACTATAAATAATTGAATGAGTATATATGGATAACAACCAGTATATTTCAAAAACATTTTACCAGTTACACATTAAAAACTTACAACAACGATAAGTATCACATTAGCATATATTGACAAGTTTAACATCTCTAAACATATGTTAAATGCAAATTTCAAGAGACATATTTCGTTTGATAACATTTGAAATAAAAGCATACGAGTTTATCTTATTATACTTAGAAATATTATATAAGTTTTAACTTTTCAAAATAAAATGTGATCTCTTTAATAACCGCGGTTCAATAAATTAGTGTATATTTTAATATATTTAGGCACCATAATCGATAATAAAACGTTTAGATGGGCATAGCTAGGGTGTTGGCCCAATAACGACCAATTAGATAAGGACCAAATTTCTGTCTACTGAGGTATAATGTCAATTGACTGATTTTGGTCTCAAAACTTACCCTTTTCGGGGTTGGCCCATATTATATCATTAGATACATTGTTTCATATTTTAATTACTAAAAAGCAATCTCTAAAACTTGAAGATCAGATTCATGCATATTAACTTTGAAGAAATGCATTAGCTTAACTTTGACATGCAATTGATAAGTATTGGAGTTATTGACAGTTTGACTTTGTAGCCTTGAAACTTCAATATATCCTGCCTTTCAGAACGAATCATGCTCCAATATTCACAATATATTCACTATATAATTTTATGGAGAGAGCCAACAAAAAATTTACCAACATTTTTGCCAAGATAACCACCAACCATGGAATAAGAAACCCTCGTATGACTTCTAAAAGTCACAGTAAATGATAATATAACTACTTTGCTTTACACGATTACAAAATCATAGCACATCAATAATAATAATAATAATAATAAAGAAGTCTTAATAAGATAAGAGACTTCATGTTTTTAAGAATAAACTTCAGGACAGTACCCCTTTGACGCATTGAGATAAAACATAACACGACTTAATTCATTCATAAGGGAATGGGTTAAGATTGCCACCTTTGCTATCACTTAGTAAATGATAATATAAATGACGAAGTGAAAGAATAAATAGTTGGGATAACATAATATGTTATATATGTTTTGTTTTTACATTTATTTGGTTTACTCATTTGACAACATAACACAATTGAACCATTCATAAACAAACGGTCTAACTTTCCAATTAATATAACATCAACTGGGAAGTATTAGAAGCTACTTATAGGACTGTACCATAATCTATTATAGCTTACTCAATATTCACAAATAAGATGGAAACTTGAATCATTACAAATATCATAAATCGTAAGTGTCAAAACCATTTGATAGAGTGATCTATGTCCACCAACCCATTGCAGTAATACGATTATTGGCCATTGCAGTAAACCATCCATCTAATTTTTCGCTAATTTCCTCATCCCTGTAAAGTTATTCTAAAGCTTTCACAGTAAAGTGAAAAAAATGGGATTATATGATTACCTTTTGTACATAGTCATATATATCTGCTAACAACGTGATTATATGATTACACCATTAGTAATGCTGCACCTAAAACAACGATGTTATCTCTGCACGTGTTCAACTCCCTGACCTCCCAACTGGAGTAGCAGCTACATATGTTACTCGTCGAACAGTTTTCAGCTGGTGATGGAACTCCCCATTTTCCTTCAGACTCAATAGGCTCAAAAACATGAACACCACCATTTGACAGCCCCAACGTTTTCTAATCGGTTCTTGTGGATGTGCAACAATTACCAACTGATGCACATTTGCATTACTAATAAAAAAAAACAAAAAGTTTGAAACTTGCACAAAATATAACCCATTGTGACCAAAAGTTTAAAACTTGAGAAAAAAGAAAGTATGTTCGACCAAAGGTTGAAACTTGAATAAATAAAGATACCATTTTGATTAATCTTTAATGAAGTAATACAATTAGAAATTATAATTAACATTATGTCTGAATTAATCATTTGAGTTCGATATTAATTTATGTAGTTATTGGCTTAGTTGAATTGAAGTTGAAATGGTAATAATATTTTGTTTTTTGAGTCGATATTATTTATGGTAAGTAGTGGTGAAAGTTAATTCATATCCTTTTATAAATGTGTTAGTTACCGTTTTATAGTTTTTACCCAACAAATGATTAATTCGAACGATAAGAAACAATTTGAGTCCAAAGTAAATTTCGTTCCTGTTTTTTTTTTATATATATTTTTTATATAAATGTTTTGATGACAAATAGATGGTACTAAATTTCGAATGATAATATTCTATTTTCATGTTATAAATATAAAAATAATCATGTAAACAAAGAAAATGCTGTTAGAAGTTTAATTTATATTCCGATTTATACGTTTTTATTTCTCTCCGAAGTTCTTCATCATGAAACAATGGGTGTAATCATTTTTATTACTTTCACCTTTTCCGCTTGTGTAGATGCTTTTTGTCATAAAGTAAAGTGTAAATAGGAGATACGTAGCTACTAGTTACATATGTTAACAAATTGTACTACATGTGTTTTTTATATTTTATAAGAGTTTATTTAGTTTAGTTTTCTGTTTAATTAGTAAAATGCATATTTTATATTTGCTCTTTCATTTCAAGATCATGTTTTCTGTGTGGGCTATATCCTTACTAATATTATATATGACATATGACATAATTAATCATCTTAATACTACAAATTAAGAATAATCTACTTTATTATAATTAATTATATACTAATACTATATATGACATAATTAAGAATAATAATTAGCGTTGATGATTGTAGATTTTAAGAATGATTCACATCCAAAGAAATCTTACCATTTCATCATTTCTAACTTTTTATTTAATCCTTGAGTTGATTGATATGACATTCTTAGCATGTCCTTTTCATTGAAAGCATCAATTTTATCTTCTTCTTGTTTCTAGTTATTTATATCGAATAAAAGAATTTACTACGAGTATCACTTATGCACATACATTTAGGTTTATACAATTGATAGATACAAATGAATAAAAGTTAAGTGATAGAGAAAATAATAGTACTAATTAATGTATATATATGACTATTGAATATACGTTAATTTTTCTTATTATGCATATAGAACATATGCAATTTTCTAAATAAATATCTTTAAATAATAATAATAATAATAATAATAATAATAATGAATAGGAAAAGCGGTGGAAAAAAGTGAGTGCCGCATGCAAAATGGGAGCTGACAAACTGACCAAAAATTCATGAAAGAGGTCTTTTGAATGATGAAATCATAACATCCTCCACTTGGACTCTTCATTATTTCATTTTGACTTCTTCTTTTTGGACTCATTTAATCCAATAAAGCATATATATATTCATAATCATTTTCCTTCCATTAAAGATCTATATATATAATTCACATATAATCAAAAAAAGAAACTCAATAAGAGTGTTTATTGTCTATTTATAAACACATAGTATGTCATCGTTATTTATAATAGTAAGCTGAAAACTCATTAATACAAGAACACTAGCTTCAATTAAGGTAATTGGGTATTATGTGAAAAAAACTTTATTGGGTTCATTTGAATGATAGTAAGTTGAAAACCCATTAATTAATTGTTATATCAAGGGAAAATGGAATATTTACTTTTAGACTAGATCTAGAATAGGTAAGATTGTAAATAGGAAATGGGTTTGTAGTAATATTTAAGAATGTTTTTTCTATGATTTCTATAAAAAAAATATTTCCATGATTTGGGAGGTAAGTAATAATGGTGATCACATGAATTCATGAGAGAAAAACATGGTGACTATAATGAGTTGCCCCCATACTTTACACCTACATATTGTTCATAGAAATATATATATATATATATAATAAACTAATATAGAAATATCAAGGAATCCATGACTACAAGTAGTAAATATTCCATAAAGTGCTTTGTAATTTATAAATCACGTGTCATCGTTCTAACTTTGTTTTTGCTGTTATTTAAAAACAGTTCTATGCAATGCAACCCATTCAAAGAACACTCAAAAACATATTCAATCAATTTCTAATACTTGGTAATATGTCGCTACTACTTTCTTTATCAATCAAAACTGAGTTCTACAACTAATGCCACGATCGAAGTCAACGAAACTCAAATAAGGAAAAACTAATAAAGTCAATCAAAATTCAAGCGAAATAGAATAAAAAGGAAATCTTAAATTAATAGAGTAAACCAGCTAGGTTTCGGTAATTTCTTTATTATTTATTTTGTTTTTATGAGTTAAAACTAAAAAGATAAAAGATACTCTAGTTAGGGATATATTTTTAGAGACACGTGGTTTTGGCAATTATGTTAAACCATACATGCATTTGGTCAAAAGCTCCTATTATACAAATTACTTTTTTTTTTTTTTTTGAAAAGTCAAAATTTTATTAGAACACTAGCAAGATGCTAGAAAACATTACAATAGACAATTAAGTCTATAACGTCATAATAAATCTTTCTATGAAGACCCAAATTCTAACTCAAACCAATTCTTTTTTATCTCCAATTTTGAAGGGGCTCTATTCTTGAACCAAAGTAGACTCCAAGCTTTCACCTCCCCCACCATTTCCGCAACTGACATTCTACTATTGTTAAAAACTAATTTGTTACGGGCCTTCCATATTACCCAACAAGTGATCAACACAATTGATTAAATTAACAATTTCTTAGACTTTGACCCAGGCACCATTTCATGAATTCTTAGCAGATCCACAACTGAAAATGCAAAGATAGGTGCTAGTTTACCCCATTTTGCAATCTCCAGCCAGACTTTATTAGCGACCAAGCAACCCGTGAAAATATGGGAAATATCCTCTTGAGTTTCTCCACACCAAGAACATCTATTATTTTCCAAGCTAACATTACGTTTCTCCAATTCGCTCTTAGTCGGCAATCTGTTCAACCATAGCCTCCAACCAAATATATTCACTTTCTTCGGTACCAAATCATTCCAAGAATATAATTGATCCTTCGGCATCTGTTCCTGTTTTAGCCACAGAGATCTAACCTCTTTAACCGAGAATTTGCCCTGAGGATTCGGTTCCCAAGCCCAATTAACCCCATTCCCTTCTGATGCTTTTTGCTTGATAAGATCTTTAAGCCTAAACCCTTTTTTCACAAATTCTTTATCCAATTCACAAATTGACTTCCAAACTCCAGTCGCATGTGATTTCTTTGGTATAAATTGATTATTTCTCCCCTGATGTAAAGCTACCAGAAGCTTTCTCCATAACCTACACTCTTCAGTTTTATATCTTCATTGCCATTTAGCCAGTAAACTAAGATTAATTGCTCGAAGTGTTGATAGGCCCAGTCCCCCTCGAAGTGTTAAACTAATTACTTTATTTATTGAGCAAATTTTATTCCTTGGTGTGGTCCAACACAATGGAAGGTCAAATGATTAATTAATGTGTAATTATGCAAACACTTTTTACATAATATGCACCATACCTACCATTCAATTACGTTACAAGAAAAATTAACTGAATATTCAAAACAATACCTTTAATTTCATTAGTATAATAATTTAACAAATCGCACAATACTAATACTAACATAACATCAAGTCATGATTCTATTGTCCCGGCCTAAAGTTTTATAATTCAAAAGAACAATGTTATAATGATTTGTACTTTTACGTATTAAAAAATTATACATAATTGTTCTTAGTTCGAAAATGTGACACAAAAAAACATAACTAGCCTAGAATTAGTTGTTCCCTATATACAAATACCAACCTAAAAGTAGTCAAAATGATGATTAGGGATTTGAAATGGTGCATCTCTTTCTTTCTTGCTCATTAACTTGGGTACCACTACTCGATTCCTAACCTTCATAATCTCACTTGGGACCTCTGGGGGCCTAACGGACCTAATTAAAGCCCAATTAACACCCTTAAAAAAATCATGTCTTTTTATTTCAACCGAACCTTTTAAGCTTCCAATTCTTTTTTTAGGATTCTTCACAAGTAATCTTGCAATTAGGTCTTGTACTTTCACCATTTCTTCATACTCTTTGCTTGTACTCACACCAATTCTTGGAAAACTTAGAGGTTTCTTCAATATGTTGATAAGTGTCTTCTTATTATTTTCACCTTTAAAAGGTGTGATCCCATATAATAATTCGTACAAGAAAACGCCTAGGGTCCACCAATCGACTGCACCTCCATGTCCTTGGCCCGAGATCACTTCCGGGGCCAGGTACTCATGAGTCCCAACAAATGACTTTGATTTTGTATATAGCGGTTCAGCCACTAACTCAATATTACACTCCTGAAACTCGACGTTTTCAGTGGTGATGGTATTAGAAGAGGTACTTTTAGTGTTGCATTCTTGAGAATCGACCTTTTCAGTTATTGTGGTTGTGTAAGGGGTATTTTTGGTTTTTCGCAATGAGAAACATGAATAGAGGGCGGGTCGAATTGGGATGGCACAAGAGGGTGTTGAGCATTTTAGGTCGGGGTCGTCGTCATCATGGTCAATTTGTAATTTTGATGGGTCAGGTTTGGTGCGAATTAGTTTAGGGACAACGTCACACTTAAGTGAGAGATCAAAATCCGAGAGCATAATGTGACCATCTTCTCTAACTAGTACATTTTCGGGCTTCAAATCTCGATAAACTATGCCCATCATGTGAAGATACTCGAGGGCTAACAACGTTTCCGCCGCATAAAACCTAATTATTTAAGTAAACACAATTAATTAGCTTAAACAATCAACTTGCTAGTCTCAACATTTAAACTATAAAATATACTTCAGATAATACAACAATGTTTATTTCTTCCACGCTAATGTCGATGTTAACCAAAGTAAGCGAAACGATTTCATTTTAAGTATGAAAGTAATATAATCTTATCTAGTTATTTAATTTATTTGTGACAAGAAAATTAATAACCAAATTTATTCTTCTTGTTTAAAAATAACAAATCCAATATGATATAGGTAAATAATTCATACTCATTAACTAAGATGTATTACAAGATATAATATTTACACTCATTACCTAAGAGATTCTTTAATATTATCTTTATTAAAAGTCATTACATACTATGATAGTAATTAAACTAATAATCAACCAAACATGATTAAGTAAATTAATTATAAATCAAATCAATCTTTAACATTTACTTTGAAATACAAAAATCACCTAAAAATATATCATACAGTTAAACTTGAATATTTAAAACATTAAAGACAACTTAACAAATATCTCTGTTAAACCACAACATTAATTTCATCAAAACACTATCATAAAATAGTAAGGTAATTTAAACTTGAAAAAAAAATCAGAGATTAATTATCTAAAATAACTTAAAATTGTTTACTTACTTGGCTGATGAAATGCTAAAACATTTGGCCGGCCGCCGTTGTCGGGCAGCATGCAAGTCACCACCGGGACAAAACTCCATAACCAAACACGAATAATGCGAAGCATCAAACTCCGCATAAAGTGTTGGTAAAAAGGGGTGATCCAAACCCGACAATATTTCTTTTTCCATTTCTGCCCTTTGTAACTTCTTTCTAATAGCCAGTGCTTCTCTATCAACTACTTTCATTGCATAAAAACTATTTGGTAATCCCACAACCGGGTTTCGGATTTGACACAAATACACATTTCCAATATCACCTGACCCGACTCGTTTCAAGATCTTGAAATGGTCTAAACTAACTCTACCACCTTTTTCGGCACGTAGCCGTTTGATGGCTTCCCATGCGGCTTGATTCGCTTTATGTGGTTTGTGTGAAAAGTCGCCTGAGACTGAGCTCCGCCGACTACCAAAACTAGCGTTGCTCATCCAACTCCGACTCGAGTCTGGGACGGTGATGGATGAGCAACTGCTTTCGTAGTCGGATGCATCGTCTCGGATTATCGTTGTCATGTTTGTGAATATTAGAAGAGAAAAATACAGAAGAAAGATTATATGGAACGATATGAAAAGTTGTGTTTTTGTTTTGAACGGGATGATGGCTCTATATATATATAAATACACACATATACATATATATGTATATGTGTGTGTATGTATATGTAGTAACAGGCTTTTTTGGATAAAGTAATGCTTTATTATTAACATTCTAATTCTTGTTAGTTTTATATTAAGGTGTTTAGATGTGTCGAAAATGTGACCTCTCGAATATATAGTAATGATGTGTTGAGATTTAATTGGTATGTAATTGTATATACTATGTTAAGAACTAAATAAGAGAATATTTCTAAGAAGGGTTTAATGTTAATAACTTATTAATGGTGTTTGTGGCGAGGTTTGGCTAATTCAGTTCGCTTTTGAGTCAAACGCAAAATAAGTCTAAATCTTTTAATACTAGAATAAAAGAAAAAACAGGCAATCGGCTTTTGCGTTGGTTAGTTAGCTATTTTGTTTATGATTCGATTTCTACGTACTCACCCATAATTAATATAACTATTCGAAATATGTACATTTTTGAAAGAGATGTCAAGTATTATGCAATACATATCGAAATGCGTAATAATACATTTATTTGATATTTTTGATAAATCTATTAAAATTGTGTATTATTTACATGTAAAATTAAATTTTCAATATACAATCTTAACAGATTTATTAAAAATTAATGATAAAAATATCAACGCCCTATCAAAATACGTAAAAATCTTGTTAATATCTGATGATAAATGAGACCGTGACATGATTAGCGTTTCAACAATGTTGCTCAATTACATATTTCTTGGATTCTTTGAATGTGGAATATTAATATTAATTTTTTCTTATTTGAAAATTTTAATTAAGAAAAACAATACAAGTATTCGCCCGGATATCTGATGTGACTTTTGCAACATCCTAGTTCTTCAAAAAACAATTATATTCATCAAATATATATCAAAGACACTTTTATAAAATGATGCTTTAACTTTAATCGAATACTGTCATGATTATATTTTTATTATTACTACACTCCATTTTCATACACATATGATTTACTGCTTTAAGTAAACCATTATATATACTCTAATAAATCCACCACTATATATTATTCATCTTTAATATAAACACATCTTATGTCCCTAAAGCCGTTATTTTCGATGTATCGATACTTGTACATATATAATTAAACAGTACTCAATGTTATTATAGCATATAGTTTGGTGTAGATGCAATAATGGTATATTTGGTTAATTTAAGACTAAGAAAGCAACAAGGTGCTACTTTTGCTAAATGGGAGGAACCCAAAAAATATTTGCAGTATTTGGGCTTAAGTTGCTCACATGTGCAACCATTATTATACTTTTGATTTCACACCACCATGTTTTTATTTTGTTTTTATGTTTTTTACTTAATATTTTAACTAATTAGTTCGCTTTGATTTCAATTGGTGGTTTACTCCCTAGTATTTTAATGTTAGCTTCCAATGTTTGTATTTCAGTGAATAGACTTATCATTTAATTATTTTACAGTTAATCAATAAATAGTTGATTAGTCTCTGCTGTGTTTTAATTAAAGCTTTAAAAGAGGAATTCTAAAAGAAAATGAGAAGTAGCAGTTTTTTATAAATAGAATCAAACATATTTTCAACAATCATTTCATCATATCTCAAAGAAAGTCAAGTCATGGCATTCCTCTAACTCTAATTAATATATCTTAAATCTTTAACTTTATAAAATGTCTCTATCAAAGGCTTATGACCTTAAAATTTTGAAGATTAAAAATCACATAACTACCCTTTTAATACAAATTGAAACGTCTGCTTTCATTTTATTCAAATCTTTTTCGTTTTATCAATAAAGTATTTTATCTAGCAAATAATCGAATACATAATAATAATTATAATTATTCGACTTTAGTAACCCGTCCTGATCCTTAAACAGGCTCGGCCCTAAAGGGGTGTGGGGTGTGCGACCGCACAGGGCCCCGAAAAAAATAGGGTCCGAAATTTAATCCGAAATTTTTTCAATATATATTATATATGTTAATATATATTATTTTATGTAAAACAAATCAAAAATGTATAGTAGATAAGTTGGCAATGCACCCTCACCTTTCAGTCTTACACCATTTCAATTTGGTGCAGGTTTGAATCTTGAAAGCTACAATTTTTTTATTTTTTTTCTGAAAGCCTTTTCTATCCTTTTTTATTAACCCATTATTATGCCCCATTTAATAATTGTAGTCCATTAAGAATAACCCATTATAATTTATAAGTCCATTACTCAAAAAAAAAATTAAGGGCCCAATTTTATTTTTCGCATAGGGCCCTCAAAATTAACGGACCGGCCCTGTCCTTAAACCAAAGTTTTTAAATTACTTTCAAAATGATCATCCAATAACACTGTTTTGCATTTACTATAGCTGCTTAACATGGATAATCTATTAATGTAAAATGGTTAATTAATTTGTTTACGTAGATAGTATTATGTTTTGGTAATAATGGAGTATTTTCCACCGTTTGCGGATGGTCAAAGGTACCCTTATCGTGACTGTGAAAAGGTAAAAAGGGAACTCCTTTCAGTGGTGGCCTTGATATAAAAGAGAGGGTGCTTTTCGTAATTTTATATGTGCAGCTATTATTGCAAGAGATCGAACTGTAAGGATCCCATGGATTTCCCGTGCTTCATTTATTTATTTATATGTCCAATACAAAAACATTTCTTTTTAAGACAAGTAAAAGACGTATCATTGACATATGAAAGCAATTTATTAGCTACCATTATTTTTTCAGTTATTACATAAAGCACTGAATTGAAATCAGGTACACAAATTAATTTGTGATAAAAATTTATAATATAAAAACATGCATGATTCATTTAACGATTATATTTATAAGGCTCTTAGAGTTTGAACTCTTGATTTTGTACTTTTCATAATAAAAATGTATCATTTCATTACTAACTGAGTAGCACATTACTGTCAATCATATACGACTAATATATAAGAGCAAAACTAGTTTAGCATTGATTTAGCGTCAAATGTGTTACATGTAGTTACCTTTTTTTTTTCCCACCACCTCTATAGAATTAATTAGTCAATTATATTTTGAACCTTCAATCGTGTTATTGATCAAGTCTATTTCCATCATTTTCATAATGAATAAATAATACGTACTTTCATCATATTTGTATATCATACTTCTTAAGATACATGTTACAAAAATCATCCTTATAAATTTACTCATTTAATTTACAAAACTATCTAATCAACCCCCTGACTTTCAATCCTACAACCTGAATAGACACTAGTTTTTCTTATACTTGAAAATATCAGGAGTCTTAACATGTAATTGATATTTATATACATGACAACGGTCCTTTTATCTCAAACAAGTTTCATTCAGTTGAACAAACATAGAATGGCATTACATGCTATTGACTGTTGTTGTGTATATATACCATTTAATTTGTGATGGGCATATATTGTGACACAAAGAAAAACAACAAGAAATGGACATAAACATCTTGTCTACTAAGGATTGACAAGATATGTTATGTGATGTGATGTGATATTCTTTGATTTGTTTTGTTTGGTTCTCCTTTGTATGACTTCAATTCAAATAATTCAACTTCTTTAATTCCCCTTTTTCCTCTACAAAATCTTATCATTTCCCACTTTTAGGTTACAATTTCAGTTAAACACATACATACCAAAAATTATATTGTTGTGCTACAAAGTGGCAGTTTTATGGGAACCTTCAATCCTCCATGACTTGCCCCATACATTCTTCCCCCCAAACATTCAACAATCAAGATTCTATGTTCTTACCAACTAGCAAATCTTTGGACCTTATTGTCCTAAGTCTCAACAACCAACAATATATCCGATTGTTAATCCATATATGTGTTCATGCTCTTCTTTCTTTCTTTCTTTTTTGTAGCTTAAGTAACAATAGAAGTAGGAAAACTAGAGGTAGTTTTTTAATTAAATCAATGCCGTTAAAATAAATAATGATAGACAATGAAACCGTCTAAGGTTAGATCTTTTCTCAGACTCTATTTGTAACACAATATATATATTTACTTCAACACCGAAGTAGATTTAACTTGACGATTAGTTGTTTGCAGGGTCGTCGACTAACTAATTTCGAAAGCCCAGTGTGATACCTTAGAAGAAGACCCATGAGACAAGTAGCAAAAATATATACATAAATATAATGGTATCCTTTTTTACAAATTGCAAAAGCAATTTTTCATTGTTCGCTAAAAAGGTACTATTAGTAGACCATTATCGAAGCAATCAAAACTTTATAATCAATATTTATTTATAGAAGAAAATTTGAGGTCTCGTTTTAGGTACAATGATCATCTTCTCGACTTGAAAACTAGCGTAATAATGAGTATACTTAACAATTAGATGACCTAAAAATCGATAACCCTGTGTGTTGGCATGCAGTGATATCCCTCACGGTTTGTACGTTTGCGTTAAAAAAAAACAATGTAAACCCGTTATCATATGTTTATTTTGTTGTGATCGGAAAAAAAAATTATTACTTTGTCAAACAATACCCATGTAACTCATCAATTCAGGAGCTCTGTACTGGATGCAGATAAAACACATAAACCACCTCATGTTGTCTGTACAGAAAGTTACTTATATATTTTATACAAGATACAAGATGAAATGAATAGTACTTTGAAGGTAAGTTTGACATGTGTGACATGATAGAGTTGTTTTAATATATATAAATCTAAAATAAATAATAAAAGATAATAAAATAAGTGAAGTGAAAGTGAAAGGTGGTGGATATGTGCATGGTACTGTGAAAAGTGTCCAACAGTAATACTTACCACTTATAGACATGTACCACATGACTCATCAACAGGCACATCATCATGGGCTTCACATCTATTTAGATTCAAATAAACATATCTCTGTATTATTAAAATAACTTTTTTTTCTTTCAAATAGATCAACTTTATAGGTTTTTAACCATAATATCAACGCATGTGATCTTATGACTTTGCCGACTCCCGACGTTCTTGATACTAAACACCGATGCACCTCAACCCACTTTATGTACTCTTAGAAAACTACTTAAATAGTTTAATCAAACATAACATTATTTCCTCTTTTGGTTTTAAATTATTTACAATAGTGTCTCAAGAAAATATTAGTATACATGCATTAAAAATCACTGAATATGAAAATGGTTGCACATGGTTTAAACTTAAACAACTGCATATATATATATATATTATATATATATATATATATAACAAAGTTATTCTCTAACTTTTTAATAGATCGTGCGATTCAGGTTCCACAATGGTTAATTGGTTAATCACCCATAATGTCAAAAAGTAAAAATAAAATAAAATAAAATTATAGGTAAAATAAAACCTGCAGCAACTTCTTAAAATTAAAAAAGAAAATATTATTATAATTTTTTAATATAAGTATTCGTAAATTATTTGTTTGTAATTGTAATCCATTTGGAAATCCTTTAAATAGCAAATAGTCATGATTTTTTAAATATTTTATTTATAAAAACCTCAAGTTATTTATTAAGTTTTTTGGGTATCGTCCTATTTATTTATCAAAGAAAAGAAAAGAGAATGTGTAATTAAGTTGAAAGTCTCTCTTGATAATTTCTAAAATGTAAAACATGAAAACTATATATTGAAGAATCAACCCAATCCGATATGACCTACTTTGATTATTATACCATCTACCTATAGCAATTGACAACAAGTATATCATCAAAGCGTTACGATTAGCTATGACCTAAACACGTGTGGAACACAAATATATGTATCAAAATTTACTATTATAAAACAGTTTTTAATTAGATAGATCTTAGGCTAAAATTTTGGGCTAAAATTTCAATTGGGCTTTAGGATAACAAATGCTCCAAATAAATGTAGTAGACTAAAACTAATATCTCATGAGCTACCCTTATCATACATATAGTACTCGATTTGAAAGTTTGGCCCGCTAAAACTATCACCATTTAATTTTATACTCTTATAAAACAACTATAAAACATTTAGCTATAAATTTTAATGTTAAAAAGTTAAAAGATCAAAAATTACATGTATTGCCCTTTCAATAATACATAAATATAGAAACTAAAAGTCAAATCAATTTATACTTAATTGCTTCTTTTAATTCATACATCTTATAATTATCTTTATTTGAAATATAAAATAAATAATAATTAAAATATAATTAGTATGATAACATAAAGTATAAATAAAATTGAATAAAAATTTATAATAATTTTATTAAGATGACTATCACTATTGATCATTATTACATCTTAAATAATACATATGAATCATATTTATGACATCATTATCTTAATTTAAAATATAATTAACGAATCAGAGGCTATAATTTAATTAAAATAAAAAATTTTAAATTGAGTAAACTTAGAGATTTGATAACATTATAAATTATGATTTTAAAAAATAAAACAAATAACTATTTTAAGGATAAATATAGTAAAAAGGATAATTAGTAAATAATACTACTAACATTATCTAAAATATATACTATTAATTAATTAATTAATATTTTTTATATTTATTATAAATGAATATTCAATAACAAAACGAATCAGATAAAAAACTATCGTCCAATTTATGTAAATTTATTTAGGTATGTAGCTTTAGGTTTCAAGTTAATTAATAAGGTTTCAACGTTTCATGAACATGTCTATGACTTATGATTAATATAATATAATATGATTTATTAAAGCATCTATATTATATTAATTTTTATTCAACAAACTATATTAATATTACAATTTGTTTATTTTCATGAATGTGTGGAATAGGTTTTAATTTAGGATGTAACAAGACATATTTTGTGCAATAAGATGGATAAATGGTTTTCACTGTAATTAGAAGCTCTATTATTATAACTTTATGTAATGAATATTTTTTTTAGGTAATTTCATTTCAATATAAAGTTTAAGAATCATCTAATAATAAGATTCAAATGGAAGAAGATAAAACTTAATTAACGTTCAAATAAATAAAAAATGGTTAATTATTCAATATCAGTGTGCATAGCGGGTATTTTAAGTACTCTATTTTTTTTGAAAAAATTATTTAACCCTTAAGATATATAAAAAAGATTAGTTGCGTAACGGTTTCTTTAAGGTTTCTAATAGTTTTATATTGTTTGTTTTATGAATTGCTTCGAATTTAAGATTACTAATCATATTTCACGAATTACACTTGCAATTATTTTCAAAAATGTTCAAATAGTCTTTCGTATTTTTCAAAATCACCCGCATATATACACGAATGTAAAAATTAATTTTTATATATAACCGTCATACCGTACGAGATCCGACTAGTATTATATAAATAAAATTTAAAAGTACGCCCCGTAAATAATACTGGGAAAGTTATTCTAGAACATTTTATTTAAACCCTAATAAAAAGGAAAAAGTTTAATATGGCATG
Organism: Logfia minima; assembly: GCA_963921325.1. NCBI lineage: Eukaryota > Viridiplantae > Streptophyta > Magnoliopsida > Asterales > Asteraceae > Logfia > Logfia minima. The sequence continues at coordinate 1,584,151 of OY992765.1, read as the reverse complement.
AAAGATAAAACTCAATTGGGAATTTTCACGGCAAATGATTTCCACCGGCGACGGTATTTCTGCCGGTGCGGGAGATGGTGAAGGTGGTGGCAATTTTCCCCTGCTGCGTACATTAGCGAAAGGGGCAGCTGTAACCGTATGTGGTATTTTCTCAATCACCATGATTTCATCGACTGCAATTACATTATTCACACTACATAAAAAGGTAAACACAAATGCCCAAAACCCTTGTTTTCTTGATTTATAAAAATAGTTGTTTTAGTGATTCTTTGGTTTGTGCATTTGTGCTTTGTAGTTGTACATTGTTTAATTTTTATGGTATAGATGCGGGGTCAATTTTGGAAATAAATAATAAGATTCAATTTTTACATGAGATTTGGGTGGCTGTTGTTCTTTTGTGATTTGTTGTTGCACTGTTTTTGATTTTATGATATGTGTGCAGGATAAATTTGGATCAAAGAATACAAGTTCATGTGATGTATGTAGAGGGAAAGGGTTTTACATGTGTAAATTATGTAAAGGGAATGCTACTATAGAGTGGTCTCCGTTGTATGATCCTGTGTTTATAAACCCATGTCTTTGCCCTACTTGTGATGGACATAGGTAATTTTAGTTTTATCAATGTAAACTTAATTAATGTTAGTGGAACAGTGTCTATGGATTCTTTTGCATTTACTTTTTAAGGGTCAAATGAGTTGACGGCAAATTGTAATTTTGATTGTAGGATTCAACGATGTCTTAATTGTTTGGGGAGTGGATTCGTTCAAAGAGTTAAAGGTACTTTATGTATGATACTATTATGTTCCATATGAACTATATTGCATGCTGTGTTGCAAATAGAATGACAAGCTTTAGGATTAGACCTTTGGAACAAGTTGACTTTTGTGGTCAGTAGGTCGATTTGTCTGAATTGAAAGTGATATAGAAAGATTGATCTTATAATATAATATATGAGTTCTATTATTGACTTAAATTTGAGATTTGCCAAAAAGTCGAACCGTCTGTATGTGTTAGAGTTTGTGAGATATATGTTGATGCTTAGAAACATTAAATTTTTTTGCAGGTTGATGTAGTAAAGAGTGGTTTATTGCTTGTTCGTTGGAAGCTCTTGTGTGTTTATTCAAATCAAACCAAGTTGGCTGAAAGGTTCTCTGTGTATCTATTCAATGCAGCGCGAGATTAAAGCACGGCAACATGAAAGTATAAAAGATATGGAACGATAAAGGAAAGAAGTAAGAACTATTTATAGCATTTGGCTTCGTGCCATTTTCTTGAATGTATAAGTGCTGTTTCAAGTAAGGATCATGTATGCGCTATGTACTTAGGGAAGTGTTGCATTTACATTGAGTTTTCGCTACCTGGTTATAAATTGTTTTTATTATTAACAATTAGCGGAATATAAGTTGTTTTTGAGTTTTGGCACACCAAAGATTCTGAGAGTTTGAATTGCTTGAAAATATTCATCACAACTATGTGTGCTCGTTCCAAAGTTTAAATAGCTCAAAACAACTTGTAAAGAAGCTTGATTTAAACCACTCAAAAACATAAGCAAATACTTGACCTCATGCTTATTAATACTTAAATCTTCAAAACATGAACAAAGATCGATCCAAGTTTAGCACATATTTGTGTTCAAATGTGAAACTCAAACTTAAGCTTGATAAGTATCGACTCAACTGCTTTTATATATTTCGTTTTTGACAAAAGAATCACCTTTTAAACAAATAAATAAAATTCGTTGCAATTGTGACAACAAAACCGTTGGAGTAGGATCTTTTGATACGATCTTGCAATGCCAATATCTTGCAAGGATTTTAACACCCTTAATGTGTATCAGAAGTATTTTTATTTAAAAAATGTAGATATCTTAATGGTTGCTATAAAACTCAATTTTTTCTTTTAGTATATTTAATTTTAAGAACCATCAAATAATTGACCCCATATTGCTCGCGGCAAAACTGAAATTAGAGACACAAAATTTTCAGTTTTGACAACAACCCCACAAAAGTCCGAGTTAACTCAGGAAATCAACACCGATGAATTAATTGAAAGATAAAAGTGAAAAAGTTTCAATCTTTTTGATTCCGGTGGCCGGAAAGAGAGAACCCCCTTTTGATTTGTGTGTGGGGGGGTTTGTAGGTGTGTTTCTGGTTGCAAATATTATGCAACCTAGGAACAACAACAGCAACTCATTCCTGCAATAAAGGGGTTTTTTCTTTCTTGAACCCCGTTTTTGCTGTACTTCTTTTAAAAAATATTAATAAGGAGGATTTTATCTTTCATTTATCATCGTTTAAATAAAAGAAATTAGAAAATGGGGGTTAGTACATTATCATCAAATTGTGCAATTGTTGGAACACATGAAGGATATGTTGATAGAGAGGTTTTTTTGAATATATATGATCTAACTCCTATGAATGCTTATAGCATTTGGTTTGGATTTGGTATTTTCCATACTGGTATTGAAGGTAATAATTTGATTTAATTTGTTTTTTGATTCTTTTGTTGGTTATTTATGTACATGTGAACGGTTATGTAATTAAGATCCGGGTAATATTTAATTTTTGATCCTTTTATATGCTAAAATACATGGTGATATTCATTCTTTGAGGAAATTCCATATTAATAAAATGTGTGTATTTATGCTATGTGCAATGTCTTCCGTAGAAAACGTAAGAAAATTGAAGTGGTTTCTTTGGATTTTGTTAAAAACTGGTTATTTATATGAATCTTGTCGAAGGGTTTGTACCAGGGTTCATTTCGCCTTCCTTTTCATTTAAGTTGATGGAAACTCATTGCAGTGTACGGTATGGAATATGGTTATGGCGCACACGATTATTCGATTAGTGGAGTGTTTGAAGTTGAACCAAGAAGCTGCCCTGGTTTCATCTACAGATGTTCAATTTCTCTTGGGCACTTAAGCATGTCGGCTTCAGAGTTTAGAGAATTTATCGAGACCATGGCTTCAGATTATCATGGGGACACCTATCACCTAATTTCTAAGAATTGCAATCATTTTACTGATGATATCTGTCAGAGGCTAACAGGGAGAAGGATTCCCGGATGGGTGAATCGGTTGGCAAAGCTAGGTACGCCACAAACACACTATCCTTGAATTGATTCCTTTATTTTTGCTTAAAAGACATTTTTTTGTATCATGGTTTGGTAAAAGTGCCATATAGGCGGTTGGGCAGTGGATAAAAAAGAATGAGAAACTAGTGTGGGCTGAAAAGGGTCGAGCCGTCCCATAAACACATTTATTTTGTCCTGTCTTTATGAATTTCATAAATAGCTGATGTACTAAATATCATTATGAAAACTGTATTACTTGAATAATAATCTAGTTTATTTTAATAAAAATGATTTGGGACATGTACTTTAGATGACTCTGGACCTGTTTGCATCTTTGATTAGTTTGGTTGTTTACCCGTTTGATCGGTTGAGAAAATATAATCCAAATGTCAACCGTTTACCTATATATGGGTCGAAATAGCCATCTCTAAATTGATCCAATTTGGGATTTGTTTTCTATGCATTAAAATTCCTAAGTTGAGAAACATATTCTTCTTTTGTTGGAATATGTATAACGAATTTAAGCCGAAAATTTGTTCTTTGGGTACTGCCTTTACTCCATGAAAGCTGCAATAAGTGATACAAAAGTTTGACTATTGGCTATAAGTTATGATATGAGGCAGCATTTTAACACATTTATGTGAAATTTGGTTAATTTGTTTTATATGGTTTAAAAATCATTCAAAGTATGCTCAAGTGCTTACAACAATTTGTATTATTGGAATTGTAGAAAGTTGCATCGATTATCAAAGACTTACTGGTTTTGGATGACTGTTTCAGGTTCTCTCTTCAGTTGTCTGCTTCCTGATAGCCTTGAAGCAACTACCGTTAAACAGCTGCCAGAGTATCATACGTATGGTATGTGTCTTGTGTTTATTCAAGTTTCTATGAGTGCCTTAACATCCACCATTGGAGGTTTTAAGAACCTTCTTTCTTTTTTTTTTCTTTTTTTACTTTTTGAGGTCAAAGATTATTTTTCTTTTAACTTTTCCAAATATAATCTTTAGTCATTTCTTGAAAATTGCAATCTTTTAGTGATCGACGAAGTAAGAGAATCTTTTGAACCTGTTGTGAGAATGAAAGTGGGCAATTAGATAGTTATTGTTTGAAATATCGTTTTGGGGGGTTGTTATAAACTCGTGATTCTGATGAATGTACAGAAGATGATGGGAGTGATTCTGGGTCAAATGCGAGTAGTCAAGATGCATCAGAAAGTGATGAGGTTGACCAAAAAGTTCTGCTTTCACCAACTCCCGCGGCTGAAATAGTCTTTATTAAAGGGATCTCAAGGTAATACATGTGTTTTTTGGTGTGCAGTCGTAACTGGATGTATTTGTTATCCTTTATGAGAATCATACTGACGATGATTGTACATGATGACTGATGAACATGCTCGCAAACACGACTTGTGTTATTTTCTCTTCTTTTTCTTGGTTTTAATCGTTGTTCTTCTACTTTTTCTCTCAAATTTTTCGTAATTATGTCTCTTGTACATGCGAGTATGTTGTATGATGCAATCATTCTATTCTAGCTCTAATAAAATATATTTCTCGATAAGTGGTCTTGTGTTGTGTGTCGTTGTGATTTTCTTATAATGTCGTTGAAAATCATAAATAAACATAATAGTTTAAATGAGGAAAGTATCCATGAATAATAAGGATGCCTCGGTTTATGCATGTTCTTGACCAGAACCTGTTATCCAACCCGTCCATTTTGCATCTCTTTAGGAAAAAGGGTCACGTCTAAAAATTATCAAACTTAACTCAAAATTTGATAGTGTACATTATACTATTGTAATTGGATGTGCCCAGTGACTTATTCATTAGCTGGTAATTTTCGCTGACATAATAGTCATTTATGTTGTCACCTCAATTGTCATTTAACTGTTCACAAATAATAAGAGGTATCTACGACAACAATAATTCGAAGTTTGATCACACCATAGAATTTTGGGTAGAGTTCGATACATTTCAGACACTTAATCCTAGGAAGAAAAAAGATGACACGTAACAAGCAGGCCACATAACATAAAATGGTACGACTCATGGTTTGGTCCTCCACATTATGCAACTCCAAACAAACTAGATATCCACATCAAGGGAAGAGATGTTGGTTGGTTGATGCAGCCATTTGTATCCATCTGTTCTTCGTTTTCAGGTCCGTTGGTTGTTTCATCCGGAATCAACGGGTGGAACTAGGCCTCACTGGCTCACCCTCAAGTTCAAGTTTTGAATTTAGCCACGAGGAAACCTCATCCCTTTCTTCTGGGATTATATTATGACCGAGCCTGCACCACCGAGATACAATCATCAAACAAAATATAAATTCATGTGTCCATTGTTGATATTCGAGTTTATGCAGAGAGTGCAGAGAGTGTATCTGTTGAATCTTGGACAAAATGTCAAACGCGTGTTTTTATAGTTATAAAAACAGAAAGTATGCTACATGAAGGAAGTCGCATACGTCTGGAAGGACTTGAAAGTCAAGTTTTCAAAGCCTGCTGAAGTTAGTTTCTCTGCTGACTTCACACCATAGCGAAAATGAACCACATCATCACCTACCATAATCATTTATGAAGATGTTTTCTTCAAGTCCAATTGCATATATTTATGGACAGATTGCAAAAGCATAAAATAAATGCAATTACCTCTGCCATGACAGAGCAAAATGGGCATTGATGCAGCACGATTTTCAACTTCATTGCCGTTAACCTCGTTAGTTAGATCACTAGAAAATAAATCAAGATTACCAAACATTTAAAAGAAGGGAAGAGAAATGGTTATGGTGAGTGGTCAAACTTTGCACATGGGAGCCAGCCGCTAAGGCCAACAACGACATCCAAATGGATAGAGTAAACAGAGCCGTTTCCAAGTTTCCCACGAGCAAAGCAACTTGCAGAGTATATTGCAGTTGCTGCACCCATGCTGAAGCCTCCTACACCAAGTTTGACTGCAAAGTCAAAGATCACAACATGAGCAACGGAACAAGCACATGAATGCAGAGGTGAAAATTCCCACCCATTTACTAAAGAACGGATTAATGTGGGTTATGGGGACATGTCAGATGGGTAAAACAGGTCACATTTGTCAAAAGTTGCCCAATGTGATTTTTAATGCATACAATCTCTTAATTCAAAAGATTATGGCATCATTTAGTTATTTTTAAGTGGACAATGAAGTGATTCAAGGTCAACCCGACCTGACATGACCTGCACTAAAATATCATCTTTATATTACCCAAACCATTAGGCCAGGTCATTTCGCCACCTCTACATGAATGATACGAACAGAAACAGAAACTTGCTGTTTGGAGGTTCAGTTGAAAGCAGGCTCAAAACATATGCTGCTGAAGCATCCATTCCTTCTACATCTTGACTTGCGTCTTCAGACATGTCAATGACATCAAACCCTGCAACCAAATAATAAGTATTTAATCCTGACGGCTTATTTTTACTTTTGTTAAATAAAGTAAAATTCTAAGTATTAAGTTTTTCCTGAAGTAAACCTACAGCATCTTCAGAACGTTGTAAAAACAAAGATAAATTGAGTTGTTTTACCTTTGTAGTTGCATACAATCTTACTTTACAGTGCTGTGAGGATGTCGCGTACTCCCTTTGTTTCAATATTAATACAACGTTCGATTCAGTGAAAACCCAAGTTTCTAACCTGGGTATGCATCACCATTACAAAAGGTTTCCAGGTATGCACTACTATTACTATCTTATTTTTATTTTCTGGATTCAGTGACAATTAAGCCTCTCTTTTTTTTTAGTTTTACACTACAATAGTAGTTAAAAGTATGCATGTGCATACACTATCTTCAATGTGGATATGGCCTAGGTTTGATCCGATGATTAGCTTAATTGAAGTATCTGACTAGTAGTCACATATCTAAATTTTCTCTCAGTGGACCTAGTATCAAAGCTACAAATATAATTTTATCACAGTTAACTGATGCCAAAGACGTAATCTTGGACTGAAACTCTGTCAAGGAAGAAAACGTTGCATTTAATTGGGGTGAAGTACTAATTGTTATTGAAGAACACGATGATGTTTGCAAAGCATATATAACCTACATGCAGTTGTAGTAAGTCCGCCAAATAAAGTTAATGGCTGAGCAGGAGAAGTAGGGCATATCCATTTTATCTGCAATGTACCGAACTAAGACATTACATCAAATTAATCTTACATATGTGGCACACCTATTTCTGCCGATGTTCTTGGTGTATTAAAGTAGGGGAAAACCAGTGTTTCTTTTTGCACATTCATCTGGTCTTCATTTTGTGGGTCCTAGCTTAATTCCTTCTAAAACGATGTAATTAGGACCCACGGTCCCAAGATGTTAAATGGCCCCACAAGTAACGGGTAGTCACTTATGGAGTGTAAGTAATAAACTTGTGCTTACATTTGGAAGAGGAAGGGTCTCTAAGAGCTGGGACCAGCTGCACGAAAAGAAAAGAAAAAAGTAGATGATAAAATTGAAGATGGACCTCAATCATCAATTACAAATCATTCACAGACATCATTAGAGATTATAATCTGGCATATGCAATTGAAGTAAACCTGTCGGACAGAGTTACATGTAGCTACGTAAAATCTTACCCATAAGGTTAACTAACTGATTCCATCTTAACGGAGAAACTTAATTAATAAATTATGTTTGTCCTTTACATCAGTGGGGATTGACTAACATTAAATGTTATTAGAATAGGATCTATAACAACGTTACAACCAAATACAGGAGTATGATATTACCTTAAACCATCGTCACCAAGGCCATGTAACCAGACAATTGTCGCCTGGTGTTTGCCTTTAGGTTTCACCACATATGTTGGTCCAAATCTAAAACTCCTAATTGTAGTAGTACCACCTTAAATTGACAAGAATACCATTAATAGATACTGTCATTGCATAGCATAAATCGAAAAACAGAAAAAACTAACCAGAATCCGGAGGAGCATCAGTAAAAGTCATGTTAATAATGACGGAAATGCAACCAGTAATTGCAGCCAGAGAGAAGAAAACCTGCGATGAACAAATCCCACACGTCGGCTTCATCTTAGACTTCATCTATAAATAAAACCGCTATATCATATCGATCAGGATCTAACTGTTCCATGGTGCAAATACCTTTGTGATATGATACACCACCAGTACCACCAGATCATTAAGAAAACACTTGCTGTATGTTTTACCTTTTTTTCTACTTAATCGAACAGATTTAAATTGCCATATATCATATCCTGGAATCCATTATAATCGAAATTCCAGTTTTAAATATGAGTTTGTGGTCAAATGCAGGGCCGTCTTTGAGGGACCGCCCAGTACCTCCGATTTACAAGAGCCTCAAAAATTATACATACATATAGATACACATACATCATTTGATAAATAATTTGAGTGTTAATTAAGAAATAAAAGAGAATAAGTTTGATTGTGTCAAAGGTGATTGGGTCATAAAAAAATGGAGTTACTTTACATACTACTAATCATGTCTATGATTAATCTTTCTTTTGGTTTTTGCTCATGCCTCCCCAAAAGCTCAAAAACAACCCTGATCAAATGCATTGTTCCAAGATTTTTACATGAAGTTAAACTATATAGAAAGCTTAATATATAGTATTACAACTTATTGAAATTTGAAAAGCATATAGTCTTATTATCAAGCTGATGACCTCAAATTTGTGAGTCTCTAATCTAACCAAGTATATTTGTTAATTTCAACAAATAAAACATCAGCTACACATGAAATACATCATTTACAAATATTTCTAACAATTAAAACTAAATATGTTTCTAACATAAATCACATCACATGTAAGATCATAGAAGTATAAAACTAAAGTTTTGCAATCTTGAAATTAATAAGCATGTACCTGGAGATGATGGAACTTAACTAAACAAACATCAACTGAACTGTGCTTCCGCTTTGTGTAGTATTTGGTAGTATATATATATTTAATTTAATTATGCGAGTTAAAGACACTTGTGCTACAATTAAATGAAAAGTTAGGTTATAGATATATAAACATGTGAATATATAAGCGAGCGTTTAATTTGTGGGCCAATATGAGTGATGAACAAGTAGGTGGGTCGTGTGTTGAAGCATATGGTTGCATGAGTCTTGACGTGTAAGTACACCATGACTCTTGTCCACGTGATGTCTGATTTTTGTTTCTACCGATTAGTTTTTATGTTTAGGTAGATGTTTAGATTTATCCAATTCTGGAAACCAAGTTTGCTGAGGCATACCACAAACTCACAAACGACCATATTTGGGGCTCGAGGTAGAGATCTAATTTAAAATAACAGAACATGTTAATTATTTTGGTTGTTTTTGCGTTGTAAACCGCAACTGAAATATAGTTATATAGTCGGTTTAGTTGTATGTTTTTCAACGTTTTTGATACACACCAATCCCGTGGCGTGCTTCGCCTGTAACCAATCAAGCATTTATATTCTTAGCTCTCTTTGTTTACATGCTTCTTTTTTTCCTTTTCATAAGGGTCATTCCTTTTGAAAAACTCTTTTGTGTGACGATATGGGACGTGGAGTTCCAAATAAAATTTCCAGATTGATATATACACAAAAATGGGAAGCATATCATGTGTTATCACTTATTTCTTTTGATGTAACTAATAAATCAACTTACAAATTTAATCATGTATGGATGGATTTAGTTTCCACCGAGCTAAAATAAAATGTCAATGTCTCTAGTAAACTAAAGACATTTAATAGTTCCCAAATAAGTCATTAGAGGGATCTTTATGCAAATTAATGATTCACTTCTTTTTGTATTTTGTATGTAGATTAAAGAATTGATATACTAAATCTATAATAAACAGTTTCTTAAATTATTTTGCAATTCTATTGATGTTTAGCAATTTAAATAAGCCATTAAAGTTATTTCAATATATCTCCTGTATAATATTGTTTTGAGCTGATTGCTTTGCTAATTTTTACTTGGGGTATTCAATATTCTATTTGAAATTAAAAAAGCTAGAAACTAAACCAAGCCGAACACAAACTAAAATTAAACTAAATTTCTTTAATATGTTATGTTAATAATTGTTTGTTTGACCTTCTTAATACTGATGTTACATATTTTTATCGAATTAATCACGTTAATCGTACGTTATTATGTATACATTTGACTTTATTTACAGTGTAGATTTTGCATAAACAAAATCATCAATCGTTTTTCGGTTTAACCTGAACCAAATATGAATTCGATTTTCAGTTCAGTTTGGTCACATTTGAATTTGATTTGGTCTCCAAAAAATTTCGAACCAAAGAAACCAAAAAGTAAAACCCATAAACACCTCTAGTTTTTACTATAATATTTCTGCCACCAGTCTAGATCCGTCACGGTATGCACTACCATTGCCATCTTATTTTTATTTTCTGGATTCAATAACAATTAATCCTCTCTCTTTTTTTAGTTAACACTGCAATTGTATGTAAAAGTATGGACGTGCGTACACTCTCTTCAATGTGGATATGGCCTAGGTTTGATCCGATGATTAGCTTAATTGAAGTATTTGACTAGTAGTCACATATTTAAATTTTCTCTCAATGGACCTAGTATCAAATCTATAAATATAATTTTATCACAGTTAACTAATGCCAAAGAGGTAATTTTGGACTGAAACTCTGTCAAGGAAGAAAACGTAGCATTTAATTGGGGTGAAGTACTAATTGTTATTATTGAAGAACACGATAATGTTTGCAAAGTATACATAACCTTGTGTCAAAGAGGTAATCTGGGACCGAGACTGTGTCAACTAAGACATTCCGTCATTGGCAAATTTTTTTTTGAAAAAAACTTAAAAATAAAAAGAAAATAATGAATTTAAAAGAAGAATAGAAATTGAATGGGCCCACAGACACCTTGTGCCCTAATTCAAAGAAGCACGTATAAATCTTCCCAGTAAATTCGACTTACAAAGCTTTGATTTTGGTGTATAGATCATGATTCAGCCTTAATCAATTTATTATGATCAGGTATTTACATATATTCAGTTTGTTTTTATGTTTTCCAATATATTCAATATTGGTTATCGCAAGCTGATTTCGTATCATCAAATTGGTCAATTAGTCAGTGGTAAGTTACAATTGATTTGCATATAATAGCTTTTTGGTTTTTGACAATTTTGGCCAAAGTAAGCAGACACGCTGCCGCTTGAACAAGCACAGATAATGTATACTATCTTGAATAACTTTGAACTCTTGAACGAAATTGAAAATCTCTTTTTTTCTTTTACTTTTGTTATGTTTTCTGTTTTTTTGTTATGTAGCTGCCTATTCCATTCGGGAACCGATCGACTGCATAATTAGGTTAACTATCTCATTTATCGTAGTATTAAATTTCGTAATGGCAATAATGTGGTTGATTTTATCCTATTCTTTTTAATTATCGGTGTTTATACGGATTTAAAATCCAGATACTTAATGTTGGACACAAGATGATAAGGTGCACTTGAAGTGTTTGATGAAATGCCTAAATAAATTGTAGTTATGTGGAACCTTATGGCTGACACATCTGTAAGTATATTTAGTTTAGTTTTTAAAATCCTGATGCTTGTATGATGTCTCTCATTTTGGTAAAAAAGATGAATATATAACAAAATAATCAAAATTGGATAAAGTTAAGTTTTTAGTTTATCATTGAGTTTTTGATGTTTGAGTTGGATCTATGCTGAATTGTGCATGTAAGTGTTCATGTAGAGTTTGAGGTTTAAACATCAATTTAATTTTGGAGGACTTTTATAAATAAAAAAAATCTTATTTTTTAATTTTGGGTATGCGCTGTTTTTGAGGTTTTGTACTTCGTTTGTTCTCAAAATTCATTTTAATTTGGGAATCAAGTGGTGAAATGTAAATTGTAATTGTTTGGGTTGCATATATGACCACCTTGCTGTTAACCATTCCATCCCTTTACCTAACTGTTATTTGACTAACTGTTTAGCTTAAGTTTCATAAAAAACTAATTATGTGTTGAATACTATATATAGTAAGTAGTAAAACCAAAGATAAAGCTTAACTGACTTGATTGCTTTATGGAGGTGCTCAAAAGCAAGTTTCAACCAAAGTCTTCAATACAAAACATCTTCAAGGTTATATAGTTTTGTTACATTAAGTTTAACGACATTTGACTTCCAAAGTCAAAATGTCTCTCCACATATAGATGTAGGGGTCGTCAAACATTGTAGTATGAGTTGTCAAGTTTTCAGTAAAATGGAAATGACCACGCATTGTGTTCTCACCTTCTTTCCAAATTACAATTTTACTTTTCAGAACATTGAATAAAAACTTGTCATTTGCATTTACCTGAGCACCAATTTATTCGAAAGGTTTCTCTTTTTTTTTTTTGGAATGTTGGACACAATGTTCAAACGGGACACCTTCTTGCAGCTGATTACCAAAATGAAACGGAAGTCGGGGAGGCACTAACCGAGGCGTTTAAGACAGGATTAGTGAAGAGGGAGGATCTCTTCATTACTACAAAGGTTTGTGATTTATTTACTGCAATTAGGGGATACAATTTCAAAACATTTACTTAAAATAGGTAGATAGGGTTATGTTCTGTATATAATGGGCCAAACTAAAAGGTTTAAAGGAATCACAACCTTTCTAATTACCTTTTTTTTCTTCAAAAAACCCTTTGCCGACTATTTGGATCTTATTATTGTGTGCACTATGAGCTACTTCAAGTTTTAATCTTTTTGTATCAGGGAAGTGTCAGATGAGGTATATAAAAGTTTGGATGCAGTTGGTGAAGGTGAAAATTAGTGGGAGGTATATTTCATTTACATATACTTCACTTAACTTGGAAACGAGAACTTAGAGAATGGGTGACTTTTCAGATTAGTTTTTAAATTATCTCTACTTCGAAACCCTCATCGTCCTTGGCTTTATAAGGCAATTAGATTAAGTGTTTGATGATCTGTAAGATCATCATAAAAGTGTTTTTACCCTTTGCGAAGATGTTTGAGGGTTAATTTGTAACCAAGACTTATAACCATGTAGATTCAGGATCCCGGTCAGAGTGCAAGATTCAACTGGTGCTCTTACATTAACTCTTTTTTATCGTGATGCTTGCTAGCTGCTCCAAACTACAACTGTTGACTTATACGCAAAGTTTCAAGAGGTATGATAAAATGAACATCTTGAATTTACATAATTATGTTAGATTAAAATTAACTATGTTTTAGGTACATGATTGATAGTTTGAAGAGGTGGCCATGTTATTAGATTGGATGTTCTCATGTTTAGCCACCATTCTTGCAGGTACTCTATGGCAAATGACCATTTTTTAAAACAAGTAAGCAAACTACCATTCTTTGAAGTTCGGGTCTTCTTATAAATTTTGGAGTTGTTAAAATGTGGTTACCTTCGAATTGCAATTCCAAGCACATAGGTACAACAAATTGATCAAAAAGAAAATGTTTGTACTTTGACCCAACATGACCCGCTTTGATCTGTAATAAACTTTCAGATTGTACTTGACATAAATGATAAAAATTCTAATTGAGGACACCGAGCATTCCTTTTAAGGTGTTAAATCACTTTTTTGTGCTTTTTGATCATTTTAATGTAAAATGATTAACTATTTTAATTCAGAACTTGGTTTGAGTGTTCATTGTTATATATATGATCAGTTAGAGGTGGCAAGTTTAGCTCTCAATGATTCAGTCTTGGTTATGTGTTATCTTTGACATATAAGGTGAGTACTATAATATAAACACAATATTAGCAAAAAAACAATGGGTATAGCTGGTCAAAAAATTCCCAAAGTGTATTTCTAACACATACGATTGTTAATCATTTTACAGTAAAAACCAGATATTATCCAAACAATAGAAGTTTTGTTATCAAATTTTAACACACTTTTTATGCTTTAATCTTTTTTGGACAGTAGTGAATTGTGATTACCCAACCTGTTTTGACGCATATGAAGAAGCGGTTCTGCAAGAGTGCTGTATTTCAGGAAGCTAAGAAGATTGTGAGTGGTGAACACCTAATAAGTGATGATGGTGGAGATATATACTTGCCTAAATTAATACATCAGCGCTAAAAAGATATAAAGGTAGTAGTTTATGCTAATTTTTGTTCAATGCTAGAGGTGGCAATCTCAAATTTTTAATTTACGAATGACACAGTTATGCTCATCATTTATCTCTAACGGGTCAAAAGAGGAAAATAAAAGATGGGCAATCTCATATATGTCCTTTAGAAGAAATGGGTCAAGTGGGTAGAATGCGTCGAAAGTCAACCACAAATAAATTTTAATGAGTCAAACCTTACAAGTCATTTAAAAAAAAAACTCAGATTATTATTGAAATTATTTTATTTCATATCTGTGATCATATTTGATACATTGATTAATTACCTATCAAAAAATAATTTACTTTGGCAAACAGTGTTTCGAGTCATTCTATCCCGATCTTACCCATACCAAAATTTACATGTTACTTTTGACCCGAACGACCCGTATACAACCTCAAGTTATGATCGAGTGAATCAATATTGGACTTGAAACACTTTTTGGTCAAAAGTACTTTTTTACATAACTTGGATGTCAAATATGATTACATGATCTATACTTATTTCTACATATTACATGTGGGTCAAGTTGGGTTGAATAATGTGTTTTGTTAATTTTTATAATCTTTAAATCATCGTTCATCTAAATATAAGCATAGCACTTTATATGGTTTTAAGTATTGGCATAGACCTTGGTCAAGTTTTCATCTATTTCACCTTCTAATTAAAAACCAAGGTTTAAAATTTGATCCCATTAAACTCTTTGCAGTTATATCACCTAAATCTCATTTGATAATCTTATTGTCATGTTTATCGAATTTGAGCAACCATCATGGATTGGAATAAGTGTCATCACCTAAAGCTCATGCTGAAGGCATTGGAGGAAGTACATTTACTTATCTGCCTACAAGACTTCATTTCATTTTTCATTTTTAAACTGATAAATTGTTTATTGATACTTACTTTGCATAGACTTGAATAATATACTACTTCAAAAATATTTCAAAGCCATACATGAGGTGATGTTTACTGAGACTATACATTGAGGTGATGTTTAATACATGTTACTTGAAACGTATGTGGGACAGATCGCTTAAGTAGTTAGTGTGGATGAAAGGCGGCTAAAGGTGACACCAAATTCAGTAATCTTGAGAAACGATGAATGAGCTGAAAGACGAAAAGAGGTACCCATTATAGAAGGCATGAGAAACTATTTGATTTGTTTTACAACAACGCATTAAAGAATTTATTTACTATGATATATTTCTTCAAGAACTTGGAGGAAAAAATAAATGCTAGAGAGGCAGAAAGAACTCTAACTTTACCCAAAATCACAGGTAAGACTCTAATTTATCATGCATAATTGTTATTTATTTGTTATTTTATATCTATGCTTTAGCAATCCAACTGATTACTGCTGGCTCCACTTAGGAAGCAAAGGATGCTGAGACAAAAAAGCTTCGGCAAAACCTAACTTTAAAAGTAAAACCAGTGCCAAGTTTTTATTGGGCGCAAGGGTTATCAAGAAGCACTTCAAAAGTTCATATATGGTTAGCAACTCTAATTCTTCTCGGTTCTCACATTCATCTCTTTCTGTTCATTGTCAGGTGAGAAAATTGAACTATTCCGATTTTCTAAGGATGGAACAAAACCATTTATTTTTTTTGCATTTTCCAAGAAGGTATTTTTATATCTTCATAAAGGGTAATATGATTCAGTTCTCTTGGACTTTGACATAATGTTCCAGACATTTACTTCTAAGTTAAGCTCATTCAGACTCATAAAAGGTATTTTTTACATCTTTTGGAACTAATTTTTTATTTTAATTTTAAATTTGAAGTTAGACTTGTGTATGCCATTGACAGGTTAATCTTGATTCTTCATTTCTCTTTTAGTAAGAACCTATTGATCAGTAAAGATAAATAAAGAAATTGTTTAAAACCAAGTATCGTCAATTTGAATTTTTTGTCAGTTTTTTATGTGTGTCAGCATTCTACCTTTGCTTTCTTCTTCTTTTTCCTTTTCCCTTTTCCCTTTTTCTATCCCTTTATTTGTTTCTTATATAACTGTTGTTATATGGTTGTTCATTCTTTCTTGATCCGACATCATTTACTCACAGATCCTAAAAATATTGACACCTGGATGATACACAGATCCATGAGATAACAAAATAAAAGAAGTTGCAATGATCTATTTGGACATTTCCTGTTGTTGGACAGATTAATACCGGTTCAAGGGTAATGTATTTTATATGTGCTTATTTTAGACTATTCAATTCATCATCTTCAATATCGAGTCAATTTGAATACTTGGGGTTACTATATAGATTGTTTTGCCATACAATTTTTTTCATCAACTAGGCTACTTGCACATATTTGCATACACATAGAGTTTGGTATTTGTAATACATTATAAATATATTCCAGAATAATATTTTAACATATTTGGTATTTGTCCAGGGATAATGCATGCAATGTGGAAGCTCTAGAAGTTCAAGTACATATATTTGTATGCTACCTTTTATGTGAATACACCAACACTTCATTCGGCTATTGCAATGTATTGGGCTTTAGCCCTTTAGGTGATGAACTTCTTAAACACTCAAATGCCTTCTTGCTCCTTCCCCGGACCATTATTGTATTGCAATGTATTGGTTCGAACATGTAATCTCTTAGTACTCTTTAGGTCCGGTTGATTATACAAACATCTGTTTTCCATTAATAAAATGCTCTTATTGAATAAATTTTATCGAATGGGGTGTAAAATTTGAGTAAAAGTTATAACTTTATTGAATCTTTCTAGCAGTTGGTGGCCAAAGTCTAATAAGTTACAATATAAATCATCTCTTTTTACTATTAAGAGAAGCTAATAAGGACTTGTCTTTTGCTGTCATATGGGATTATGAGATGGAAATAGCATCATGAAAATCAAGGCAGGTACAAGTTACATATTAGTATGGGTTAATTGTGTAATTTTAAAGTCATGTGTATGTGTAATTGTTTATATTTATTTGGATTGGTGGTACTAAATATACATAAGAAAAAATGTGGTATATGGAATTATGTAGATTGGAATTGTTGTACAATGTGAAATTATAAATTTTCTATCTTTTATTAACTGTTCAAAAGGATGAATAATGGTGATGGATAAATACATATGATAATAGTAAATGATTTTAATCACTTTGACACTATATGTTACCGATAGTTTTATCATTTTCAAATTTATTGTACATGTAAACATATATAAACAATCATTTATTTCATTGTAAACAAGCATCTATTCCAATGTAATGTTCATACATTTTTCAAATAAATAGCGAAAATACATAACCCCTATCGATTATTTTATTATTCTGGACCCATAGAGAATGTGAAGTACTAATATTATCTAAAAAATATGTTTTTAGTCTTCTTATTTCATCATATTTAGTAAACTTAACATATGTGTATCTCTCCCTCTATTTAAAACATTTCTATAATATCAACTATACAAATATGTCAATTTAAAAGTTATGTAATAAAATAGGAATACAATATAAAGTTTGAAATAAAATTATGTGATGGTTTAAGTTAAATGAACCTTTGTGGAGATTGAGTTTGTAGGTCACCGTTGCATACTGCAAGTTGGCCAATATAGTGGGTTTTAGATTGCATTTTACATTAGCTGTTGATAGCAATTACATCTCGAGTATATATGGTTCGTGTTAATAATTTGGGTTGAAATTGTAGTCAAATGACAGAAAAAGGCACGAGAATATAACTATAATATCAGAATGGTTTGGGTCTTAAAATATGTAGTAATCCTATGTTTGCCAAAAAGTTATGTGATACTTCTGCATAATCGCGGGTTATAATCTAGTAATGAATTTAAAAGAGGAATAGAAATTGAATGGGCCCACAGACACCTTGTGCCCTAATTCAAAGAAGCACGTATAAATCTTCCCTGTTTCCACCATTCTTCCAATCGCTGTTTTTTCCATCTCCCTCCATAATTCCCACAAACACATAAACCCTTGCAATCAATCAATCTTTAATTCTTTAATCCAAATAAATAAAAATTAAAAAATGGGAACGACTGCAAACGGAGCATCAGCCGCCGCCGACAAGGCAACATCCACCAGCAATGGTAACGCCACCGTCGATAAAGGCGTCGATTTCGCTAATTATTTCTGCACTTACGCCTTTCTTTACCACCAGAAAGAAATGCTTTCTGACCGTGTTCGTATGGACGCTTATTACAACTCTGTTTTCAAAAACAAACATCACTTCATTGGCAAAGTAGGTATCTTTTTTCTTTCTTTTTTAGTCTTTGTTTTTTATAATTAAACACACATGTGTGTATTTAAATGTCTATTTATGTTTTTGGGGTTCTTTTTTCTTTTGCTGTATCAGTCGTTGTAATTTTTTTAAATATCACCTGTTTGGTTATTATGTAGCTTAAATTTTACTACTACTTTTGTATAAAAGTTAACATATTTATACGAAAAGTGTGATTCTTGATGGTTGGTTTATGCGTTACAAGCAATATCATAATAGTGGGCGTAAGGGTTTACATAGTTTTAGGTGCTACTTTGGTTAAATATATTATTGAAGTTCATGGTCTTATTGATAATTTGAAAAGTCTATTAGCTCTGTTTTATGGATTTATAAGCTTCAACTTATGGCCTATTTAAGCTCGTAAGTTCAAGTTGCTTATTGTTTTTTTCAGATATTAATAAGCACATAAGCTGTAAAAATAAGCTTACTCAATGGAATGAGCGCTATAATTTCAACGGAAGAGTAATTTTTTATGGAATGAGTACTTAAATAATATATAGAATTCTGTCATAGATGCAATTTCAATTGATGGAGTACTTATTTGCTTATTAAAATAAAATTAGTTTTAAGCTGTAGTGCTTATGGTATTGAAGTAAGGTAATTGGTGTTAAAAAATAAACCTTTATGTGTTTGAATTGTTGTGTTATTTGACAAGAATAAGTTGGAAATTTTGGAACTGGAACTAAAATGATGAGACGATGGAACAGACTGTGTTGGATGTAGGAACAGGGAGTGGTATTTTAGCAATTTGGTCAGCTCAAGCTGGTGCAAAGAAGGTATATGCTGTTGAAGCTACTAAGATGGCTGAACATGCACGCCAGCTTGTTAAAGCGAATAACCTTCATGATGTGGTTGAAGTGATTGAGGGTTCAATAGAAGATATAACATTGCCAGAGAAAGGTTAGTGTTATATAACTAGAGGTGATATTATCGACCCATTTATGAATGGGTTGGTATGCAAGGTCAAAAGGATAATGTCAAAAAAATTAGCTAGAAAGGAAATGACTCAAATTGGTTCAAAGTGTAACTTTAATGTATGTCATTTAATTGGGAAGTTAAATACTATAAGTTTGTAATAATAATTTTATATAATCACTATTTATAAAGATAAATGTAAAAGAAAGTAAAAAATGTGTTTGGGTCAATCCAATCCGTTTTGATCCACCCGTTAGTCAGCCTTCTCGATCCACCCATTTTTCCATTGCTGCAAATGTCCTTTAGACAACTTTTGAAGTCTGTTGACACCTTCATGAATTCCTCTTCTGTTAACTTCTATGTTGTTTCATCTCATACTGAAAACAAATGAACAGTTGATGTAATCATCTCTGAGTGGATGGGATACTTTCTTCTGCGTGAATCTATGTTTGATTCTGTAATATGTGCCCGTGATCGCTGGCTGAAACCAACTGGAGTTATGTAAGTAATTTAGTAAATTTCCAAATCATATAACTATATATGTTACTTATTGTATCTGCTTACTCGAAAAACCGTTATAGGTTTGACATTGACTCCTAAAATTAATGCTGGGAGTTTCTTTTATTTTGTAGGTATCCAAGCCATGCTCGTATGTGGTTGGCTCCTATCAGATCAGGATTAGCAGATCATAAAATGAGTGATTATGAAGGATGTATGGATGATTGGCATGGTTTTGTGAAGGAAACTAACACGTATTATGGTGTCGATATGAGTGTTTTGACCAAACCGTTTTCTGAAGAGCAGAAAAAGTACTACTTGCAGGTTAGGATTATCGTTTCTTTTCCATCACCTGTTTAATTGCTTTACTCCAATATTTATTAGAAAATAAGTGTTTTTTATTATTTGTTATAATTAAACCCAGTTATATATTTTTTGTTTATCTGTGTAGAATTCCCTGTGGAACAACCTGCATCCAAATCAGGTCGTAGGAACAGCCACTATCTTGAAGGAGATTGATTGTTTAACAGTTACTGTTGAAGATATTCTCAAAATTGAAGCTACCGTTTCATCAACAATCACAAAAGAGGATACGAGGCTATGTGGATTTGGTGGCTGGTTTGATGTTCATTTTAATGTGAGTTGATTTTTTTTGTACCATCATTCTTTAACTAGCCTTGGGGCCTAGCTAAACTGTAGATGTGTCAATCTCGACCCATTTACTTATAAATGGGTTGATTTGGGTTATGTTTTATATCTAGTCTTTCAAATAGGTTAACCTATATACCTAATGGAGCTAACTAACAGGGAAACGTGTCTAATTATTAAGCTTGGATGTTTTTTTTTTTGGTAGTAATATAACCTTTCTAATTATTAATGGCTACAGTAACATTCTTTTTTGGTAAAAGATGTTTTTGTGGGTTTCCCAACTCATATGGGCGTACACTCAAATAATATACTCGTTTTGATTGTTACCCGACTTGCTCGACCTGCCCGTTTTGCTAACTTTACTGAACTGATATGTCTATGTTTTGTGTTGTGATTATAGGGAAGGAAGGAGAATCCTGCTGAGTGTGAAGTCGAGTTGACAACAGCTCCCAGCATAGATGATGGCACCCATTGGGGCCAACAGGTTAGTAACAATTACTGAAACTTTTAAAAGAAAAGGACTACTTATGATTCTTCATTTCATTTAAAACATTAAAATGGAATTACGCTTGCAACTTTGCAAGTATTAAGTTAACTAAAAGCTGATTGATTGCAATGTTCATGGAATAGAGAGTGAACATCATTTTCACATGTTATGTATGCTTGTATTAATTTTTCATCCTTCTTTTTTCTTGTCAAAGTTATAGCTTTATTATTTTCTAATTTCTGTTTTCTTGCAATATGTGCAGGTATTTCTATTGCATCCTCCTGTCCGTGTCAACGAAAGAGATGAGGTTCTCCTAAATTTTTCTATGAGCCGTTCAGAAGAAAATCATCGTTTGATGAATGTTGATCTTGGTTATCAAATTAAGTTGTCATCTGGCAAGATATTGGCACCTGTCAGAAACAAGTTCTATATAGAATGAGGTCAACCATACCAACTAATATTAATCTTCTCCAAGGTACGTTATGAGATTATTTAAAACCAGCTTGGAAGTTTTTTCATGTAATGTATGTTGTATGGTTTCCAATTTATTACTTTCTTATGCTTAATGTAGAAACCAGAATTAGTTTTAAACCTTAAATTTTATTTTACATCTAATAGAGTAGTTACTGCATTCTTTGCTGCTCTGTTTACACCCTTTCCGTATTACATATTTTCTTTGTTACTGGTACTTTCTAGTTGCCTAAGCCTTTTTTGCTTTTTATATCGTTGGGGGTCAAGTTACTCAACTTTTATACAAAGTAAAATATAAACATATGTTAATATACTACTCCGTAAGTATTGTATTGTATTGCATACAGCCACATGCATATGCCTTTGATTACACTTGAAGCTGCTTGAACATGGCTTCATTTTCCATCTTTTCCTCTAGTTATCAAGTCAACCCCCTACCCCACTCTTTAGGCTAAAGCAAAGGTGAATCTATGCTATGCTAAAATAGTATAAATCTCTAAAGCTTCCATCATAAACATTTCAACTCTTCCTCAAAGTCTCAATTGTACCCATAATTTTGGTTTCTTCAATCTTGAAAATGTATAGATCATCATCAGCCACCATGTTCCGCTCCGATGAGTTTTTTCTCAACGTATCGCCGCCAAGGAAGTCCTCCCAACAATCTGACGACGACTTGCCAGTGTACCATCCAATCTCTCCTGATGGCACGAAGAGGGAACACTACAAGTCGCCTAGAGAGAACGCTATTCATTTCATACCTGTTGTTTTGTTTCTTTGTGGTTTTATTCTCTGGTTCTTTTCTCATCCGGCTGGCGAACTAAAAGAAAAGTAGTATTAGAATGCGACACGATTTATGGCATACCTTATTTTACCCTTTTGGGGTTATAGAGAACTTGAACCTAATTCAGTTAGCATCTTTTTGTTAACAGATGATATTACACCATATGATGTCTCCTTTATCAATACTCATGATAGATGAGAAAGTTATAATGAGCAAAACTCATTCCTTTTGCATCTTATTTGGCAAGGTGAAACAAAGTCTTAACAATGATGTCATTACACATTATTACCTGCTCTAATAAACCGCCCATGATACTAAGTTCTAATTTTTGTATATTATTAGTTAATTTAATTATTTAATAACCAACTTGATGAAAAGCAATAAAGCTTTCTCCATCAATTACCACTTGTTATTTTTTTAGTCCGAGTTAATCTAGTTTTATGCAGTTTTGAACTTGTACAATATGCCAGAGATATAGATCTAAGCAGCCAAGCTTGATACTTAAACCAACACTTGTTAACTTTTATAAACTATTATAACTGTAGATGTAATGTAATTTTTATTTTCAAATTTTCATTGAAGTGTAGTCACATATATCTTATTTATTATTTATTAATATTACTTAAAAAATACAATTCTAAATTCTAATATTTGAAAAAATAAATATTTAAACACAAATCTAAAATAGTGTTTTAGGCTTAAGTGAGTCGTTCAGGACCAGTTTTGTAGGACCGCGTTTATGTTTATTTTAGACCCGGTGGCCGGTAATGTGTAGTCTACTCGTTAGTTGGTTCCATACTTATTTCTTCTTCCTATAAATATTATACTGATAGACAAAATTCCATAGTAAACGACTTAGCATTACAAGACACAAATAGCATTTTATCGTTGAATGTCAAAATAAGCTGCTTTAGACTTGATTAAAACTAATCAAGGTATTCAACACGTTAAACTTGGTAACAATCCCTAAGATCATTATTTAAGAGGTGGTGATATTTCCACTAAACTTTTAAGATAAGTTCATCAAAATTGCGTATTAAGAACTTATATTGTACATGCAACTGATTCACAATTTTAATAAATTTATTAAAAAAAATTAGTGATTTAACATTGCCCTTGTTTAAGTGACCCCTCCACATTTCACTAATTGGGTGCCTCATTTGGTTGGTTTATGTGGTACGTACTGGTTATTAATAGTGTAATAGAACCTGTGACTTCTCGATTAGCACATGTGTGAATGAGTTAATTTGAATTGTAACTTATATACATTAGTTCGGAGTAAATAATAAAATTGTAATAATCATATTTGATACATCTTCTATTATTTATACAATTAGAAGAAGTTATGGACACACTCTAGATTGTAGTGTAATGTCCGGTCAACTTGACCAAACTCATAACTCAAGCTGATTTTAAAAGTTACGTGATGAGTTCACCTCTGATTAAGATATGAAATTTAGAATATATTTTCTTTGTCTCAATTTAAATGTTCGCTTAAATATCTATATATATATATACTAAAGAAGAATAGAAGCTTGCTTTATAATTTGCCACGTGGCGACCTCTCATAATTTTAATATAAATTATTATCATTATTATTTAAATTTAAAAGATAAACCTAAAAACTAGATTTAGATAGAGGTAGATAATATTTGAATATAATATTAATAATTAAAAAATCTATGAATCATACTCAAACACTAATTGAAAAATAATATTAAACTATTAAACTTATAAAAGTTAGATAACTTATATTGCCGTGCATCGCACGGGTTTAAACCTAGTATATATATATATATACACTTTTAATATATATATATATACTTTTAAAAATATACAATTGTTATGCACTCTACTATTTACCATTAAAATGTCTATTTCAAACTTGTTTTTTTTTTTTCCGATTGACAATAAAATGAAAGTTGACATTTATTTTGTGAAATAAAAAGTTTTATATGAACATCAATCGGAGAGAGTAAGAGTAATATTTCTTTTAATATTCTGCAAAATAAGCGTGTAATAAAAATAGTAATCTATTACGAGTAATTATACTATCATTAATGTTAAGGAGTGCTTTGTTGAATTTCATAAGGTCCATAATGTTTTTTGTTATCTGTTTTGTATTGCATCGGTTGTCTGGTCAAATAAGTCATGCATGATATATTATATACTATAATCAAAGTATAAGACCAGTCTCCGTGGGTGGCATTTTTCTTTCGTCCTTTTAAGCTCCTGTTAAGACACAATACTTTTGTTGTGTGCGAGACAGTGTGAGAAGAAAAAATTGTGGCCAAGTTTTTTATATATAAATAAAGATATTATTGATTAATATGAGATTCAAAAAAGTTCAACTTTTTAAGTCATTAAAAGGCGACGTTCGATTTTTGTACAGTTTTATTAAAAATTAGTTGACGTGGCGTTGAATTAGTAGTCTAGTTTTTCAGTTTTTCATGTCTATTCTAGTGAGTCGTGTAAGCCACCAACAATATAAAAGAACCTTGTGAAATGATGTTAGAAAAAACTAGGTTGTTTAAAAGTGACATACACTTTTAGGTACAATATAACATTTTCAATTTTTTACAGTTAAATATATGTTTTATATTGTTTTATGTATAGACTGTTATGAAAAAAACATAACGAATAAAGTTGATTATTCGAAGTGAATATTCTTTCTGGGACAAACTAATTCGAAATGTAGATACTTAAAATGACGGAATGAATGTCTTATTTGTTAATATATGGAAGATAAAGTAGGTGTATGGTTGAATTACTCCGAAGTCTTGTTGTATAGAAATCTTGCAATATCGACTTTTTGTACAAGCAAAAACTGATTATAGTTAAAACGACCATTTTTCTTTTAATCCTCTGCATGATATACTTGTTTATTTTCTAAAATTGTAGAGTCAAATGGAACAATAATATAATATATTAGAGGTATAATATTTTGGAAGCACCTCAGTTTTAAGAATTTTAAATGGCCTATTGGTTATAAAATATCTGATAAATCGTATTGTTTGACTCTTAATAAATATCGCCTATTGTGATTTGTGAGCCACACCTGCAAGGCTACAACTATTTTTCATTAGCATTATAAAAATTATAGAAAACACCGGATTAAATGATATAACTAAAAATAGATAAATTATATTTCATCATCATAATTATATGGGAAATTAAAAAAAAATGCCCTAAAAATTAGAAACTGTACCAATATATCCTATTCGGTCGCAAGTCAATCTGTGACTTGCGACCCGTAAAGTTGCGACCCTGACTCCCTAGTTTGCGACCCGAGACCTTGTATTTTGCAACCAGCTAGCAACCTTGCGACCGAATTACATTGCGACCCCGCTTGTCGTTACTTGCGACCAGTTCGTCGTGACTTGTAACTCCGATTAAGCCACCATTTTTGTTGAAAAGGTTGAAAAAGTCAAAAATTGATTTTTTCGAAATTGATTGAGGGTTATTATTTAGTTACACTTCACATTGACTGTAAATTTTACGAATTTGAAATTGAAATTTTCTATAGCAAGTTATGAGCGGTCAAAGTGCGTTTAAAAGTCAAAATTAACGTAAAATGTCAAAATTGAAAGTCAAGAAGGTCGCATTATTCGGAGTCGTAGTCGCAAGTTAACGAGTCACAAGTCACGTTTTGACTTGCGACCGGATAACGTATTTTGGTATAGTTTCGAATTTTTAGACAAATTTTTTTATAACTTTATTTTTTGGACATCTTTTTTAATATCCCTAATTATAATTAGAATCTATCTATCAATAATCTTATGAATCAAAAAGATAAAAAATAAAAAAATAAAAAGATAAAAAAAGAATAATTAAGAAAATGACCCATAAAGCAGAGAAAGGTGCGTAGTATACATCAAAGCGTATAATGACAACAATACCAATCTCCTCTCAACAAGCTATTCAATCATTCATTCTTCCTTCCAACTAACAACATTTCAATTCACAAACTCTCGATTCAAAATTTTCTCATCGATAACGGTCAGTAATTTCTCTCGTGCGATCATCTGTTATATTATGCTACAATTAATGTTTACGATTTCAATCGACATCGTTATTTCATCATTATTTTTTGATATTTCGTTGAATGATGATTATATATTATAATTAATAGCTACGGAGTATTAGTTATTTGCTTCATCTTATTGTTTATTTTCTTAATTTGTGATGTATTTGTAACCGCATTAGATGTTAATCAGACTTCGTTATGATTACCGTCAGATCATTGCTTATGTAAGACGTAGTGTGTTTGTTAATGAATTATTTAATATAATATTTCGTTAAATTATATTAATTATCGATTTATAAGTTATTAGCTTCATCTTATTGTTTATTTGCTACTTAATTTAAGATTTTATATTGCTGTATCTGTAACGACATTTGATGTTAATCCGACTTCGTTAAAATTACCGTCAAATCATGGTTATGTAACACCGAGTGTTTGTTAATTGTTATACATGCTTGCGAATCCATATTGACTCATTTTTGTGCAATTGCTAAATGAGCTCGAAATCGATATGGTATAGTGAATTGAAGTTATAATACGGAGTAATCAGTTTTTAATGTTTTGATTCTATATATTTAGAGGTTCTATAATTAGTTTTGGATATAATAATTTGGTATAATTCTACTGCAAAAAAGTGATATATGTCATTTCAGTCAATTACCTGATAGTTTGGTGATTCCGTCAATAATCAGAATTCATCAAACACTAACTATAAGATATTTACAATTTTCAAAAAAACGAAGCATACCTGAACAGTGAGCACGATGTTTTACGTCATTTATCTGATTATGTGATTATGAAGAATGTTATTAGCGTCTTCCATTTAGGTAATTTATTAAAGTCTTGTGTTTATGTGTCCTATGAACAGATTCTAAGGACTGTGACTCGGGATAAAAGACGACTTTCACGTCATGAGATATAAAAGAGGAAGTATAGTTGAGGTGTTGACCACAGCCAAGGTTCCTTATAATTCTTGGCGTCGTGCGCAGATAATTTCTGGAAACAGGCACGGCTACACTATTAGATACGACTTGTATCCTGGTTCTACCAACCAGGAGATGGTTGAACATGTATCTACAAAATTTATTAGACCGTGTCCTCCATTGGTGGAAATTTCAGAATGTAGGCCTGGTGATGTGGTGGAAGTGTTTCACGAGCTTTCTTGGAAGATGGCAGTTGTGTCCAAGGCTTTCAGTTGGGACTTGTTTCTAGTCAGATTAGTCGGATCTTTCATAGAGTTTGAAGCAAGTAAATCAGAACTTCGAGTGCGACAATCTTGGCAAAATGATGAATGGGTTGTGATTGGCAAGGTATATCTATTACTCATTTAATAATTTATTCATTCTCACCTTTGCAGCCCAAAGTTATGTTTAAGATTCATTTGCATTTGGGAAGAAATTTTCCTACGCTTATTTGATGTCACACACATTGTCAAATTCAGTTTATATTATCGCATTTAGTGTTAACTGGATTTTTTTTTGATGCTACGAGTATGAATTACTATAGGAATATGTGTCATGTTGGGACGTTTAGATTGAACTGGCACTGCATGCTAAAAACTTCACTACTGATTTGTTTAATTTTTGCTATGCAAGCAGGTTCATATAAATAGCATAGATGGACAGTGCAACAAGCTTTTAAAGCGTAATTTGAATTCAGGCTCGCATGAGAAGCAAAGGGCCACCAAAGGAGATTCCTACATAAAAAGTCTCCAGTTTGGAGTTCAGAAAGACGACTTACAGGAATCACATATTGTTTCAACGAGAACCCTGAAGCGAGGGTCACCCTACTATTGTTCTCAAGACGAGGTGAATGAAGGAACTGCCCAGAAATTGAGAATCACTCAAAAAGAGGGCAGACGTCTCCGAGTACTGATCAAATCACCCGATAAGGTAGATGCTGTTCCTAACTTTAGAGAAATGCCCTCTGAAGAATGGTTATGTACAGCTGATGTGGGGAGGGAAGATCTAAGTGGTGCATACAGAAAAGCATATGGTTACGATGATAATAGTGCTACGTGTTCCGTGGGTAGTTGCAGTAGTAACAGTTATAGTCGTGATGATATTGAAGAGAATGGAAGCCATGATAGTGATGCCGAGTCTTTTTGTCAAGGGGCATATCAAGACATCTCTCTGTATAATAAGGAAGTTGCTGCAGAAATACATAGGCTAGAGTTGCAAGCATATCGATATACCATTGAGGCATTGCATGCATCAGGACCCTTAACTTGGGAAAAAGAAACAATGGTAACAAACCTTCGTATGTCGCTCCATATATCAAACGATGAGCATTTGATTGAGCTAAAAAACTTAATATCTACCAAAAGTATTATTCGTAATAGATGACAGGAAAAACCGAGAATAGAAGTTTTTGTTCCTTTAGCCCTTTATTTCTATTACCACAATTAAATTCTCCATTGACTGCCTTACATAATTGTAAAAAGCATTTGTTGCCATCTTTTGTGTCTATTGTTATTCTGAAATATGTTAGTGTATTGGAAATTTTGTATTACAAAAACCTTGAGAGAGCAAGTCATCGTTTTAAGATATATATTTCACGTGTACTTTACGGGAGATATTCTCATATACTTCGCATCATACCATTTGGCATTGTAAGTGGTTATCTGTTGATATAATCGATGCTTCACCTTCGTTTTCCAGGCCCAAAGTTGGAGGCTTGTACACCTTGCTTATGAATCTGTAAGTTGATGTCGGGTGTGCTCCCTTCTCTTGGCATGGGACTGTGGGACATAGGCAGAATCAGATCTGCTACAAACAGCTGATCAGCCTCTTGTTCCCTCGGTATACTGCCATGGTGCAGTATAATTTTGGCCTGTCTGTAATCTTCTAATAATATTCTTGAAGGATGCAGGTAATCAAAATTCTGGTTTTTATTTATCATTGGTTTAGCTAATGAGTTCTTCAAATTTATGGATGAGTTCTGCTTTCATTATTTGTTTCATCTAAGGAGTAAGGACAATAGGTATCATTTTGCAAATCATCTGATGGATGCTATGCTACTGAATTCTGATAGATGTTATATACAACGATATCAAGACGAAACTTCACATTGGAAATCTCTATAAGGTGGAAATATTCT
Source organism: Logfia minima (assembly GCA_963921325.1). Taxonomy (NCBI): domain Eukaryota; kingdom Viridiplantae; phylum Streptophyta; class Magnoliopsida; order Asterales; family Asteraceae; genus Logfia; species Logfia minima. The sequence goes on along the minus strand of OY992765.1, from coordinate 1,554,792 downwards.
TTGATATGTTGTATGCATCAAACATAGACGTTGGTCAACTTTCAACCCGTTTGACTTGTGCCCATGCTAGCTAAAAATTTTAGTTGACCAATGTATGATAGAACATAACCTTAATTGACCAATTTTAAGTCTATGGATTGAAATGACCACCTCTGGTATTCTTATTGAAGTTTAAAGATGTATGGAAATTGTTTTATACAACATAGACTGGCTGAGTTTTTCTTTATTAGTTTTATGTTGCAAAATTTCTCAGTCTTTTTGGTTATTTGGGGAGTGTATGTATCTAAATAGCAGTCTGGAATTTCACTTACAAGCAGATAACTTTGATCAACTGTTCCGAAACTTACCAGATACCTCGATTTTTCATTGCTGTCTACCTGTGAAAGATCATCCAGTCGAATCCTGTGGGTGGTTTTCTGTATATCACAACAAGTATCAAATGTGGAAATACTCATCAAAATTCTGATCTATCTGAAATTATACCTAAGCAGGTTGAGTTTCAAGCGAATACCGGACCTGCTTTTTCCCTTCCATAATCTTTAAACAGGTATGTTTTACTATGAGTACTAAAATTTCGTGCTAGATGTGTTGGCTGTATTAACAATTGCACATATGCTACTCTGCGAGAATATTTGCTTGTTTGACTTGATGGACTTGAAATTCTAATTTTGCTTGGTCTGGAAAGGTGGTAAAAGGCCATCCCAAAACCTGATTCATAGAGTATTACAAAAGATGGTTTCACCAACAGGTCTTCGGCCTAGCGAATGATCAAGAGCGCTTATTATGATAATTGCAATTAGCTTTCAAATTAATCTCTCGCATCATATGAAATATTGAAGTCTTAAAACCGAACATGTGATTGGCACTTTGTATATAAATCTACATTTAAGTATACTTTTAATGTAACTCATAAAAAGACGTACATGAAAACATTACATATATCATAGTTTTAGAAACAATCGTACGGAATGGGTTAAGGGACCTAGTCAGAAACCTGATGATATATTGGGCTCAGGCCGGGACTGGTACTAGTATCAGCCCAGACTCATTTGTAGATGAGAGTATGAGACTCGTGTATTCGGACTTCTTAAAAAAGGTTTGCTAAATTGGTGTAGAGGTAATCACCAAAAAAGATCATAGATTAAAATTATGATTAATCGGTGGAAAATTAATCAACCCTAAAACCTGACTGACAAATTAATCTTGTTTCCTGTGTAGCCTAGATCTTATTCACATCATAGGAAGGCGTGTTTATATAAGTTTCAGGGATGAAGTTTACTGAGAATAACATTTTCATTCATAGTTATCATACAACAGTCTTAACTTTAAAGATCAATGGTTGTTTCCATTTATGCTGGTGTGAATCTATTTGTTTGTTTGGAAGAATTCAGTAATGAAGCAAACGTTAATAAATACTGGTATTATGTTATGAATTATATTTGCAAATGAACCCCACACAAACAACACAATAAATATTAGTGAGAACCGAAAAATGTGAGGCAAAATATGAAGTTATGGCTGCTTGTGTCCCTCCGTTACTTGACAGATTTTCAAGTGTCATTCTCAATGATTTAAAAATTGATCGGACTGGTCGAACCGGAAATTCGAGAAAAAGCGGCCAAAAATGAACTGGGAACAAGCTGGTCGGACCGGTTTTCTAGGGTGGTTGGACCAGTTTGTTGACTTTGACTTTTTCTTTTTTAAACTTTAAAAGGTCATATCTGTAAACTTTAAAATGGCATATCTTTTCACTTGTTACTCTGATTAAGTCACCATTTTTTTTAACTTGTGTAATTTTTCGAGATCTATTAGTTGGCAAACTTCCAAAGGCGGTTTGTCCTAAAAATTTTCCCAAATTTGGCCTCTTGACCTTCAATTTTGACATTTTACGATTATTTTGACTTGTAAACACACTCTGATTACTTATAACTTGTTATAGAAAATTACAATTTTAAATTCGTAAAATTTAGAGTCAATATGAATTGTAATTAAACATTAACCCTCAATCAATTTCGAAAAATATCAAAAAAAGTCAAAAACTATCAAAAAGTCAACAACCGGTCCGATTCAAAAACAGGTTTTCAAAACATCGGTCATTCTCCACCTCACCCTCAAACTTTCAAGTTTTAAATTGATAAAAGTAACACCTCTAATAGGGACGTTTGGGGTAGTTTTTTTATAAGTTTTAAAGATGTTACGATTAAAATAATTTTTAAGATGCTAGTACGTTTGTTTTTTGTAAAACGAAAGAAACTAAATATTTTGTTGGGTTGATAGGCTGTTTAAAAGTTCATATGAATGCTTGTTGTTGAATATCGTTTTAATACATATATTCTAATTCTAATTAATAGAAGCTTTGTTTTAACCATTTAGATCAGGAGTTGCACATGTCTAAATAACATGTACTTCATTAGCCAATTCCAAGTCTTTAATTCTAGCCTACATGTGACGGTCTCTATATTGACATAACAATCTTTTGTCTTCCTTCCAATTTAATCGTGGACCATATATAGTCACCATCGTCGAATTATGGTTCTGTCGGTCTGAAACAAGTACATGAATACATACACTTTTTAACCCACATTACGTGTCGTCGTGCTACTACAACGCGTTCCTCATATGTCTTTTCCAGTCAGTGCAAATAATGTAGGAAAAGAAGGGAGAAGACATCACAAGAACACGTTATATATGTCCATATGCTAGAGAATGTCGTTTTCATTGAAAGAATGTCATTTGTACAAGGACCATTATGTTGATGAAATAGCCACACACTGATACACATTTCTAGTTTCTTGATGAACATTAAAACTATATATTTTAAAAGTATTTTAATGTTTTAGTCATCATATGTAACTTCGTAGTTTAATGATATGTATGTCTAGCTAGTTATATTTTATTTTCTTCTGGGTTTAGGTGTACTATAAAAGGAAGAAAAATGCAACCTTGAATCCCTGATGAACTGGTAAAACTTGGGATCTACAACTTTACTGGTTTAGTTGCTTGTCTTCTTGTAGTTAGTTTCATATATACTTGCTTGTCTTCTTGCCGCAAGAAACATAAAACAGCAGATTTTAATAAAGTATTTAAATGTAAAAACTGTAATATGAAATGAAGAGGATGTATATCACCTTCATCTCCATTGCGTTCAAGACAAATGCGACAAGTAACTATTGGACCACCTTCAACATCATTAGGGTTTTCTAAAACCCTAGTTTCTTGCGGCAATTTTCCTTCCATGCATTCAACTATTCTTAACTTATGATCAGCAAAAGAAATCCCTAACAATTTATTTATTTTTAAATATGAAATGATAACTAAGTGTTTAAAAACAGAATAAAAGAGTATATTTTTAGCGTATATTATTTTAAATTTTAATTTTAATAAAATGGGAGCATATTTACTGAAGTTTTGATAAAAATATTAAAAGTATGAACCTAAATTTAGACTTAAATCACACAATCACTAACACATAATCCACTAATTTTCTCTTTTCTCATTGATTAATCATTTTTCACTTTAACCGATTACATTTTTAAATCTAAATTTATATTCTTGTTTTTAGGTCTGCTAATATTTTTCTTTTCAAAAAGTATAGTAAAAATTATGCATTGTACGCCTAAACATAATTTTTAAACCTAAGATATATATCACCTCCCCTTTTTAAGTTTTTATCATCTTTATCTTAATTTGAGCAGCACATGCTTTCTAATTTTGTTTATTTATTTAGTAATTCTAAAATCAGTCAATCATACACTCATCATTCCCATTAGTAAACCGTAAGTATCTTTCATCTAATCTAATCTACTTATTACGGAGTAATAACTTGTCATTAATAAATCAAAAATAAATAAATAAATATATAATCAAAATTTGACTCGATTAAAAAATCCTGAGAAGATTTTGAAAAATATATATGTTGTTTCATAAATTTGACATTTTATGTTAGTACAAGTATTACAAACTAGTCAAACAATGATAAGAAAAAGAGAGGGAAGGAAAAAATACAACTTCAAGCACACAAATGACTTGTGTGGTGATCGAGCTATCCAAGTTTTAAGCTCAACTCCATAATGACATGAACACAAATGTGAACTACACTGCAAGACAACAGATATTTCTCAAAGCATGAAGGCGTGACGAAATTCAAGAGAGATATTATGGGTCTCAGATCTCCATATGGTGTGTGACTGAAGGTTGTAGAGGCGTGTAAAAGTAGAAGAGCGGTGACAATTATTTCCAGAGCTTGCGTAGTGACATGTTTTTCTCAGTCTCCTTTTTCATGACCTTGGCCACGGCCATCTCGAAATCTTCTTGTGTTACGTGAACTCTCCTTTCTCTCAAAGCGAACATCCCTGCCTCTGTGCAAACCGCCTGTAAAACACACAACAGTTCCAACTTTCACGTCATTATCCAATAACCAATCAAAAATATTAATTAGTGTCACGCTTACTACATTTTTTTGCAGTCTATTTCATGCTGAAAAGGATGCAAAACTGAGTGGCTAATACAGAGCTGGTATATATATAGTTGGAAGAACATGAACATGAACGAGCATGACAGAAGGTATAGATAGTCATGACAAGAACTAACCTTAAGTTCAGCACCTGAAGCACCATTCATCTTCTCAGAGATTTTCTTCAGATCAATGCCTCGCATTAAGTTCATTTTTCTTGAATGAATTTTCAAGATATCAAACCTCGACTGTCAGGCAGATGAAAACAAAAAAATTAGAGCAAACAAATAATTTCTGAAGATATATAACAGAGGAAAGAACGTGCATCAATCACAACGGCCTCCATTGATTACATTCTAGCTAAGTTTTTTGGAAAAATTATGCCTCTGTTTTGCATTTTATAGAAGCAACCAGAAACTAGATGAGAAATACTGGAACCCATAAATATGTAAGTTTCACTAGCTGGGGAAAAATAGAAAGGACAAGAAGGCAAGGGCTAGAGATGCTAAGAGATGCTAATACTTACATCTTCATTTGGATTTGGGAATTCAATCTTCCTGTCAATTCTTCCCGGCCTGAGAAGGGCCTGATCCAGGATATCTATACGATTTGTAGCCATCAGAACCTGGGAAGATTAAGAAGATATGTGTGAAGGTATGCCTCTTCTAATAGCTAATATTCGTGATGGTCAAATGGGTGGATAGGCTAATGGATCAAAACATTACCTTTCTGGTTCTGGACAAAGCAGGCAGGTCAAGTTGACTATGAACACTTCTTGTTCAGAATTTTTATACATTTGTTAATATATAATTAGAGTGTCATACATGGTTACAAAATCAAACTATTTTCAATAATAATTTAATATGCCGCATAAAAGATTTAGGAGTTCTGTTCACCAAACATACACTTGGATCAGTTTTGACCTGTTTGGCCCATTTGACATGTTTCCTTTCAAGCTAACTTCTTTCATTTTACGAGTTTGACCCATTAGATATATAGTATATCCCAAATTCACCCATTCATAAGTAAATGGCTCAAAACGGCCACAACAACGAACATCTAAATAGTTGAACTGAGATGAGCTCAACCAATTACACATCCAGCTTTCAGTGCAAAAAGTACCTTGATCTTGTTTGATGCTTCAAATCCATCCAGTTGATTAAGAAGCTCCAGCATTGTCCGTTGGACTTCACTGTCACCATTCCCGCTTCCAGACTCCATTCGAGCAGATCCAATACTGTCAATTTCATCCATAAATATAATCGATGGGGCATGTTCCCTGCGCAAGAAAAACATATACATTGAACATTAGCAGAAAAAGAAACTAGGGGGATGTTATCTCTGAGAACTGAGAATGAAAACTCAGACGTTACAGAAAAATGGTGGCCAACCTACGCAAAAAGTTACGGTACACGTGAAATTAAATGGAAAGAAACAATTCTCAATAAGAGTTAATCTAACCCAGTCAGCAGCAAATAGTTCATGTCTCGATGTTAATTACCCATAAAGTAAAATACCACAGCCTTTCTGTTTCTATTCTTGGTACATGACTTGTGTAACAGTAGAAAACCCAAACTCGATAAACAGCACAGATTTCGTTTGTTGAAGAAGTCTCACATGACATCACAAAAAGGGTATATTTTTAATTTCATTAGAGTCTGACTGATTGGCAGATGACATTTGATGTGTAGAAAGTTGAAGTTTTTGAAATAAGATTCATATGTAGTACAAACCATCGTAGTAAATTATAAGTATTGACACTTGTAGTTCATTATAAGCACACACAGAGTTGATATGTACAGAAGGTTACATATGGTTAAAGGTGGCAATATCTACCCATTTACTTGTGAATGAAATGATTCTGTTTTGTTTTATCTCTAACAAGTAAAACTGAAAAAAGCTAGCTAGGAAAGAAACGAGTCAATAAGTTCAGAAAGAACAAGGAGCATACCTGGCCATAACAAAAAGTTCTCTAACCATTCTGGAGCCCTCTCCTATGTATTTTTGCACTAATTCAGAACCAGAGACCCTAATGAAAGTACAATCAGTATGATGAGCCACAGCTCGGGCCAATAATGTCTTCCCAGTACCTGGTGGCCCATATAATAGAACTCCCTAAAAGGATATAACAAGTCAGTTCAATAGTTCGACACACAAGTGGACCTGATTTCAGACTGAAGATTTAAAAAGATAGCACAGGAGAGCACTGAGTACCTTTGGTTGGGCAATACCCAAACTCTCAAATAACTCTGGATGTTTGATTGGAAGTTCAATAACCTAATTATTTTTTTTAAGAAAACAAATAAAAGGTTTTATCAACCAATGCCAACAATTTGGATCATGGTATTTCAAAGTCAAAATGTATATAAGGACAGAATAATAACCTCCTTAATCTCTTTAATTTGCTGGTCAAGCCCACCAATCATGTCATATGTAGAATCAGGAACCTTCTCAACTTTCATAAGGTTCACCAGAGGATCAACTTTGCTTGGCAAAATCAAATGAAGGGCATAACTATCATTCCGAAGTGCAACCCTAGTTGATGGTGTGATCTTAGTAATGTCAATGCTTTTATCAATATCAACCACATATTTACCCTCTGGGTGCACCTGCAAATAATACGTAAAACTTAAATCTAGATACAAACCTCAAAGCTACCTAACACGGCACTTTCACTATGATAACAGTAGTGCCCAGTGCAACAAGCATATGATAATTCATAAGTCAGCAAGTGACATTTCCATATAACTATCATATCATATAACAGAAACGTAATACAAACTACAAAACAACACTAACTTACTAACCTTGACTAAAACTTTTGATTTCCCCATTACTTTGACAACTTCACCAACATAAGATCCAGGCTCTTGAAGCAGCTGTATCTCTTCCTTTAACATCCTTACTATACATTTAACATTAAACATTAAATGAAATAACATTACGTACTACTGCCACATAAACATACAGCAAACATATATGTTTATTCTAGGCTATCGTATTTGCAACGCTTGAAATGTTTCTAACTGTATCTATTTTTACCTAAAGACCTATTGTATGTATCCTACTATTAAACCACCTGCTATTGTATGTATCCGGTGAGTTCTTACTTTTTAATACTTGTAACCGTGATATATAACCACAACAGCAATCTAAAAGAAAAAAACTTTTGGACTTTTTGCGAAATGGTGAATTATGATTTATCTGTGATTTTAGTGGTATATATAAGGGTGCAATTATTTTCAAGTGTTAAAGACGTAAAATTTGGGTGTAAAATATGTAATTGAAGTAATTTTACCTCTAGAATTTAATTCGTTACGTTGAGCTTCGAGTCGATTGAGATTATGAGTCTTTTGTCGAACCTGAAGTTGAGCATCATGAATATGTTGCAAGTAATACTGTTTCAGGCCTTCACCTGCTTTCACTGCCACGTGTCCAGATGAACATTTCTCCCCTGAATCCGATGCTTTCATCGCTACATCCGCTGTTGCCATAGTGATTTGAAGAACTTGATGATTATTGTTTGAATTGAGAGTTTTGATTTAATGAGATATTTTATTTTATTTTATTGGATCGTTTCAGTAATCGTGTTGATCAAGAAAGGGGTTCGGTGTTTGTTTCCTTTTTATTTATATATAGGTTTTCTTATTTCTTTGAAGTTGACAAGCCCGATGATTAAGGTACGTCGTATGGAATATTCAATATTTCATAAGGGCCCTAATTTGACTCTGGCTCACGGTGCCAAATCGATACTTTCTGAAGAGTGTCAAATTACTTATATATATAATTTATTATTTATATATACCATTCGTTAGTTACTCATTAGTGCCAAATTGATACTCACTCAAAATGGGCCAAATACTTATATATATATATATAATTCATTATATTTAGTAAACAGTGCCAAATTTATAAAATATAATTCGTTAGTTATTGAGGAGTGCCAAATTACTTATATATATAACTTCATTACTTATATATACAATTCGTTAGTTACTTATCAGTGTCAAATTGATACTTACTGAACAGTGCCAAGTTACTTATATATGTAATACTAGTTTCAATCCCGTACGATGCACAACAATATAAATTATATAATTTTTGTTATTTTATTATTGATACTTTTTCTTTACTATTATGTTTAATCATAATTGTAATAATAATTAAGAAAATTGTTGGGCCATACATCTTTATTCACATATAATAAGAATACAACAAACATGGTTAATCAATAAAAGATTTTAAAATTCTTTATCTTACCACAATGATAAGTCGCCGTAGATTAATCATAAGAATGAACATAACCATTGGTTAATAGTAATATGATAACACAATAAAACTGTAACAATGTAACAATGGCAATTAGAAAACTATATTAATGCATAGGATGATTACAATTAATTTATATCAAAGAACACTATAATCATTAACTCAATAGAGAAGTTTAGTGAATCAATAAACGTTCATAGTTCATTAAATAAACTAAGCAATGCAGTCTAGATTTTAAAGAATCAATTGATTATCATTTGATTGGAAATTGATAGACAATACAAATAAGTATTCTTCTAAAGAATGGATAACATTACCTAGAGCATTAAAATCCACTTATACAATTAAGCAAATTATCATAATAATTAGTTGATAATAAAATAATGAATCGGATTCAAATTATAACACCCCTCATTTTATTCAGTATTAACTATGTCATTTGACTCGGAAGCGATGGATAAAATAATATTATATATTATATTACAAAAGGACCAACAAAATTTCGCGAGTTTACAACAATTAACAATTTCCTGAAGTAAAACATCTAAAGTTGTTATATAAAATCCGCATACATGTTAACTAACAAAACATATACATATATCAGAGTTATGACGCGTGTCAAACATTCCTTCTAAAATTCCGTCTTCCTGCCAACCCACAACCTAAACATAACCTGCAGGAAGAGAAGTGGTGGGATTAGCACAAAGCTAAGTGAATGAATGTACAACTAACAATTCAACTTAGCATAACAATCTGTTTACATTAAGCACGAAAACACATAAACTCAAGAGGATCGGTGGTTACTGAGGAACCCTTCAGCCGCGGTGGCCCTCAAGTAACGTTTATCACAATCTGTATTGGCCCATACAAGATTTACCGATAACTTGGTACTTCTAAACAACAACACATGTTCCTGGAACCTGTGTTGATCACTATTAGTAACCAAGTCCAATCGCAATTGACCTCTGAACAACACAGATGCCCGAAGGCCACATGTATAACAAGCAGATACACAATTACAATTCAGACTAAACAGTCTATCAATATCTACATTACTTGTTGTAACCACACCGTTACAACTATGTCAAATCATGAGTTGTAGATTCACTCACCTGACTTGTCTCAGCCACACTCAGAGATCTTATATTACTGAGTCTTCTGCTGATCTGAGAATATAATAATTAAGAAGTTAGTAACTCTTTCCATAATTGTATAACATATTTCACTACTCAGTATCAAATGGCAAACAATCACCAAGTTGCAATTTATCAGTTATAACCGCTCTACAACTATCAATTTATATCAAGTTATAACAATTCGTTTGTTTAATTATTTACTCAATTAACAAATTTCGAAACATTATTATAACATATTTATCCAAGTAGGTGACCCTTGTAATCTGGGAAAATAAAAGTCCGATCCGCAATTAATAAGAATCTGTTAAATTTTGGTCGCTAAACTCAACTCGCAAGCCAAACTCAACTCGCAAGGCCAAACTCAACTCGCAGGATGAACTCAACTCGCAGGATGAACTCAACTCGCAAGATGAACTGTTGCTACCCAAAACCGAACCAATTCACTCACAAACACAAAAACTCAGTTTCCTATCAATCTAACCAGCTTTCTAACCTTTCTAATACATCAAGTAACATCATTTAACATCTTTAAACATCAATTACACACCATTCCAAGGATTTGACCAATTTCAAGTTTAAAACCAAAATAACAAAATGCTTACACTTAGATTTAAGAACAAGATGATGATGATAACAAGTAAACAAGGAATCACAGCAGTTCAATAACACTCTCAATTTAATGTTAATTTTGATGATTTTTGAAAAGGGTCTTTTGAGAGAATTGAAAGAAAGGTGTTGGTGATTTATGAGATAAAAGGAAATGAAATTGGTGATTTATATCATCTACCAACTCAAATGTTGGTTAATATTATTCCCTTATTTGGCTTATTGTCTGGAACTTGAAAACCATTTTGCGAGACAAATTATTTTATTTTACTGACAACTATTTAAATTTAAAACTATTAATATTCTACCAGACACAATTAACTATTCTACCTTAATCTAACTTTCCAATCTAATAGACATATTAATATAATATATAAATTATAATTAAATATAAAAATTAAAGAAATTACCAAATTACCCATAAGCCGTAAAAGTGGATGTTACACAAATGATATTATCATTTATTTAATTAAATTTGATATACTCAAATAAAAAATAAAAACAAACTATGTAATGCAAAAGAGGTAGTCTATATGTCTGAACAAAATATTTACAATTATTATGACAAAATATGGTAATAACTCTTTTAGCTTAGAACGAAACAAAGAAAAACTTATGATGACACATATGATCTCCATTTACACCTTAACTATATAACTTTTAGTATACTAATACTTTCTACAACTTTAAAAAAGATAGACAAAGAAATAAAAAGTAGTACCATGAATGACGTTTCAATTGTTATTTTTCTTCCTCGTTCCAACTTTTAATTATTGCATAATGTTTTGTTCTATTTATATTTGATGTTTAAGGAGTATATTTATATTTAATTTGGATTTTTTTTTCAGTATTATCTTAAAAGGAAATATAATTATAATAATAATTATTATAACTATAGACAAAAGATCATTAAAGTATGAGATTTTTTGAAAATATGGAAGTACCAATAGAATTATGTCATTTGGTAAAGGCCCTACTTTTTTTCACTTTCCCCCACTTTTTTAAATTTAAATATCTTAAAAACCGTTAGTAAAAAAATTATAAAAATTGCACCATAAAAATCAGCGTTTTTTCCTCTTCGATTTAAGATCCCACAAGGTATACTTTCGACGAATTTTTTTTTTTCATTTTTTGGTGAGTTTTGAAAATTTGTAACACATGTGTTATAAACAAATAACACATGTGTTACGGGCGACTAACACATGTGTTAGCACCGACTATCAATTGTAACACATGTGATAGTCGTTGATAACACATGTGTTAACCGCGGGTAACACTTTTGTTAATCCATCATAACACATGCGTTTTGAAAATTTGTAACACATGTGTTACGGGCGACTAACACATGTGTTAGCACCGACTATCGATTGTAACACATGTGATAGTCGTTGATAACACATATGATAACTGCGGGTAACACTTTTGTTAATCCATCATAACACATGTGTTAACCCCCAAAAAATGAAAAAAAAAAAATCGTCAAAAGTATGCCTTGTGGGATCTTAAATCGAAGAGAAAAAAATGACGATTATTATGGTGTAATTTTTATTATTTTTTGACTTGTCGTTTATGAGATATTTAATTTTTAAAAAAGTGGGGGAAAGTGGGTTTTTGCCACGTGACGCGTTTCTATTGGTACTTTCATACTTTCAAAAAAACTCATACTTCCATGAACTCACCTCTATAATTATAATAATAATAATAATATAAATATAAATACAATTACAATATAGGATTCGGGTATGTTTGGTAAACTAGCTGTAGGCTGTAGCTGTAGGTTGTAGCTGTAGGCTGTAGGCTGTAGCTGTAGCTTTAGGTTTGGAGCTTTTCGCGAAAAGCTACTTCAAATAGCTTTGAAAATTTGAGATTTTCGTTAGATTCTAAAGCTATAGCTTGTACATGACAAACAAGGCTTTTATTTTCATATGAGCTTTTCGTTCAAAAACTAAAAGCTAAACCTCTGAAAAGCTCCTAAACTCCTAAAAGCTTCATCTACGCATATGCTAAGGACTTAATTTGATAAAATTTAAACGATGCTAGAAAAAGAGATCTAAATGTATTTAACATTTAAATAATTAATTATTTAGTTTTAAACTCTGACAATTATCTAAAACTACTATCAAAATTCAAATTTAAATCTAAGGCTAATTATATATTTTTGTATGAAAATTTAATTTAAGCAATTTTTATAGATTTAATAATTTAATATTATTTTTAAGTATTGTTTAAGTAAGATTTATAGATTTTTTTATTTATTAATGTTATGTTCAAATATTATATAATTCTATTTAAATTTATTTTTTTAATTTATTTTTAAATAATTATTTACTTCTAAATTATGAAAAATAATCATGTCATTTTATTTTTATAGTACCTTTTATTCTACTTTAATATATATATATATATAGATATAATTCATTGTTTAGTAGACAGTGCCAAATTTATATATACAATTTGTTAGTTACTGAACATTGCCTAATCGATACTTACCGAACAATGCCAAATCACTTGTATATATAATTCGTTGCTTAGTGAACAGTGTCAAATTTAAATTAATTCATTACTTAGTGAACAGTGTCATATTTGTCTGTTACTTATACATACAATTTGTTACTAAGTAAACAGTGCCAATTTTTATTACTTTTATATATATATATATATAATTTGTTTATTTACTTAGTGAACAGTGTCAAATTTGTCCTTAAATTATATATACAAATACGATTTGTTGCTTAGTAAATTCGTTACTTCGTAAACTGTGTCAAATTTATCCTTTACTTATATATACAATTTGTTGCTTAGAGCACACGAAGTGTGACTCGTGTATTACGGTGTTTAGTAACAATATTTAAGGTACATTTACACTTTCATTTTTGTCTTCTTTTTTATGCTTTTTTATATAAATATTTATATTATATAATTACATTAGTTATTAATCAATATAACTTAAAAGTATTAATGAACAAAATAAATTTCAAATTTATATATTTTTTGATTATATTAATTATAAATCAACATGACCTATAAGTAAGGGTGGCAAAATGGGCACGTGAGCAGGTTTAAGCAGGCGGGTCAAAACGGGTTCCGGTATAAACGGGTTTGAGTCTAAATAGGTTCGGGTCTAAACGGATTCGGGTCTAACGGACTCGAATTTTAACGGACAAATAAAAAAAATGAAAAGAAACGTTTAAAAATGACAAAACTAAAAAAACGAAAAAACGACAAAAACGAAAAGACTTTTAAATCGAAAAAACGACAAAAACAAAAAAGGCATTTAAAACGAGAAAAAAAACGTTTAAATCGAAAAAGACATTTAAAACGAATAAACGTTTAAAAATGAAAAAACGAAAAAAACAACAAAAACAACAAAAAGGTTTAAAGACGAAACAAAAACCCGACAATTTTTGAATCTTATATGTTCTAACTTTTCACGTGTCATACTTATAGCGTTAGGCCAATTTTTGAATCTATTTAGTAACATCTATCTATCAAATGAGATCCCACAAACACCTCTTTATGTTCATGAAAACTTCATGTACAAACGTGTCAATAACTTGAATAAAGAATTTCATGCGTTTCGCATTTTTCACTTGTAATAATACTCAACGAGAGAATGACTTCAAAAAGTTAATGACTCCAAGAGAAAACAAGGAATTAAAAGAAATTTGGTTGCGATACCTTCCATAATATGAAGAATGGAACCCTTAAATAGCCATAATAAGAACACATTCAGCTCGCGGAAGAACGGAAAACATTACGAAGTGAAAGGCTACCAAAACTTTCGGACCATTGCAAACAGTATCATGGTTGGCACTTGCTTGAATAATAGATACTTGATCACTCTTTGTTGTCTGCCTTTCGTTTCTAACCATCATTTGATGTATATTAGCAAAACTAACTTTCTTTCTAAAATCTAGATACAAAGCAAGTTTACGGTTTAGGTGGCACAGTCACAACTTTAACCCATTTACTTGTAAATGAGCCCTTTTAAATTGTGTTTCAGGTCAACCTGGTCAAATCAGGGAATTTAACCAAAACATGAACAAGTCGAACCTTTTGAAAGTGGCCCAAAGTCTATATTCAATGCATAAAATCTTATATTGTCTTGTAATCACAACTAACACATCAATTACTATTGTAATCAACCTGGCCCATTTCGACCCGTATTAAAAATGATTGGTTCCAACACGAACCTGTTTTGACCCGTTACACCACTGGGACCCCATACACACACTCTTGCAATTGGTAATGACATTTTCGTCAGCTTCAAACTCATGAAGCCAAGGCGTTAGAGATCGAACCATATACAGACTAAGAAAACTTAGCAATTAAAGGTCCACATTAGCCAAATACAATTTCTTCATGTGAATCAATAACATCTCCAACATCGAATTTATACTTGGCCATTGAGGGTGCCACCGGTCCCCTGAGGCAAAACCCCACACTTTACCACCAGCCTCAATCACACTACGCCCAACTTCTTTTCTCGCATTTTTACTTCTCATCATTCCCTGCACTTCCTCCACATCAACCCATCTCTTGTCTGTAGCATACAAATTCCTCAGCGTGATATAATTTCCATCATTATGATATGCCTTGCCATAAGTTTTGTTCAAAATCCTCTCAGCGTTCAATATCTTTAGCATCACCACATGCTGATAAAAAAGAACTTAATACAAATATCGCTTCCTTCATAAGGCATACTATCCATAATTTTCTCTGCTTCCTCCAAACATCCTGCTCTGCCCAAAAGATCAATCATACAACCATAATGTTCGATTTTTGGACTAATTTCGAACTCTTGCATTTTCTCGAACCATTCTTTACCTTCATCAACTAGACCACAATGGTTACAAGCCGATAAAACAGCAGTCATGGTTATTTCGTTGGGTTTGTTTCCGCTTCCATTCATATCTAAAAACACATTTATTGCTTCTTTACCATAGCCATTAACCACTAAACCATGTATCAAAGCATTCCAAGTAGCGGTCTCTTTTACAGGCAACAAGTCAAATACTTTTCGAGCTTTTGCAAATTCGCCACATTTAGCATACATGTCGACTAGTGCAGTGCAAATGTTTGTCGCTCTATTCATCTTCTTTCTTAAAATAAACTCATGAACCCAGTTACCCAAATCCAATGCTCCCAGATCAGCAATCGCAGGAAGAACACTAACAATTGTCACATTATCAGGTTCAAGTACTGCTTCCGCTTCAAAACGCTGAAACAAATTTAACGCCTCATTCGGTTGTTTATTCTGGTAATAACCTTTAATCATAGCATTCCATGTCACCAAAATTCTGTAGGGCATAGCATCAAAAAACGCCCTAGCCGTGACTACATCGCCATGACTACAATATCCGTCAACCATACCAGTCCACGACACAACATTCTTTTCTACCATCTGATTAAACAAACTACTAGCACGACTCATATCTCTGACCTTGACATACGCATCAATCATTGCATTAAACGCAGCTGTATCCTTCTCAGGCATCTGATTGAAAAAACATCCTCGCATTATCAATCTCTCCACACTTTGCATACCCACCAACTAACGCCGTCCAAGAAACTTGACTTCTCTCAGGCTTTTCATTAAACACTGGCTTGGCGCACTCCACCCGTCCTAACTTCGCATACATATCAACCAACGACCGTCAATACGTACAAATTACGTCCGAACCCTTTTTTAACAACGTGATCATGCACTTGCTGACTTCCCAACACATCCAAACTATTTGTACACAATTTCGTCAACGTCAGATACGTATAACCATCGGGTTTAAATCCTTATACAAACATAAACATTCGTCGTATTGACGAATACCCAAATGAGCTCTCATCATTGTGTTGCTGATAAATGTGTCTTATTTTTCAGGCATATGATCGAACACTTGGCGTGCATGTCGAAATAGACCGCTTGAAACGTGTTGTCAGGTGGTGAAGCATTGACTAGCTATGGATGAACATGTGGCGATGAATTTGGTGAGAACGTTTTGGTTGTTTTCGAGTGCATTTCGAAGCATGAAAGCATGGATTTGAAGGATGCAAGGTTTGGTGGTGGTTTTGTATCGAAGGAGATAGAGACATGCTCGCTCTGTTGAGCTCCATAGTTCTAATTGTTTTCGCTCATTCGTTGATTATTTGATGACTTCTTTTTTACTATAAAATCATTTCATTATCTACTTATGGTATAATTAATAAATTAAATTAAATAAATATAACTAAATATCAGTAACTAAACGATGAAAAATATGTATTCAGATCATTTCTACAACTCGTTAGCCTAATAACAACTGATTACCTTCTTAAGCTTGTTATAGTACGGTAATACATTATAGAGGAACAATATTGACTTACAAAAAGAAAAAGAAATAGATGCAAAATAAAAGCCACCGTTACCTTTTCCTTGGTGTTTCTTTCCTTTTCAGCCACTAAGTATTGACCCTACAAGCAACAAGAGGACATATATGCACATGGTTCACAAGCAGTACTTACAGCTATACTAATTGTACATTGCTGACATGTCTCTTGTTTTTTTTCACATGGGTGTCAATATGGTCTATGTGTATATGTAAGACACACCCTTTGCTTAAAACTCCACACTTATACTCATGGATAGATGTGTTTTAAGGAGCCAAGTCTACTTCTCTTGCCCATAAATATGGCTTTTGTGTTTCTCATTTTTCATACTCAAACCAAAAGGCTAAATAATATAGCCAGCTAGCCCATCTCCAAGAAAATGGATCATGTTAGCAAGACAATTGGACCGTGGTGGTGCATGAGCCATGCAAACTATGGCTATGACTACGTGTCACCGGCTAGATTGGAGGGAGATGGAGATGATGATGATGGAGATTATGATTATGCTCCAGCTGCATGATCGAATTAGTTATAGCTAGTATTAATTACTGTACGCATAACACTGACTCTAATGTTGAGAGAATTAGCTTAGTTAATGCTAAGTCGATAATAGTAGTTTAATGTTTTAGGGTATGTTCGATTTTAAGATATGCTAATGAAATGATGTTTGAATTTATTGTCCCTTTTGGTTAAAATGTTCATTTTATTTTAGTTCTGTTTATTTAATTAAGAACATAACATCGGATTTCATATATGATGTCAGGTTTAGCAAGTAATAAAGTTATAAAACTATACAGCTTGTTGCCAATGATCGATAAATGGTTATTTGCTCATATTATGTCCATAAAATGGGGTGCACAACAGTATGTTTTCTGGTTCACCTAGAACTATTACATATTCGTTCTACTCAACAAATGAAAGGCCAATGCAAACAGAAAGACAATTTGCATTTCTTCATAGATCAAAGGGAAGTCTTAATGCACTTGGATGCCCATATGCTCGGATTAGACACTAATTATAGAATAATGATGAATCAAAATCTTACCAAAAAGCACTCTCGAACATTGCAAAATCAGAAGGAAAAAGATGGGTGAGCCAAAACTCAAAGCAACTTAATTATAACAAGGTGAACTCAGCCCGAAAAGATCTACATGCCTATTTGATCTTCATATCAGTTTCCATCCTAATCAAATTAGATTAAGTATAAACTTAACCTTGTGCATACTTAATGACCTCAAGATACAAATTAATTTTTGATCTATTAGTTATCACATCTTGACAAGAATATCATATTATATACTGGACTTCTTGAATTCATATTCATAGTCAATGTGTGTATGTAATCTTCCTAAGGAACTTAATAACTACATCAAATATCACATATATAGATATGATAATAAGATATATATATATATATATATATGGTTTGATTATATAAAGTTCACCATTACATTCAAATTACAACTTACAAAAATATGCCAGCAAAAAATAGTACAAATTTTGCAACCGTTTAAATCATTGGACATATCTGAAAGAAAAATGATGACACAAAATTAACGTATAAGATAGAGACACACCCACAGATATTCACAAATATGCATATCAAAATTTGTATAGCACATATGCTCTAACCAAAAATTATCCCCATTAAGATATGACAAATGATGCATCATGTAGTCAATTTAGAATCACATAATCTCCTTTTAGGCTGTAAACATGGGATAGAACACAACCAGTAAATGATTGAATCTGTGTATTTGTGAACAAAAATGTGCCAAGAAAGCATCTACATGGCACGATATGTCATGAGCGCAACACACTTCGTAGGCAGCAGTACACGGCTCCACACGGGAATCACACAATCTGCCATAATCACTGCCTTTCTTCAACTCCTTTCTGTCGTCATCATCTCGAAACAAAGAGTCTTTTGCTTTGTGTAAGCGAATGAAGGTGATCATAAAGGAAACATATTCGATCTTATTTGTGGACGGAGGTAGGCATACTAAGAGGACTCGTCAAAAGTATTCATGTATCACTTTCATTTCATTCTTGCGTCTACATATTTATAAGTTTAGGCACCCATCTTCCCCAAACATAATTTACTTCAAGAGCGAAAAACCTTTATATTTACCCTTCATCTATCCTCTCGAAGAAGAAAAAAAAATGCTTCATGGTCTAAAGATGATCTGTAATCTACATGATGATGAAAATGAATATCATGGGGATCATCACAATCCTGATCATTACGTCCATGTGTATAAGTATGATGATACCCATTACATCAATGATGAGGTTATTGATGGCGATGATGACGATGATGATGGGGATTATGACTACGCTCCTGCTGCATCTATGGAGGGAAATGGAAACCTTGATGGCGGTATCTCTCCTCCCACAGTCTGAACTGATCAAGATTCTTGATCAAATCAAGTGAACCGTAACTTTAGATATATACAATTCTGAAACCCTGGAGTTGGCTTATATATATACCATAGGTAGACCTATTTAGATTCATATAGATGGTTATGTAGTAAAGCAATCGATCAGCAATAGTACCAGGGTAACACTTCATGAATAATGCTAGCTAGCTGCCATTTGGGGATTTGTATAAGAAGTACTTGCACTAATTAATGTCATATCTTGCTTACGAATGAAGAGCTACTACGTATCGCTGCTGATATAAAATCAAATCATACTTAATTTTCCCTAACTTATTTGGTTCTCTTGTTAATGTGTGTTTGAAGCAGGGTAGCAAGTAGCAACAACTAAGTTTCTGTGAATATTGTGTCCTAATGGTACTAATTAATCATGTGACATATATGTATCTGCTTGTTTTATAGCTCCTTAATGTCACAGGTCTTAAAGAAGGTAAAACATTATTCCATAAACCTTAAACTGCAAGCAGCAGATATAAACTCGTGGTTCATCAGATATGGACATGGAAACCTAAATCTTATTTTGTGTTCTGAAGTTAAATAATAAAAATCAAGTATCTATTATTGTAGAAAACTTTGATAGTGCATGTATGCATAAATTGTTGAGAAATAATTGATAATATAAGCTGCCAACTGAAATTGTAGTACAATAGTTTCATTTTTATCGTATTCCTGTGAAGTCTATTTGCTGTGCATGTACCGTGTGATCAGCAACAAAAACATGTGAATCGAAGGAACTTCATAAACTTAACCCTTTCATACCTCTTACGAATGTACTTGAAATGCAAACAGCAAAAACATTATTAACTACAACATTAGCGCGTGTGTTACAGATAATAAAAGACTATTAGCTTAGTCAAGAAGTTATCTGGTACAACATAATTTATATTTACCAATAAAAGTGTCGGATGCCAGCTGAGTAATTTACACCTTTACTATCAATTGAGTAAAAATAAGAACTATTATTACGCTATAATCATACTTTCTTATCATATATGTAAGCAAGATCAAAGAAATATCTGATGCAAGGGGATTTCAATCTCATTGTACTGGTATAAACTATGGTGTAAGAAAGTCAATGACAGGTCAACCGCTTGTGTATATTAAGCAAAGATGCATGCATGGTGGAATGCAAATATCTACACCCAAGATGGCAAGACAGCTATCTAATAATTAGTTTACTTTCAAAGAAGCAATAGTACTCCGAGTGTTGACCACTTCTTTAGCTCTAACTGAAATTGAAAGTCAAAGATATATAATGTATATATTATAGCTAGTTTTGACTATAATGTTGTGCTATCCATTATTCAATTCCAACACGTACACCTAAAACTGATCAATAACACACTACTACCAACATGTTTTACACGTGGTTAATAATTTATTTGTTTCAGAAGAAAAGAAAGAAAAAAAAATTTCAACTCGTGACCTTTAAAGTAATAAGGGAACGGACAATGATAGTATAATAAACACAAAATGTAAATCTAAGTGTATTTATTGACGTTAATCTTTTATTTTTAATTTAGAATTATATTTAGTAAACTCGTGATTTGCATTTTACACACTAAAATTTTTCTTCTATTTAAAGTGCATTAAATGAGATTTTCAATTATAATCATAAAAGAAATTTTGAGTCTAATAAATGTTTGTAATTTCTTATATTAACCGCCATTGTAATTATCAATTATCAAGTATTAATTATTGTTATTTTCTTCATATAAGATTGGTCAAATATCTTCAGTAATAACAGTTATCGATATAATGGTAATACTTAATTTCATCAAAGATTTTCTAATGCGTATATACATTAAATGAGCTAGACTTATTTATATATATATATATATGTATGTATTACAAACGTTCATTTTTGTGTGGAAGAAGAGTGTCCACTACAATTGTGACAAATACAGAAATAAAATCAACATTACCTTTTGCTTGTGCTGCCTATCTCTTCGTGGCCCCCATATGCACAAGACAAAATCATGCACATGCTTCACACGTAGTACTTAAGTCTATACTTATGTACACTGCTGGCATGTCCCTTGAAAACTTTCACATGCGTACTACCATATATATACGTAACACACACCCTTTACTCATGACGCCACACTTATACTCGTGGACAAACGTGTGCTAAAACAAGCCCACCGTGCCTTCTTCTATTTCATTTCCCATAAATAGTATGCTTCCGATCTCATTTATTTCATACTCAAACCGAAAACACTAGATTAAATTTCAAAGCCAACACGAACAACATGCCTGTTACTCGTTTTAGCATGAGAATTAATGGGTGGTCGTTATGGAGCCATGCGGACGAATACAACAATGCTATTGATGGCTACAAGTATCAGATAGCGACTAAGGATGGCGATGATGGAGATTATGATTATGCTCTGGCAGCATCAGAGGGAGATGGTGATGACGACGATGGAGATTACGATTATGCTCCAGCTGCATGAATTATTATAAATTAAATAGCATCATGAAGCCATCAAGTAGTACTCTAACTAGCATTGACCTATGTACTAGTTATAATATGAGGAAGAATTATAGAAACCCTAATTATTTAATTATGGGGTATCTCTGAACTTTGAGATTAATGTATTGATTAGCTAGCATGGCCATGTATGAGCTGATTTCCTACCAATAATATATTCATTCTGGTCGTTCTTTATTATGTCATCCTTTTATATTCTGTCATGAATATGATTAACTTAGGCGATTTATTGAATATTCATTTAATAATATTTTTCATATAAGTTATTAGACACAATCGTGACCAATAAATGTCAGTTTCGATGTTGGTAGGTCGCAATGAAATCTCACTGAATAGAGAATTGTTATAAAGCATAGAATCTATATAAACTAATACACTAGCATAAACACAAACGTGAAACATGCTTAACTAATTTAGTGTCAAAAAAATCCAACTATCACGTACGACACGATGGCACGTAAGTTGTAGGTCATCTTTATTTGGAAAATGACAAGAGTCAAAATACGTGGTGTTTCTTTGACTATTAGGAAAAGTAAAGGTTGAGAATTTGTGATATTTATGATTATTGGGTCATTTGAAGAAAATTAAACTGAACGAAGATTAGAATACAACTTGTTCAAGATAAATTGACTATTTTGGAAACATATATATAGAGGTTGATCCAGAGGGAAGGGGTACTCTTGGAGAAGGGAGAAACCAAATATGGATCGTCCGTTAACATTCATTACGACCGAATGTTAATTTGGTCACGATGAATAACATTCACCGCGATGAATGTTAACGGACGGCTCAAATTTGCTTCTTCCTTCCCCCAAGATTACCCCTTCCCTGTAGATCAGCCCCCTATATATATATATAATATATATTTAA
Organism: Logfia minima; assembly: GCA_963921325.1. Lineage (NCBI taxonomy): Eukaryota > Viridiplantae > Streptophyta > Magnoliopsida > Asterales > Asteraceae > Logfia > Logfia minima. The sequence goes on along the minus strand of OY992765.1, from coordinate 1,532,163 downwards.
AAACTTGACTTTTAAGACTAATTAGTCTTCCTTGAGATTGTTAGGTAATCATATATGTACTACCTTCCTTTCTGCAATGGCCCACAGGGGATCAAGATTCTGTCTTAAGCAATTTATTCCTACTATAATTAACGAATTTAATGCATATCTGGAGTTTATAATTGACATTCTTTTTCTCGATAGACACCTGATTCTTGAAAAGCATCTAGCTTTTTACCACAGACAGTATAGAAACCTGCACTTTTCTCATTGCCACAAAGATACACTCTGAAGTCTAAACACATGCCAGACTAGTGCTTTTGTGAACTGGCGTGTACCTGGTGCTGACCTGCCACCTGAAAGTCCTATGTGGCTGGATGACATATCAACCATAGTATGTCATGCACACCCTACGACCGTAACACCACACTTCTACTTACGAATTGAATTGTGCCAAATGGGTTGAACACCAGCAGCCAAAATGACATCTTCGGTCAAACAACATTTATAATAGAGATCACTTTGGAAAAGATAAGGGTACCGTGTTAATTTATGCGTAAGTGCTATAAATTGGTGGATTAAAATTGGGAATAAATTAAGTGATTTGTTGACCAAAAAGGTCAAATGTTGCCTCACTGGAAACTTGAGAAGAAAATCATAGAAAGCAATCCATAAATCATATAAAAATGCAAAGCCAAACATCCAACATGCAAAGCATGTGTCAACATGACAACATAAAATTATAACAATAAAGTCCAGCAGGGCACAGGAGTCATCTTTATTTGGATAGAGACAAGAGTCAAATTGCTCAAACTATTTATTTGACTTTTAAGGAAGAGAGATCACAGGAATATTAATAGCATCCACTTTTTATAAAGATAAATTCAGACACAACTTGCTCCATAAAAACTATATAGACTAGTTCGAACAATAAATCTTAACTTTTCAGACTAGATATATGCTTTCTGTGTAAAGAGTAAAGAACATTCAATCTGGGAAATTTTACTTCTATTACAACGAACTTATGCCCATCTAAGATTTTGTCACTCGTATTTCTTAAACTTGATGGAAACTTGATTCTTGATAAGAATCACATTCGTGACAACATTTGGGTGGTTAATGCCAATATAAGCTTTTCACCACACAAACTAGCAAAAAAGTGATGCACTTTTTTGCTTGTCTAGACACTTCTGCAACAAGTGAACTTGGCTAAATTTTGTACACGGCATACGTGGCTGGATGACTTGTCAAAAATACTACGACATACACATCTTTTCCTAATAACTTCACACTTTCGCACAAATATGAATCAATTTTGATTGTTCTCTGATTTTTACGAAAGGAAAAATTAAACAATGTGCAGGGTTATCACAAGTACATTAAAGATGCACAAGATGACAAGATTACCTCGTCCACTGATTTGACATGCACAGAGAATCTGCTGATGTTAAAGTATGTAATGGTCCTTGTACTGTGTCTGACGGCAATTGGCAAAACTATGGATCATAAGGACCATCATCACGTGTCCCGCATTGATAAAAGATGATGGTGATGAGAATGATAGCGGTGTTTCTCTTATTGCTCGACCATTATCTTCTTGAAGTGTAGCTCCTGATCAACAACAAAAGAAAAAAATTTAAAGATTCTACTGAAAAATCAGAAAACCTTTAATCAGTGTTTGATAATAATAGTATGCAAGTTTACACAAAAGTACCTCGTTCAAATGTTCAAGCAACAATCGATTCATGATATAAATGCCGTAATATGCAGAAGCAGTCATATATTTTTGTCATCACTTGTCGACAGTTGCACCCAGTCATTCTTCCATCCAGACTCATATTCACCCAGTCATACACTTTCACGGGGGAAATTACAAACTGAAATAGTGCTTACAACATAATCCGTTACCATTTAGTGTAGTAAACCCCATTTGATAAATACAAATAATGTGCAATAACGGTACAGTTGTTTACCAAGTTCCAAAAATTTTAACGCTATACGAGCTGAAAGAATACTTGCGAGTTACAAATGTAACCTGGTCAGGCCTTACCCTTACATCGTGTCTCACTCGCAAACAAACGCCAACAACACCCGCAAGCTACTAACACCGAAATCAAGACATTCCACCATACCCAAACCTCATTCAGGCATTTCATCAAACACCTTACTGCATCCTCAATACGACCCAACTTACCTCACATTTACATAACCGAACTACGAACATAGCAATCAAATTTCATCAACAGATTTCACAGGTCCATGAACCTTTACATCACTCCAAACAAAAAATGTTTTTCAATTGTGTCAAAGATTCATACTGAACAGTTTAATCAGACAAATACAAAAGTCGTCGAAACAAACCAATGGTCTAGTTTACTGTGGACTCCAAACAAATTAACACGAATAAAAACTATGTACACAAACAAGAAAAATCATATCTTAGGCCGCTTTATTTCACCCCAACAATCGACATAAGGAATTCAAGCTTGTCATTCACTTCATCAAGACTCGAATCACCATTGAACGATACTGATGGCTCGACCCCAGTGAACACATAAAGAGCTTTTAGTTCCTCTATGCATGTTGGTTGACTTGGGACTTTGTATCCTACTATCGCTCTCATTGCTCCAATTTTTTCCCAAATCTTCTCATCACTTAATATGTCCTGCAAACACTGATGTAAATCAGATCATTCCATGTGGTACAACGAACAGCTTAAATAAGTTCGGCTTTAAATCTTCTATTGACTATTTCGGTAATACTTGAAATGTACCTAGAGAAATATGGGTACTGACCTCTTTGGTTGGCGTTTTTGTATCATCTTTAGCGGTGACTTTTCGGTTATCTGCATCCAATGTTGCCTGTCTAGAAGCAGGAAGTGCCAAAACATCCACATTTTCGTTAGCACCATCTTCCTTCAGTTCAACACCAGCTAGAATCAAGTTAAAAAAATAAATCAAGTATTAATTACGATTAGCAGTTTCTAGAGATGATGCAACACACGCGCAATTAGGATAACATGTAATAATTTGTCAATGTCTGCATTTATAATACACAATCAATATATACCCCCATTATACATTATACATAATGAATATATAAATACACAAGGATGACCCGCCTATAACCGAAGAAAAAATGTTTATAAACATCGTCCACACTTAAAAACTCACATACCAATATACTGTCATATTCTTACCATCTTCTCACTTTGAAGTGTGAAAATTTCAACAAAATGTGTTCAACTAATTTGTTGTAGTGATTTTAAAGTAAACATACCGTCAAGGCTCTGAAAATTCATGCTTATGCTTTGTTCATCAAACAAATCCAAACTGCTCTCATCACGGACTTTCCTCGCATCTGCATTTGAACTAATCAACTTTTCTTTCTCCATTTCCAAAATGGCATTTTCGGTTCCATCATTAGATATGTGATCACCGACGGTTATCTCCTGCGTTCCCATACTCTCTCTCATTACCTTTCCATCAGACTTGAAGTTCCTTCCATCTTTTTCGCTATCTCCAACTACTTCTCTTGCGACCAGATCCAACTCTTCTACTTCTCTTGAGTTGAAATTATTTTCCTCGTTTCCTCCGGCTAAAATCACAACATGGCGCATCTCTCCTACATGCTCATTATCCTTACTTCCATTCTGTATTAGTTTCTCAGACTCGATTTCTTTGACCATAACATCCGGTTGTGTTGTTTCGACATCCTTAACTTCTTCAGAAGCAACATTTGAAGGACTTTCTTCGAGAAGTCCGGTACTTTCTTCCACCAACTCTTCCTTTACATCTTCCGGTATATTATCTTTGTTTTCATCTATTCGACTCTCAACAAACCTATCTTCCCCTAAACTATCATCATCTCCCTGAAGATACTCTCCAACACCTTCCTCGTACCCTTGCTCATCTACACCACCACCAAAGTTTGTGATCAACCCCACATCCAATCCAAGACTCGTCTCGACTTCTTGCTTGATATCTTCGATTTGCTCAGTTTCGTCTTCTTTTGTGACATTTTCTCTTTGCAAGACATCATTTTCCATTTCTTTTTCATCATCATTCTCAAAGCTTTTTTCATCTTCAATCTCATCCACATTCATAAGCGAAGTTTCCCCTCCTTCCTTATAGTCATCAGCCTGCACTTCTTTATTGACATCGTCATAAAAACCTTTTTCAACAATATTTTCATCTGAATTCGTGATCGACCCCACATCGAATCCAAGCCTCATCTCTACTTCTTGTTTTATATCTTCCATTTGCTCAACTTCTTCCTCTTTTATTACATTTTCTCTTTGCAAGGCATCATGTTTCATTGATCTTTCATCATCATTTTCATTAGCATAGTAGCTTCTTTCATCAACAACTTCATCCACATTCATGAGTATAGCTTCCCCTTCTTGCTTATAATCATATGGCTGCACTTCATCTTTATTTTCATCGTCATAGAAACCTTTTCCAACAATATTTTCATCTGTGTTCGTGATCAACCCCACATCCAATTCAAGCCTCATCTCGACTCCTTGCTTCATATCTTCCATTTGCTCAACTTCTTCCTCTTTTATGATTTTTTCTCTTGGTACTACAACATCTTCAATTTCCTTTTCACCAACATTCTCATTAGTATAGTAGCTTTCTTCATCTGCAATTTCATCCACCTTCATAATTAAACGTTCCCCTTCTTCCTCATAATCATCAACTTGCACTTTTTCTTCTTCATTTTCATCACTGTAGCAACCTTCTCCAACACTATTTTCATCCAAATTTCTGATTGAAGCTCCCAAATATTGCCTATAAGTATCATTACCATCATCTAACTCGAATACAGCATCAACCCCTTCCTCTTTATCAGTATAACAAGAACCTTTTCCATCCATATTCCCATCTACATTCGTCACTAAAAATTCCACATCTCGACCATAATCATCTTCATATTCACCCATATAAAACCCTTTCTCAACTTGTCTATAATCATCATCTAGCTCAACTCCTTCCTCTTTTACTTGTTCATCTCCATCACTATAATATTCCAACAACAAAACTGGTGATGGTGGGGTCGGCAGTAACGTTCTCATGAGCTTATTCGTACAAGCATACATTGCAAAAACAAGCCCAGAAGGGACCGAAAACGCAACTCCCATTGCTGAAAAAACTACAATTGGTGGGAGAACAAGTGGTGCAGCTGAGATTGCTATGCCAGTAATCATCATCTTTTTTCCAATTCCATATCCTTTATTCAAAATCCATTTCATCATACTACTTTTACCTTTATTTGAAGATAAATACTCTTGAATTTCCCATTCAGATTCTGGATCTTCTTCCATCCTAACAAATCAAAGATAAACCAGGTTTATTGGTATTCTTGCTAACACTAATAATTAATCAAATTATTCCACAGATAAACCAACTGTAAGGGAAAACTACTTGACTGTCTTTTAACCATTCTGGAATTGTCGATATATGCGAACTTTCAAAATTTTATTTCAAGTATCATGCAAAACCTTCTATCACCGTTTTTTGCGAAAGGTTTGACAGATTATGAACATCAAATTATGCTAAACCTAGATGATTACGCAAATTGCCCCTGATTTGCAGTATCAGTTTCTACGAAATTCAGCAAAAATCAGCTTTCGAGTATCAACTTTGGAGAAATGCTATACTTTCCAATAAAAACCGGTTTTGCGAAATTTTCAAAGAAACCCGGTTGTGCGATATATTTTTCTTAAAAAAACGGTTTTGCAAAAACCGTTGCCACAGACGAAATATAATGGTTGAATAATACCTGGATAATTGATCCTACAGCTATTTCTATTGATCTAAACTACTTAGTTGAAGAAATTTAGGGGTTCAATTCTCAGACACCAAAACTTGGCATTAATCCAAGTTTCTGATCCAAAAAGAAATGCAAATTTGACAGTTGAAAACTTAAAGAGAAACTCTTGAACGTACAAGCCAGCCAGAGAGTAAGCATAAAATCAAAAGAACCTATAAGGAAAAAAAAAGCCTGTTCTCAAAGTAAGATTTCACTATACATATAGGATAGGATATGTGTACGTACCTGAGTAATGTGGATTTGTAAGATTCAAGATTGTTGTGATTCATAGGCGGTAAAATGGGAGTTTTTTTGGGTTATAAGATTGAGCTAGAGATGATTGATTATGTTTGTCAAGGCAAAAGACACGTGTTGAAAGGAGAAAAAAGAGTGACAGGTGTCACTATTTCAGTGAGGTTGATGACGTCAACTTGCATCGTTTGCTAATATTAAAATTATATATGTAATTAATATGATAAAAAAACACTATCCAATAGTCAATAGACGAAGACCATTTTTATTGTTTAAGGATGGTGTTTAGATGCTCATGTAGTCGTGTAAATTGTGGCAATGTTAGATATCATATTGTGAGGGGTTGAAAATAAAATATGACGTAACGTTATAAAGACAACAGTAACATTATGAATCTACATCAAAAAATGAAAACATCTTACAAACTTATTGGTAGCAAATCAGTCCGAAACGACACTGGATCATTGCTAAAACATCAAATGGCTTATCAAACAACTTAAAAGACACCAACAAATGGGAGTTAGTTTCATTAAGCATGGCTTGTAAGAAAACATGTATAAATAGTGGATTATTAAAACGACTTTACGTATATAACGATTAGCAAAAACTCCTAACCAGAAGTTCACAAACACAAATGAACGTACAAAAGGTTAATTTCATTGAACATTGCTTCTAACAACAAAATATATATAAGTGGTTAATATTAGAACAACTTACACATGTAACAATCGGCAAAACCCTCTAGACAAAATTTCACAGTCGCAAATTAAAGATCCGATATTTACACAATTAGTAGTATAAATAAAAGGTCAACAACAATTTCAAGGTTAACAGACAGTCAGACACCAATCATTTAAACTTTTGAAAATAATCATAACCATCACTCACAGTCTAAAGGGGTCTAACATAAGATGGGTCAAGGCACAAGGGCCTATTATTGTTTATTCCGCTACTGGACCTAGCTGGATGGGCCGAGGGGCCTGTCCCCTTTCTTGTGGGCTGGATTAACGCATGCATTTTGGTTTTCAGAGAGAATAACTAACTTATAGTCTGGTTTAAACATATAAGAAGGTTTGCTCTCTCAAAAAGATATACATATAACAATATACTCTATTCGATCACGATTCACAACAAAATTTGCAATTTGATTTTTGCAATTTGGCTGTCCGGGCTATCCCGGACATGTGACCGAGACTCAATTTTACGATTTTGCGTAAAAAAATATATATATAAACACCATTTGCACTCGGGTTAACCTTTCCCCTCCCTCAACCACCACCCACCACTACCACAACACTCAACCGCCACCACCTGCAAGCCTGCCACCACCAACACCTCTAACCACCGCAAGCAAAGCGTAATACGGTTTCGAACCCCTACCACGGATCCAGTTTTATTTTTGTGAAATTGAAGGTTAACAAAGGATAATCATAGGGTATAGACATGTCTAACTTTCGAATCTAAGCTTTAAGTTTTGGAATTTCTATGAAGTATTTCATTGAACACTTGATGCGCCTTCGAGTTTTTGATTGTTTTTTGCCATTAAATTGTAAGTCTCTTAGTTAGTATTCAATATATATGTATTTTTGTTGTTGATTGGACGTTAAAGAGTCAAGATGTGGGAATTTAGGTCAACTCCAAGACTTGAGAGATCATTCTCGGTCATGATCGAGAATTGCGCGTCGTGAACAAGATTTGCAAGTTGATCTCAGTCACGACTCGTAAATCTCAGCCATCACTGAAATCTGTTGGTCTTGAACGAGATTTTTCAGCCAACAAAAAGTGAAATTGTTTTTCTGATACTTTGTGAAATAAGTTGATGATTATCTTATTTTAGGGTTACAGTATCTATAGAAATTTTAAGAATCCCGAAAATCTCAAAAAATCTCATTCAAAACAAATAAATATAAGGTACTGTTTCCAAAAAACTGAAATCACAAGCAAATCGGACACGCAAGTCGCAAACCCCGGCCACAACCTCGTGTCCTCGGACATGCAAATCCTGGGTACACAACTAGCAAATTGCGACTCGCAAGTCGCAAATATGAGGGAATTGGTGGTGATTTTTTTGGCTTTTGGTTAAAAATGAGGTAAACTTATTTAAATTCTCATATGAATATGGATATATTGATATGGATAGATAGAGATTTGTACACTACAAAATAACGATATTTGATTCAATTTTTTGAATTAGTGTTGAGTTAACTCGATAGTCTCTCGAAATTATGAGGATCGGGTTAACTTAGGGAGGAAGTTAACTCGATGAACAAGATTGGAGTTACATGTATATATAGGAGTTATTTGTTAGGGTTTGGTGAAGAGGTTGAAAAAAATAAAACGTATGAGAGTCTTCTCCCTCCGTCTTGTGTGGTGAGTCTTCGGTGATTCAATAAGGTCGACTATTCCGTTATTGAAATTTATCGTGAGAGTGGTGTGAAGATATTCATGAGTGTCGAGAGTTAACGGTCTCCAACTTGTAATACCTTCCATTATAATGGATATTAAGCAGCTTATGGGTCCAATGGTTTTTGTTCTCCATTGAAAAGTTGTCCATGTAAAATATCGTGTGTTAATGTTTCTTCATGTTTCGTGTGTTTGATTATTGACGTATATATAATTGTGTGATATTTTATTGTGGTGATCGATCCCAACACAAAAGTTGAAGTGCATATCATAAATATGCATAGAAAAAAATGAATTATGTGTCGTACAAATCACTACTTTTTGTAAATAGCTTATGCATTGCAACCACGTGTTAGAACATACATCTTTTACACCGAATGAAATTTTATATTTATCATTGTTTATTTGTTTGATTTATATAAATTGACAAGTCAAATTATGGGATCTTATCGATGTGCTTTACTCTTTGCGGATAGATATCATAATAATATAAATAATGATGTTATAATTATACCATATATCTAGATAGAAATATTTATTTGATTTTACTGGTAGGTAAAAGTTCAAATGAGAATAGGAGAATAGAGAAATAAATTTCAACCGTCTATTTTCATCAAGGATAACAAAATTCTCATTCTTCCTCACATTTTTAAAATTTAGTATCTCAAAATTGTTAAAAAATTATAAAAATTGCACCATAAAAATCAATGTTTCTCTTTTTTCAATTAGACATCTCAAATGGTATACTTTCAACGAACTTTCTTTTTCCATTTTTTGTTGGGTTTTGTAAACGACTATCACATGTGATAGTAACCGGTATCACATGTGATAATTGTTTTCAAAACCCACCAAAAAATGAAAAAAAAAAAAAAGTTTTTTGAAAGTATATTACGTGAGATTTCTAATCGAAGAGAAAAAATGTTCATTTTTATGACGTAATATTTATGATATTTTTACTAGCTGTTTTTGAGATATTTAATTTTATAGAACGTCGAGAAAAATGTGGAATTGTCAAAATGATTTTTGTATTTTTCAAATAATGCTCTCCTATTAATTCTTTCATTCTTATAAAAAAATCTTGTATTATTTTAACTCACATATTTACTATACATTAAATATGTTATAATAGTTGTCAAGTCATTAACAATATCATCTAACCATAAATTATAATATTTTATTTTTATTCGATAAGAAGTATTATCGAATTATCTTGTAGTTAGGTGTAGGGTTATTCATGATTCATATGACTTAAATAATCTAAGTACGAATGGTACTAAACTTTTAAATTCTAATTCTAAAAAGTAAATAACAAAAAACTTTGTTGCCCGGTCTTAAATTTGATTTGACGAATCCATATTTTCAATTTCAAAAGGAAAAGACAACTCGGTTTGGTTTTCATATTTCCAGTTACTAATTAGTCAACGTTTAATAAGGATGTCCAACTTTATAGCCGGTCAAAAAGAATATGCATTAGTTATTAGTATTGCAACATTAAGCAAGTATATCGCTAGAAGCAATGTCAAGGGAGTAAATCGTAATTAAGTGACCGGATTTAATCAAGTGACACAAAAGAATATATTATTAACTCAGCTCTAGTTGAAAAGTGATGACATTAACGTATAACTAGATCATAACTCTTTGACATTTTATCAATCCCAAAAAGATACTAAACAATAGGATTAGATGATAATATATTATACTAAATCTCAAGGTTGTGAGCTTTATATGCACCTTTATTTTTAAATTCACTCCTCTTCACGTTATTGTCGGCGTAATTTGACTTAATCGAGTCAAATCAAATTCGAATTCAATAAAAACTCTACTCAATCGAGTTCAAATTAATCGATAAAAATTCAAATCATAAGCCGTCCTAAACGTAGTCAACCATATCTAAACTTCTATTTTTAAATTCATGTTATTACAGTGCATTCGGGTTGGAGCTTTTAGAAGCATTGAAAGTTCAATTTTGATCAAAAAACTCTTTAGAAAATAAAAGTCTAATTTGGCATGTACAAACTATAACTTTAGAATTCAATGAAAAACTCAAAATTGAGAGCTTTTGGGCCTGTTTGACATGGAACTTTTAGGGGCTTTAACTTTTAGTTTTTGAAAAAAAAGCTTATGTGAAAATAAAAGTCTTGTTGGTCACATACAAGTTGTAGCTTTAGAATCCAATGAAAAAATCAAAATCTCAAAGCTACTAGAAGTAGTTTTTCATGAAAAACTCAAAACCTACAACTATTTCACCAAACACACACTTTAATTTTGTTTTCTTTTTTTATTTAAATGCCCTTTCTATAATCAAATAATATCCATTTATTATTATATTAATTTTCTTTTATGTCGTTTTACACTTTAAAACTACAATTACAGCTAAATTGTCAAATAATTTTATATAAATAAAGTTTCATCCTACAGCTACAACTTACAAACTACGACTACTTTACCAAAGAGACTATAAAACTTTAAATTCAAAATTCAACCAAACCTAAAACCCCAATTTTGAGTTCACGCTATTACTACAACTTTAACTCCAATATACGATTAAGCAAGTCAATTAATATAATTATAGTACTTAATTAATCAGGGGTCCCATAAAAACTCGGCATTCATTTCATACTATTCAATTACATGTCAGAAGTCCTTAAAACCACCCCCAAATCCAAATCGCTATTCACTTCAAACAAATTCAACCTACCACACCCATTACCATAATCAATTCCAGATCCAATCGTCAATTTTTCATTTCATTAAACCCTAATTTCACCGCCCAAATTCATCCACAATGGTTGTACCAAAACAACATTACGCCACAAGCAGTTTAGTAATCGGATACGCTTTATGTTCAAGTTTACTAGCAGTAATCAACAAGTTCGCAATCACTAAATTCAATTATCCAGGTTTATTAACTGCTCTACAGTACTTAGTTTCAGCTTTAGGTGTTTGGTTATTAGGTAAATTAGGGTTTCTTAATCACGATCCATTTACGTGGGGAACTGCCAAGAAGTTTTTACCAGCTGCGATTGTTTTTTATCTTGCAATATTTACTAATACGAATCTGTTACGTCATGCGAATGTTGATACATTTATTGTGTTTAGATCATTAACACCAATTCTAGTAGCAGTTGCTGATACTATGTTTCGAAAACAACCGATTCCGTCCAAACTTACGTTTGTTTCGCTTTTAGTTATAATGGGTGGTGCGGTTGGGTACGTTGCAACCGATTCAGGGTTTACCTTAACTGCGTATTCGTGGGCGTTTGCGTATTTGATCACTATCACAACTGAAATGGTTTATATTAAACATATGGTAACGAATCTCGGGTTGAATACTTGGGGGTTTGTTTTTTATAACAATTTGTTGTCTTTGATGATGGCACCGTTGTTTTGGGTTATAACGGGTGAGTATTCGGATGTGTTTGCTGCCGTTGGGTCGAACCGTGGGAATTTGTTTGAAATTGTGGCATTTACTGCAGTTTCATTGTCGTGTGCTTTTGGACTAGCGATTAGCTTTTTTGGGTTTGCTTGTCGAAAAGCTATTTCTGCGACTGCGTTTACTGTAACCGGTGTTGTGAATAAGTTTCTTACGGTTGCTATTAATGTTTTGATTTGGGATAAACATGCTAGCCCGTTTGGGTTGTTTTGTTTGCTTGTAACGATTGCTGGAGGAATATTGTATCAGCAGTCTGTTACTGGAGTTAATGTTCCGTCTGTACAACGGGATCCTGCAGCGTCTAAGTTAGTAGATGATAATGATGATGTTGATGATTACTCGGAAGAAGATCAAGAAAAGGGCACATAGGGCAAAATCTCTGGTGTATAAGCGTTTTTGGTGTCCCTTAAAGAGTTTCGGACAACTAAAGCTTAGTTTTATGTACTTTCAAGTGTATTATGTGTTTTTCAATTTTGATTATTGAAATATCAAATTATATAGGTCATTTTTCACACACTATGAACGTTTCATGCCTTGTGCATCCGAGCATATTTGGTTGATGAAAGTAATATACACTAGTCATTTTGTAAAAGAGATCAAATGTCAATCATACAGTTTATTATCAATGCATTTATTCGTATGTATTCTTCATTAGATTAGATTGTTCAAAACAAAGTTATCAATTTAGCATGTTGGTGGTATTGGTTTCTTATAGAAACTTGTTACATTGGTATCTTGTAAATGCATACTTCCTGTTGTCACTATATTATTAATACTCCTTGATCATCATGTAGTCAGTTTCATGATATCGATTCGAGTTCTATGAAATGAATTAAATCACCCTTAAATTTCTCCATTTATGACATGATACTGCAACCAAATTAGACATTTTTCCTGAATTTGCATGCTTGTGAATACAGATGATTTATTGATTCATCATATTCATCTTCTCCTTAGATATTCGTTAGCCAGTGTTCGTAAATCTGCTTTTTTGGAGTAGTTTAGCTATCATCTGTTTTGTTAAATGCATGATATATGATTATGATCCATCAGGATTACTTTCGTTCCACCTCCATTTGACACAACTTTTGTGCTGTAGTACACTAGTACGTAACTCATGCCCTGTTACTCCGTAATTGTTAATTGTTACAATCTCTACGAATACGAGTTCATGGTGCCATGCCCATTTAGACACAAAGGTTACAAGAAAACCCATTATATAAAGCTTCGATCTATAAAAGAATATGAAAATAAACTATAAATCAACATTCAACTTGAAAAGAGCCACAATATAAAGATAGATTGAGGTTGACATGGTAGCGCTCGAACGGCGGTGACTGCCGCAACTGCAATTGGCGGTTGCCGGAGCAGTTGCTGGTGGTCGTCGGAGTAATTGTTGGTACATGTCTTTACACCTGAGCGTACAAGTACACAATCGAGATGGATGTAGAAGATCAAATTAGAAAGGAGGATGAGGGATCTGGTGTAGGAGATAAAAGAAGAAAAAGGAAGGGGGGGGGGGGGGGGGGGGGGGGGTTAATATTGTAAAGGGGACCAGCTAAATGAATACAAGTGAGGATTTTTGAATGGAGCGAATAATCCAGCTAGTCAGTCTTTTCATTAATTTAAGCTTCAAATCAATAAACCCCATTGTTGACCGAAAAGCCATTCATTCAATTCAGTCTATTAAGCTGCAAGTAAACAGCCCCCGCCTTTTATTAAGTCAAAAGAAAATTAATATTTATGTCTAAACTTATAGATTTAAATATAAATCTAACAATGTAATTAACAAATGTAAAAAATTGATTGAATGAGAATATGAGATTTAAGAGAATTCAACCAATAAAAAATTAAGTCTAATTTTAAATATACGTATGTAGACTTATATAGAATTACTTATTTATTAATGATCATAAAAATAATAATATAATTAAATATATTAATGTTATTTCTTAAATGGTACCAACGTAAACGGAGAAGCATCGTTAAACCCGGTACACTCAAAAGTAATTCAAGTTACTAATAAGAAATCTCAACCTAAATAGATTTTTTCTTTGTAACAATATATCTTATCTCTTGATTGATACAAACATAAATAGAGCTAAATGTACAATGATCAACACCCATAACTCAAAGTTGATTATCTTTCTCTATATGTACCATGTTTTTTTCGTAAAAAGGAAAAAAGAAGAAAAAGAAAAAGACAACATCAGTATATCGTTTACCGCATATTTTGATACTATTAAAGCACACGGTACGATTTATCGATACATTTTGTCATGCATGTTTTACAAAAAAAATGTGTTATATTTATAACCATTTTTAATAGAAAAGAACATTGAAAAACAAAAAGTTTGGTGAAAGATGGAGGGGGCGAAGTGAAAATAAGGAAAAAAGGAAACCGACTTACTTCCGCCTATCTGAGTTCAATTGCGTATATGTACGAATGCGAGCCATAATTGATAACATAAAAGTATAAAACTGTATTGTATCACATATCACCCTGAAGAAAAAACCCTAACCCTAATAGACCTAAAAGAATTGGAAAGATGAAATCATATTAGGAGAAGTATGAATATGCGGAGAAACAATTTGAACGAATTTACGCAAATGATCGGGTAGACGACTTAGATATTGAAGATGAAATACATGAAGTTCGCTTACCCTTCCTTGACGGCACTCCGATTGTGACGTTGATTGCTATTGATGTCTATACTCCGACCCCCAAACGCAAAATCACATACCCTCCCATCAACGTACGTATCTTCTTTCTTATTGCTCTTATTAATTACCATTAATTTCTATTTAATTACTGTATTATAATTGCTGTTTCCTGTATACACATGCTACTACTTTATTATTAATTATTAATCAACTGCTGAATTGATAATGTATGTAACATCAAAATTCATTCAATTCTTAATGTTTATAATTGCTAAAGTTGCAAAAAGAGCCACCACGATCGTTCCCTTGCCAACCACTGGTTGTTGATGTTTATCAATCGGGAGCTCAAAAAGTAGCAACGATAGCAACAGATTTTGTTGGTGAGTCCCTCCTACTCTACTTGTGCTAATTTAGTTTCCACCTTTAATTAATTTCAATTAAACAATCTTACCATCTTATACTAACTAGGGATCTTGTTTCATAAATTCCACTCTCGCTTTCGACCTCTTTTAGTTAATAAGTTGATGACCTTGGCTTATATGGGTGGCTATTATTGTACTTGTGTTTTAGGAGGATTCAAGGTCGTGTACCCCTACGGCAAGGAGTGTCTTGGCAAGTCAACTGAACCCATGGCCGAGGAGAATCTTCTGAACCCTCTTGCACTCGATCCGTGAGCAACACCACCAACTGGTTAGTGCTTTTCCAATCAATTCCACTCTTACAACTAGTGGTTGTATTTCGCCATTTGATTACAAAATTTAATCAAGGAAGTTCTTCAAAATCATCCTTTTTTCACTCTGTGACACGACTTTGGATTTTTTGTACACCCTGAAGGCGAATTACTCTTTCGTTTAATGGTTGTTTTCTAAATTCTTAGCGAAAGACTAGGTTGTTTCACCAAAAAAATATGTTGAAATTTACATTGGCTTATATGGATATTATTGTGTTGTTTTTTCTATTAATAGATACCAAAGATCAAGTAGTGGAATCCATGCTTAAGCACCCCCATGAGGATCTTGGCGAGTCGAATGAAACTCTGGTCAAGGATACGAGTCCTTCAGTTGATTCATCTGCAGCACCTGGTGCATCTTCTGGTTACAATTAAATTCCCCACTCGATTAAGTTTTAAAACTTATACGTAAATAGGTTGAAATTATTTGCTATACCTTGGTTATGTTTTAAACTAGTTTTAATGGATTTTTAAATTTTGTGGTGGTTGATCTTAGAGAGCGGCATTAATACCCAACTTAAGTTCTTGAGTATCTGTTTCTATTAAACGCCAATCCAAGTAGCTACAAGGTTGGTTTACTTTGCAGAACTTTGTGTTATGGCACGATCACAATGGCTCACAGCCGATCATTTAAAAAAAGCACTTGAAAAGTTTCTAAATCACTCTTGTCTTATGGTATTCATGAGTTGATTATTATGTTAATTTGCAGATGGATCTTTTATTAGGTACCACAGCTGAAGCTTGAGATCTCCTGCCTCAAATATGCTAAACTTTATGGTATCAGTTTGTTGGGATGTTAATGGAAATCAATTCATGATAAAATAGAAAATAAAAAAGTTAATAATAACATTAAACTCTAATGGAAATCTAATGGTGTTATAATTAATTTGAACAGGCGCCAAAAGTTTTGGGTTGCAAGAAGGCCTGTAGATTTTGCCCAAAAGCATCAGAAATGTTTATAAGAGTTTATTAAATTCCTTCAGAAATTATGACGTTCTTATGAGCTTACATCCTTGAGTATAAAATTAATGTTCCTGTAATGCTACCTACATAATTTTAACAGAGGTTGTTTGAGTTCAGCATCAATGCAATTATTCTCTTGTTATTTGCTCCATTAGATTAGATTGTTTGAAGCAGAGTTATTATTCTTGGCAAGTATTTCATGTTGGTTTACAATAGTATTCTTTAACATCTAAATCGTTTGGTTGCATAGTAAGATGAGTGATTTGTTAAGAGTCATATTGTGGCTTGGCAGATACTCCTTATAGTACTCACAATTCTGATTATTATTTGGTTTCCTACTAAACAGGAAAACATCTAAACAGAGAAGCTACTTTTTAATATGGATTCGAGTTTAATGAACTTAGCTCAACTAAGTTTCTTTGTCTATGGCATGATCAGATGCCTGATTCATTCAACATATAGAACATGGTATCCTTTGTAAGCCGATTTATTCAACATATAGAACATGGTATCATTTGTAAGCCAATAATCTCATATTCGTTTATTCCTAATTTGGATCCTTGAGAATACAAATGACTACTACTATTTATCATGTTTTACTAATTCGACACATATGATGCCAATGTGGATTCAACATGATACAACACACATACCAATTCATAAGATGTCTGTTTTTCTACTAATGATACGCATGCCAATGTGTTGCTAATATTGTGTTTTTCAAAGCAGTAACTCATTTGACAGCTACTACGTATTATTTAAGGGATATTCTAAATGAACACACTAATAGTCCTGAATGTATGCCCTGTGTGAGTGTATCTAGATGCGTATCAGTCTCATCCACTCTTATGTTTGTGTATGTGTTAGTCACATTTTCTAAATGACTAAATCCATCATATAAGGAGAACTACGATCCATAACGGTAAGTTTTTGTAAACAAAATTTGCCATGTACTGTAATAACTTAGGTTCTGCTAGCTATATATAAAAGGTTTAAATGATAAAACCACCCATGATAATGGTATAACCAGTGGTCATAACATTTACACACTTGTAAATTACATGACTTTCTATGGTCAATATGAAAGAAACTTTTGGGGGAGTAGTTGATAATAGGGACAGGTCAACCAACTCTTTGGGACCATTGACTGAATAACAAGATGGCATGATATCATCTTTGTTTCATGAAAGTTCACTCTTATTGTGACATGATCATCTTAGTACTGAGACTAATACAGATGATTTCAAATGATAAATTTTGTCAAATGAAATATTTTCGTGTTGTAATCACTTGTATTTTACGTTGGATCTGTTGAGTAAGGAATAAAATGGTTACCAACTCTCATATTTAAATAATAATTATATTTTTGGAAATGGTCATATCTGCAATTGATGAAATGATAGATTATAACACCATGAAATTGACATCTTTTATTTCCTTTTTAATCATTGTATCAAAACTTGCAACTGGTTTTGACTTCATTGACACATAGATTTCAACTGGGATATGAAGAAGAGAGAGAAAATATAAAAAGCTTTGTTAAACAGGACAAAACATATTAGTAATTAAACTTTGTAGGGTATAGTATGTTTATAATCTATACATTCTTTTAATAACAAGATAGATAGATAACATATAATATATTGAGTTTTGCTGAAGACCCTCTTTAGGGTTGTTATTAAAAAGTTTGAGCATGCATAAAAAATTATACATTGACCAACATTCAATGAAACTTATAGTTTGTTACGCTATGAGTATCAAATTGACAACAAAAATGTAAAATGTACATCATTACAAACTTACAAGCTATCCGGAATTTCCCATTGATTTTCCCATAGATTATCATTTTCTTTCAATCATATGAAAACCCAAACTTCATTATGGTCATGGATAAATCGTTCAGGTTCGGGTCCATAAACAATGACAATTATCTTATAAAGACTCGATTTCGCTATAGCTCCGTTGGTTCCTTTAACCAAGTCACTGGCTATGAAGCATATTTTAATGTGTTAATGACAACCCGATATTCATAGTAAATTTTAACCATTTAACCTCAAATCGTGATATCAAATTTACAGCAAAAATGTAAAAAGTATGTCATTATATATTTACCAAAAATCATATCTAAAGCATATTGTTAAGGTGATTAACATAATAAAATACATTCATTGTTCGCGTATCACAATGGACAAAATTACATGTAAACTACTTTACTACTACAATTTTTGCATCCAAAAATAGAAAAGTTATCAACTAAAACAAAATTGGCCTACAAAATTTTAACTATTAAATGCATTGGTGATTGGTCGTTACACGGTGCCTCAAATCTATATATATAAAAGAAATATGATCCTAGTGGCACTCAAGAAGCCGAGTATAAAAAACTGTTGGTGTAGGTGCCTCGTGCTAACGATGGTCTATTTTACAAAAGGACAAACTTTACGATCCATATTAAAAGAACGTTCCATGAATTGATATATATATATATATATATTATTTTTATATATATATATAAGAAGATAGTGTATTAAAATATTGTTAGTTTTGGAATCATATGTACACTTGTAACCATTTTCTTATGGACCTCACATTGTTAAGATAGTTAGTTGGTAATGAAATATAATTTTTTTTATTTTAAAACGGAATATTTGTTTTGCATGAAATAATGTTTAGGTTAAATTAGATCAGCAAACTTATTTAATTATAATTAGGAGTGTGCCCGCGCATAACTGCGAGAACAGATAGTTAATTTAACATTCACATATTTTATTGTTTATGCTATATTGTTGAAAGTTTAATTTAAGGATATGTAAAGTTTAAAACTTAAGGGTTGCAATTTATAAATTAGTGGTTCATTTGGAAAGTAATTAATGATTTTTAAGGGTAATTTGGACATTAAGCATTGTTGAGTTTAATTTTAAAAAAATAGATAGAGATGGTTTATATATAGTTAAGATAAGATAAGATAACAAGTTAGTTTTGTAATAAAATCATATACATATTAAATAAGTTTTCAGCGACCTTTGACTCTGTTTTCTGTTCTATTATAAGGTCTATGTTATAGTTTAATTAACTAAACGAAAATATATCTTAAGTTAACGTATTTTATGAAAAAGTTAAACGAAAATCATACTCCATATTAAATTGTTATGAAATAGGTGGGGTTGGTGACTCGAACTTGCATGCCCCTTTTGTTTGTGTTTTTGTACTTTTGTTTTCAATTTTTAATAGTGAGGGGAACTTTCATGCCTTTTCTTTGTTTGTTTTTGTTCTTGTCTTACTTTTTTTTTTTTTAATTTCTTTATAGAACTATTGGTTACTTTTTTAAGTTCGGGCAATGCATAGCTTATACTCAAACAGGTTAACGTTTATTTTTTTAATGTTATAATTATTGAAAAAGGAGTTAATAATAAATTTTAAGTTGTAAACAATTCATCCAAAAAAAACATATGAGGAATGTTAATGAAAAATTACAAATGAATTTTATAGATAAATTGTTTATACATTTATTTTTTTCAAAGTTTTAATGAACACAAATGAATACAAATTATTAAAAAAAATTAGAGCTATGTTCTTGACTGAATAAATAAGGGGAAGTCTTAAATCAAATTTAATTAAAAATGAAAATACGAAATTCTATTAAACTTTTCATTACTATTTGCTTTCATATATTTTATTGATGAAATTTACAAAATTTCAAATGATAATACAATCTTTAACAGATGTTGCTAAATAAAATAATTTCATTTTACTTGATTATAGATCATTACAAGGATTTCTTGTACAACTCAAGAGTGTCACTATTATCATTTATTAGTTGTTTTATCACATAGCAAATATGAATTTATAATGTTTACTTACATTGCATATTTTACATATAGCTTACAATTTATACTATCTATTTACGAAATTTTATTATGACATCTCAAGAGTGTCACTATTATCATTTATTAGTTGTTTTATCACATAGCAAATATGAATTTATAATGTTTACTTACATTGCATATTTTACATATAGCTTATAATCTATACTATCTATTTACAAAATTTTATAATGACATGACCTTAATTAACTTATAACTAACTTATACTCGCAACAAATAACTTTAATTGAAAAATATTATGAAAATATATATCAGTATCCTCAATTATCTAAGTAGTCTTTAAATTTTTGTTAAATTTAATATTTGTAATTTTATATATTATGTAATCATAGAGTGTGGATCAAATAAGAACACTTCAAAAATAAGAACGGTAAGAACGCTTCAAATTTGCATTTATACTCGACAAAATCGTTGGATTCACATTTGTATATCTCAAATATGCAAAGAAAAATGAATGCACGTTTCTAAAAATGTATACAATTTGAGAAAAACGATTAATGCACAATTCTACATTTTTCATCTAAAATCGTGCATCGATCGTTTTTTCGATTTTTATGCATTTATAAGGATGCACATATATTTTTCTCCACATATTTGAGATGTATGAATGTAAATCTATTGATTTATAGGATACATTTGTGGATATGAAGCGTTCTTACCCGTTCTTATTGGAACTCTACCCTGTAATCATATTACTAAGAATATATATTTAGTCATTTTATGGATTTAATAATTAAAATAACTTTTCTGGTGTCTTCAATGACTTAAAAGATTTCAGAATTAAAAAAACGTAATATTAGTGAATGTAAATGACATCATGTTAAAAAGTAACATTATTTATTGTCAAATAGTTGAAAGATAAAAGGGTTTAATTATTTTATGTCATAAAATGTCATTTAACTTAAACTTACAAAATTGATATGTAAAGAGGAATGGATAAAACGGCCTATTGGTCAAAGTGTAGATACGTCTTTTAAAGATCAAAATTTGATGTAGAAAATAACAATCGTCCGATCAAAAAGAAGGAACTTAATCTAAAGGTCATATTCCTCCATGATATTCTCTTTTATATATTTAATATATATATATATCAGGTAATCATTTTATTAAGAATCTACAGTTAATAATATTTAGTTCTTTTAAAGATTCAATAATTAATATAAATTTTGGATGAACTCATTGGAAATTCAAAAAACGTAATACCAGTAAATGTAAATGACATCATTAATTAAGTAACGTTAAAGTCAAATATTTGAAAAATAAAAAAATTAATTATAAATTTTGTATTAAAAAATGTTATAATTTAAATTTAAATAATTGATATGTTAAGGAGAAAGGCTTAAACGAGCTATTAGATAAATTTTAGATACGGCGTTAGAAAGGAGTGTAATTATCTTATGTAATACGGAGTAGTTAATATATCATATTACGGTGTTTTAAAATATGTATTTTTAGGAATCTCAATTAAGTCAATCTTTTTTTCTTTTGTCATTATTATAAGTTTTCCCCCCGTGATAACTACACTAGTAGAGTACTTGAGGATTAGTCACGTATATAATATTACCATCTTCTGTATATTTATAAATAATAACAACTAGTTATATGTACAAAATGCAAAAAAAATAAAATTCTTATGATTGTCATTATTTTTTTAATATTTACGTTTTATAAAACTGTGCTAAGATAATCCAAAACCTAGTTCCAAATATCTTTAAGAATTAGGCTGAATTTTAAAATTTTTTAATTTTGATTTTTAACAAACTAATCTATATTTTTACGTTTCTACTGAAGTTCATAACACTCACATAATTAATATGAAAAACTAACCGTTCAAAATATAAATCAACTAACTTACACGTCTACTATTTTTTAACACGTGACGAGCGTCGTATCAATCCATACAAGCCCTTTATTAATCACGACTGCCCCCACATTTTTTTAAAATCATAACCGCCCCACGTTTTTTTAATCATGCGCGTTGTTTGTGACAAATAAATATTTATCTTTAATCATGCGCGCCCTATCGGAACTCTAGTTACTTGAGATGTTGTTTCTAAACTATTACTTTAGTCTCAAATAAATGTTTGTTTTTATTTAACCATACAATAATTGTAACATTTATGACATTATATTTAATACATAGTAATTTTAAGACATACAACTTATTTGCTAAATAAGATTCAAGTTAAGTAATTACTCTGCCCTGTCTTAAACTTATTGTTAACTAAAAATAAATACATATTTTAGAAAACTGCAATTATTAAATTGTTCTATATCAAACGGTTGTTTTTACCATCTAAAGTTTGATTGGATAAGATTATAAATGTACAATAAATTTGAAACATTTTAAAATGAAAATGTGAATAATAAACATGAACTCGATAAGTATTTCAATTTTCATTCTTTGGATATCATTAAAATTCGAAGGGGAAACATGTGTTTTTAATTATTGTGTAACTCAATAGAGAACTTTATTATAAAAAAGAAAATGATATTTAGTATAACATTATCGTAAAAAGGTCGGGATTGATACATGATGTGTAAGAATGAAAAAATGAAAGGGGGCACATATATAAGAATCGCGATGTGTAAGATGAAAAAATGGATGAGAGAGAGAAACAAGATGTGTAAGTAACATGAGAATAAAAAGGGCACGTATGATATGTATATGGCACGATTGATGGGACGGTGTCCTGTAACGGAGTGGTCGAGGACGATCTAGGCTTCACTTTCCTTTTTGTTTTTTCAATTTAAAAGTTAAAACGACGTTCATAATTAACAAAAGACGCGCATGAATTAAAGCAGCGCTTGTCACGAGTCAAAAAATGAGCGAATGTGTAGGTCAGTTGACTTAAATTTTAAACGATTAGTTTTACATATTAATTGCGTGAGCGTCATGAGCCCGATAGAAATACAAGAATGTAAATTAGTTTATTAAAAATTAAAGTTTAATAATTACTTTGTTAAAATACATTGATTCAAAGAAGATAACTTGTAATTTCCCTTTAAATATACTATCTATGTTAATAGTATCAACCATACATAAGTCGCTAGGTTTTCATTAATAGTATTTAAATCTTATTGCTTTATTATACACTCTATTAAGTGTGCATAATCGAATCCTACAAGAAACACTAAGTGGGCCCAAGTTGATATTTGACTTTTTAAAGTCTATTAGTTTAAGCCCAAGCCTAATCACTATGTACCAATTATGTCTTTTCATCAGGCGTGCGATGTCAGCCATTCATTTCTTTATAAAACGACGACGCTGCTTACTGCTACTTTTTTGTACTCTTTGTATTACTACATGTTACTTCTTCAGTCCTTCTGTTTTGAAGTAATCACTTTCTTGTGCACCATGACATTTTTGTTTGCAATTTGGTTCACACATCGATACATTTACATTCCACCTTTCATATGAATAAGTATAAATATATCCAATTTTTAGTAAATCTATCTTTTCATGAGAAAATACATAGAAATTTAATCTATTTTTGTGTTCATCGAGACTTTGGCCATCATTCTCCTAATGATAATTTTATTTTTAGTTAGGTGAAATAATTACTTAATCGGTAACTTTTTTAACTTATAAAATATAGTAAAAACCCAACGAGAAATCTTATGTAGAATGCTTTAGCAATCAGCATTTCTATTAAATGATTTACCTGATTACAATATTTAAACTAACTAAAAATGTTTTGCCTGATTATTCATCCGGTATTCAGATTACTCGATAACTACAAATGATGATTTATTGTTCGTTTTCTCAAATAATCATGAATTTTCTAGTATAATTCTAATGATCTTATTGAAAACTCATACTCATAACATGTTTCCAAAAAAACTACAATGAAGAAAATATATATAAATGTAATTGGCGGAACATTAAAATTGGATTCAAAACGCCCTTTGTGTACGTGCCTAGCATCCATCATTTACGACTAGGGCCACCAAGGTATCTAGTCCCATTCGAGCCCTAGCTTTTGTCTCTAGGTGTTAGTATTGACTTAACAAAGTAGTTTCGTGGTTAACTTATATGCTAATCTTTACCCGTTTAATCACTCCATCATAAATTTCATCTGCCTGTACGACCTACGATACTCGAGCTTGGTACTCCCCAGACAATACACAAATTTTTCGCTTATGTTAGAAGAAATAACCAAAAACAAATATTTGCATATGTTACAAATTTTCGTTTGTTACAAATAATTAGTTACACATATTCTTTACAAATACTTATGTGACAAAAATGCAAAACTCTTTAAACGTCGGTACTCAATTAGAAACTAGTCCTCTATCTTTTCCTCTACGTCGCTTTTAACCCATATTTTACTTTACATTTTTAATTAAATTTGTATGACCCACTTCATCCATCCAACAAATATATTAATGCTATATCATTGCTACATATAACAGACTAGACAACTTTACGGACAAACTTTACATGGAAACTAGCCGGAATTCAACCACCGTCGTTGGTTTCACTCTCCTTCCATCGGAGCTCATCCAGTACATAATTCTCCGGTTAGCTTTACCCGATATTTTCCACTTAAAATCCGTGAACAAATTCATAACGTCCGTTATCTCTGACCAAGATTTTTCCCGTGATTATAATCACCAAATAAAGTCATCCAGTTGGTTGTTTGTATACAAGAAAAGGTGGCACCGTGATCCCGTAGCGGTTCACGGTTATACCCGATCATCGGGACGATGGTTTAAGGTGGTGATCGGAGATATATTGAAACCGGTTACTCCACCAGGTGAAGATCTTTATTTTTTAACCGCTTCGGGTAATTTTTTCCTTTTTGCTTTGAATTGTAGCCGGGAAGTTATTTCGGTTAATTTTATCACTAAAGTTGTTAGAAAAATCCCTCATAGCCCGTTGGGCCCACGTGGCACGTCTTCGTGGAGGCGGTCGGGTATTAAATTATTAGCGGGCCCGTTTGACTCGGGTCAATTTCGATTTTTGTTTGCCGAGATGGTTGATAATAACCCGACTTTGTTCGAGTACGATTCTAGGACAAATAAGTGGAAGTCAACGATAGCAAGGGAAAACGTCGTAACTCAAACTTGTATCAATAATAAAGACGAAAATCGTATTTTTCTAAGTGCGTCAAACGGGCCAAGGAGAAGTGTTGTGATTTCCGTCGGGTATATGACAAATGAGCCCGTGGTTGTACGGCCTGTATTCTCAGGAGTTCTTGAGGATGGAGAATTAGCTGTTGGATTCAGTTGGGGAAGCGTGATCAATCGCTTACATATATATGGTGATGGACGGATGTTGATCGTTCGATCAGGACCTGAAAGTGTAGAGGATGCAAACCAAGGAATTCGGGTTGCGAAAGGGGTAGAGTTATGGGGGTTGAGCCCAAATGGAAGGCAATGGGCCATTATATCAAAGGTACCAAATGAGTTAATTGATGAAATTAAAAAACCATATGGGGTTATGATGGGATGTTTGGAAGAAAAAGAAGGGACAATTAGGGCCATTTTGATGTCAAATTTTGATGGTGTTTGGGATATTATTTGGTTAACTTTTGATATTGAAAAGTCAATATGGGCTTGGGTACCTCTTCCTGAATTTAAGATGGAGGGCTCAAACATGGCTGGGGTCACCTTTTCCTCTGGGCTCACCATGACTTAGATCAAACCATTGGGTTGGTCTATCTTTTGTGTATTTTGTATAAATCTTTTTTTTTTTCTTCTTTTCAAGTTTTTGTATAAAATTGGTGATTGTTGACCCAGAAGAAGCTAAAAAAGCTTGTTCGGTTGCGTAAAGATTGTATTACACAAATAAGTTGTAACTGAAGTTCCATGGGCTACATGCCATAGATGAATAAGACATGAAATAGCCCTAAAGTGAAACACGATAAATGTGCTAAAATAGCTCGCTACATTAGGTTTGATTCTAGGAGCTCAAGCTTGTTGGTACTATGTTACATTTTTTTACATCTTAGAACCACATAATGAGGTACAATTATTGTCAAAGAAATTTAGCTGTCATTCAAAAACAATTGTAAAAAATACTAAGCAGGTAGCACAGTTTGGTTGTGAAGTCATCATGATATGGAAGTATGGAACTACATTTGTGTAATTAAAATACCTTAAATTTGATGTAACCTATATTTAGAGGTGGCAAAATGGGTGGGCGTCAATTTAGGTATCCAGATCAAAACCAATTCGGCTATTTGATATATCTAAACTACATATCTTTTATATGGTTTATTGGTTACAAGGAAAACTAAGACTGAACAAAGGATACTCAACTTGTATTATTCATTGAAGCCAAATTTGGAGGACAAGTGGATCAGGCATTGTTTAGACTTTAGAAAAATCATATTTTCCTAAGAATTGTAAGAAATAAAATAACCTGGTTAGACAAGGATTTCATTGTTTGTAACATAACAAAACAAAAGGACAAAGAAAAACATTTTTTTACTGCTATCTTGATAAATAATTAACTTGAAATTCTGTTCCAAAAAAAATCTTTAATTTACTTGAAATTAAAGTAACTTAATTAGTATTGTTTGCAACTTCTCTAAACTTGAAGCAAAGAACAAAAAAAAACATCATATCAGTACCTTAACTTACTTGAACATTAATTAGCTAGCAAAGTAAGCATCAATATGGGCTGCTTTGACTTTTTAGGTACCTTGTGTTACCAATATGGGCTGTTAGCCTGTGACCCAAATGATCGCAAATCAGCCCGATCAACATTTGAAAACAACAAAGAAAACAAAAAAAGAATCACACCACATTGCGTTTGATCTTATTCTTTTAAATAAATAACATAGAAAAGTGTACTATTTTCCTTGAGATGAAAGGGCATTTTCGTCATCATGATGTTTATTTTGTATTAGCTTCCTATGAAACTATATGACTTCTTGAACAATCTTCCTGATAAGATACGGAGTAAAATTCTACTTTTCAAAATTATTTAAGTCAAATAAAGCATTACAATTTATCATCGAAAACACTAGGAATTTAGGATAACAACATATCTATAGATAACAATTTTGCATTTAAGTGAACTTTTTGGATCTCAAGAATCATAAAAATATGTGAGCCAAACAGAATCAGCAGCTACTTACAAATCAAGCATTGGATCCTCTCTTTTTGTAGTAGCTTGAAGTAAACATTTAATAAAGTAGGTGGTAAAAATGTTAACAAGTAAAAGTACGAGGGCCTTTGAGATGGTCCCTTTTGAAACGGCAGTCTCATTCAGAACACGCAGAAAAACGTATAACGGTGTGAGTTAAGAACGTGATATTGTGGCCTTGTGTCCATTTGTCCCAAACACAACATGTTACATCTTGTAACAAGGGTCCCATAACTCCTTCAACAATTTTATGAAACGCAGATTCAAAATTGGTTTATAACTAAGTTATATATATTGACTTGATCGTGATTATCGAATTAAATGAAATCTATGCCTTGTACTTATGCGATGGTGCTTAAACTCAAAGCACCAATAATGTCAATTATGGACCACTTCAAATTAGTCTCCTTAATTATCTATTTGGGAAAACTACATGTTATTTGCAATAGTACAACTGTTAAAACGTTTATTTCAAAAATACAACCAAATCATGTGTTCGTGTAATTGCGATTACATGTGCGTTATTTGGACTGCTATTACTAACAATTGGAGTCAGAATGATCGGTTGTGATTCCCCAACAAAACCACAAGTCGATATTCAATAGGTTTATGAGACTACTTACTAGAAAAAATAAAAATTAAAAAACAAGTGTCATGTCAGCATGAGTGAAATTTCTTTTCGACTAAGTATTAAACACTGTCTATAAAGTGATACTCATAAGTTACCAGTTGAAACTCACATTTATCAATAATACACTTATTAAAATAAAAAATAAAATTGGCCCACATTTCACTTGTTCATCATTGTTTTGTTGGAAACAAAATCGAAAAGAACGCACGGGAGACCCTATGGTATCTATGGCGTTTTCACGTCACACTCAACGAGAACGCTCAAAGACCATTATAGGCCGTAGTTGAATTCAACTCGTTGCACCATGAAAGGAAACAATTATGTTATCATTCGTAACCGATAGAATTTAAATAACCCAAATTCATATGCCAAATTTCAAATCAACTAAGAATGATGATTGGATGTTACTAGTTTATTGTTAAAGAGTTCAAAGAGAACTCTAATTCGAAGTCAAAAGCAAATAAGCCTTGATTTTCACAACCCGAATTAGTACTCTTTACAGACATAATACAACCTTAAACGCATGATTCGATATTTTACAGTAATTAGATTGTTTGCAATTATAGATGTATAGTTTATTTGTGAAAAATCTGCAGAAACAAGTACCCCAATCTATTTTTTAAGTATACCAATAGCAACAGATTTTGAGGGAGTACTATTTTAATTTAAAAATATAATATAATATAAAATCAAGTTACAATGAAAGCATCCGGAATGCAAAAGCAGGTATTCAAGAGTACAATATCACATGGATATACTCAAACTTAGACTAATTGAAAACCACGATATTACTCAAGAATCTTCAAAAGACCAATGTCATAAAATTGGCTCATTGAAGCTCTAAACACTCATCTCCCAATAGGTTCCGAAGAGACGCATAAAAATAAAATAAAATATATCTAATACCAGTACCGAATACAAAAATTAAAGTGGCCCGTAAGACAGTTCTTTTATAATATTAGATAAATAAACTTTTTTATTAACATGCACCATTTCAAAAAAAAAAACATAATTAATAGGGTTTTTCAATTAAAAACATACAAACCCGGTATTAAAATTTGCTTTGACCCGTAGCACTAATAATAAAATTAATTTCTTTTAAAAAAAAATACATTTTGCACGTCAAATGAATTCGTGGTCAGAATTATCCCTGATTCTACATGATTCTGCCACTGTCTAACACATATTTATATGCTCACAAATAATTATATATGTTCAGATAAAAATATTCCATATAATTATGCAGAATAATCATAAAACATGTACTCATATAAAGAGAAAACGATATATTTTTTAGATTAATTATATCCAAAGCTAGCTAACCTTACTATTTTACTAACTTCATGTTTAAAACTATTGACTTGACATTACCAAAAATAAAATAAACGCCACATGGATTAATTAACCGAAATACTATCCTTCCTATTTATTGAATAAAATATTAGTATATTTTATTTACTTATGATTTTATTTATGAAGTTGACATCTTTAAACTTTCTTACATTGTTTTAATCGTATGTTAATTGATTACTCCACTAAACCACGAGCTATATATTTTAATCAGGGTTACGTTGATTGATATAATACTACTTATTTTAAAATAATATCATTTTCAGATGTAAAGTAACGATGATTCTTAATTCGAGATGTACGTGTTTTTTTATATTAACTTATATTAAGTGCATATCAGGTACGAACAATTACTTATTGTTTGTGTACAACAACACGTGTGACATGAGCTTGTGTGTACAATTTATGTTAGTTACGAATTACGTATCTCATTGAAAAAAATTGGATGACTTTCTTTTTTATCAACCCAAAAATATTGTGTAATATATTTACACAACTAATTTTTAAAAATCAAGTATACCACGAAGATATTTATATTTCTTCCGAGTTAACTAACGAATCAATTATAATATCAAAGTAGATATTTGTAAAATTTGTCGATGTATGTAATTTGACTGATAAGTATATTACGTACTTTAAAAAAGTTTTATGTAACGTAAATTACTGATTGTAGCACTTTTTTCTGATACATTACATACTTTAATATTAAAATCGATTTGTTACTAACCTTGAGACAAAAATGAAGTTACATTGTCAATCTATATAATTAACGATTTCCAGTTACATATTTTAAATTTATGTGGTATCTTCTTAATCTTAATTTTCTATAAATAAATAATGATCAAGTGATATTGCATTAAATATCAAAATCCGACATTAATCGTTTTCGAATCATATTGAAACTATTTATGGAGTCAATAACTATGCACCCCAATCTAGACTAAAATATATATGATCCAATAATATTCAACATTTGTTATTTGTAAGCTTTTAAGTGTGTTCGGTTATAACAGAGTGTTACATTATTATATCTTTTTTGTTATTTGTTACTTCGTAACTGTTTAGAACCAACTTAATTTGTTATGCTCAACTTATATTCAAAAGCCAATTTGCTAAACATTTCATATATATTTAAATTAAATATTAGATATTGTTACAAAGATAATTTTATGGTAAGATATTGTCAGTCTTAAAGTATTTAAACTTTCTGTGGCTATGAACTCTGAAATATAATATGGCATAATATTATTTTAACAAAACGTGAATAGTTTTTTGATGATTAATTTCAAAAGGTAACAAGACAAATTAGTAGTTACGTCTTTAAGGTTATAATATCATGTAAATATATTTTAATAAAAATTGCCACTATAAAAACTGTTTCAATACTTTTCAGAAAGTCTCAGCATAAAAGATAAGTTAACTTATGAAAGTAATTATCATAAAATTAATAGCCACCTTTCAGAAATTCTTACCATATTACTTCAAACTGTTTATTCCTTTTTAGTAAAAATCTTTCAATGAACAGAAAATATGATTAAAACAAGTTAACCAATATTTGAATCTATTAGTTTTCGAACCCAAACCTTATAAATACGTTTAAAAAAAAAATAAAAAAATATTGTTCGTTTGAAATTGTCAAAATACGTTCGAAAAAACACCTAATTCGGGTGTAAAAACGTGACATTAAGGATATAACGAGTTGTTGATCATAGGGCGGATTCATAGTTATCGTGGATTCCGATCCTATCCTAGTAAGCTTAGTAGTAGAAATGCAAGTAAATTTTTGATATAATTCAAGTTCAAGTGCAATCTGCACTCATAAAAAGTTCATTTGTGTGGATAAAACACTAAAATGACTCTCTTTTTACATTTTTTTAATTTATTCTTAATAAAATTTATATCCGTTAATTTTAATTTTTAATTTTTAATTTAGTATTATTATAATAATATTTTAGCTCCTTCCAATGTAAATTTATGACTCCACGACCACTTATTGATCACTTTATATACTTCAAACTTCGATATTTCGTTAAGTGACAATAAAAAAAAGTCAATAAACATTATATTCTGGTATAGCGTAAAACTGAAAATAGTAGCAAAAATTGCAATTCCTAGAAAATAAATCACATAAATAGAATTTCTTTCTATCTTAAGCAATTTCATCCCAATGGATACCTATGAAATTTTTTCATTTTGGCGTTTCGCTATTAAAAATTTTATTAGGAAATATATTAAATTTATTGAATTAATAAGAAAAATACTATATTGAAAATCGTAATACCACAATAAAAATTATATCATATAATTAGTTGACTAATAAATTTAATAAAACATAAGAGTACATTGACCTTGTCCCTTTATAACACTCTTTTTTCTACTAAATATACATTTTGCTGTTTTGCTTGACGATTTTTATTAAAATTGGTAACGAGTCATTTTCTGATAACGACTTTATGGTTTTTTAATTGTAATGTATCCATCAATCAATGTCCATATCTTATGATTCATGCCTTTTTTATTCTTCCAATTTTGTTATTTTCCTTATTTTCTTTTATTTTAATCTTATTGTACCAAAACTTATACCATTAATGTATTGTTGTTACCTACTTAAAGCTGTTAATTGTAATTCATCCAACTTTCACAGGATTATTATATCACACAAAACTACATAAGTGGAACTTGCTGTTAACTATAAATAGAATAATTAAAGCTGTATAGTAGTAGTAAAACTGTTAACAACATACTGAATCTTTAATTGTGATACATCCAGCTAAAGACGATTAAGTACTAAGAATAAAGATACAATATGAAAATTGAAAGGTTAATAATAGTTCAATCTTTAAACTTTTAATTTTTTTATTTTCAATTTTAACTTTTCAACTCTATTTTTAATGTCTTTATAGTAACTTTATATGACATGTTAAAAAAATCATTATGACATAGTTATCACAAATTGATACTTTTAAGATTTACAAAAATCAATTTAATCTCTAAAGTTTCATTCAAATAGTGCTCTTACCTTCAAACTTTTAATTTTTTTTCGTTCTAACCTTTCAACTTTATTTTCAACGTTTTAACACTTTAACTTTACCTGACCTATTAAAAAGATCATTATAACTTGATATCACAAATTATATTTAATCTCTAAATTTTAACTTAAATAATGGTCTTACCCTCAAAGTGTATATATGTTAAACCAAAATGTATTTTAATATTTTTGCAAACCATATTTAATACAAAAAAATAACTATGTCACACATTAAAAAAGAAATACCGATATTTTTTTATATAAAATAGCAACATACCTCATTAACAATAAATAACTTTTCATATAATTAGAAATATTACCTGTCTGCATTGTAAAAATGTATTTATTGTCAAAATAGAACATTATAAAAGTAATTGTAATGATACATTGCACTTAATTTTTTGACATTTATATACCATTTACCTATGTATCCAAAATAATATATGATGTAGCATTGTATATTTATGACATTATATATACAACGTATTATATTTTAGGGCATATACAATGATAATTTTTGTAAAACTTTTTTTTCAAAAGTTTTTGTTAGAATTATTTACTCCAATGAAATTCCGATAAATACTCAAACATTTAACACGTATATAACTAACGTGTATAAATCTTGATCAACCCATAGGTTAATGAGTTAAAACATTAAAAAATGAAGTTGAAGTGTTAAAAAGAAAAAAAGTTAACTGTTTGTCAATAATTTCTACTTACCTAGTCAACTGGTTACCGATTACTAAAAGGGTAGTTGTAAACGGTCAAACAAATTAAAAAGATTAAATTTTGGTCAACTCATAAATAAGGTGTTATAATATTAAAAATAAAGTTGATGAATTAAAAAAAAAAAAAAAAGAAGATTAAGAATTAAACATTATTAATTCAAAATTGAATATTTTCCTACTTATATTGTTCTTTTTTGAGACAAACTTAATGAACTTAATAGAAATGGTTAAGAAAACCAAAATGACCAAAATATATTGATTTTAATTTTGTAACTTACTACTGTTTCAAGTTGTCAACCTATTTTTATAATAATCTCATAGATAACTTCAACACAATAAATGTTACTAATCAGTAATTAATACTCGTATTAATTAGTCAGTATGTCGTATTGTTGCGCTCAAAAACATTCACAACAACATTTTTAGAGCACTCTCTATGATTGCTTCCGTGCTCCGTTCTTAGCATAAGAATAAACGTCCTTGATTAATGTAATTTTTAATATTAGTGTAACACATTTTGTTATTATTATTATTATTATTATTATTATTATTGTGTTTATATAAATATAAATTTATTTGTATTAGTAGTTAAGAAATGAAATGGTGCTGACATAGAACTGAAAAATTTAGTATTGTAGTTAACAATTCTTTAATTCTTATGTTGATGTAGTATTGAAATGATAATTAACTTACCAATTATGAAATGCAATATAGAAAGTAGTCTTAATAAACATTTTGTTGAAATAGTATTATTATAACTTCTATTATATTGATTTTTAGTAAACAAAATGTTTTAGAAAGTATCGAAAATATTATTATTTTTTTAAAAAGCCGTTCACATGGAGCATCTTAATACTACTACTATCTATCATATCATACCTGACCCCCTCTCTCTTCCACACACTATCACTCTCCACTCACCGTTTCTCTGTTTCTTCTAAATTTCATCAATTTCAAATCTTAAATTCAAATTCAATGAGTCCTTACGATTCTTCAGTCTCTGGCACCGGAACCGTTGCCGGAGCCAGCTCTTCATCCTCATCCTCCGCTTGTTCTACCTCCACTAAACCACCCGATCAAATGGACCACCTACTCGCCGGCGCCGGCTACAAAGTCCGGTCAAACGACCTCCATCACGTCGCTGAGCGTCTCGAACACCTCGAAACCGCCATGATCAAGTCTTCAACGGTTGAGTTCTCGGAACTCGTAAACGACGCCGTTCATTATAACCCTACCGACCTCGCTTCCTGGGTTGACTCGTTACTCACTGAGTTAAACACAAACCAAACCGTATCCGTACCCGTACCCGATCATTCGGATCCACAAAATAATTTCAATTTCAATTTCAATACTAATACTAATAATAATAATAACAATCACGTGTCTCAACAACAAGTTGTTACTCCGTTAGAAGAAGACGTTAGTATTCGGTTAGTACACGTGTTAATGACGTGCGCTGAAGCTGTCCAACGTGGCGACATCTCATTGGCTAGTTTGTTAATTGATGATCTACAAGCCTTACTTGGACGAGTGAATAGCGCGTGTGGTATTGGGAAAGTCGGGAGTTTTTTCGTTGATGCACTTAGTCGGCGTGTGGTTAACGCGCCGCAAAATGGTATCGTTTCGGTGGATTTATCAGCTTACGAAAATGAGATGTTATACCATCACTATTATGAAGCTTGTCCTTATTTAAAGTTTGCTCACTTCACGGCTAATCAAGCAATTTTAGAAGCGTTTGACGGTCAAGATTGTGTCCACGTCATCGATTTTAACTTGATGCAAGGGTTACAATGGCCTGCTTTGATACAAGCCTTGGCGTTACGGCCTGGTGGGCCACCGTTATTACGGCTCACCGGGATCGGCCCGCCATCTCCTGACGGACGCGATTCATTACGTGAGATCGGACTTCAGTTAGCTGAATTGGCCCGATCAGTGAACGTGCGTTTTGCATTCCGCGGTGTTGCGGCCTCACGTCTAAATGACGTGAAGCCGTGGATGTTACAAGTTAACCCGAAAGAGGCTGTTGCGGTAAATTCGATAATGCAATTACACAAGTTGTTAGGACCAGATGTCCCACGTGGACCACCTATTGATTTGGTCCTTGATTGGATTCGTGATTTGAATCCAAAAATTGTAATGGTTGTGGAACAAGAATCGTACCACAACCAGCCAGAATTCTTGGATCGGTTTACCGAAGCCTTATACTATTACTCGACAATGTTTGACTCGTTAGACGCATGCACGGCCTTGCCAGAAAAAACATTAGCCGAACTATACCTACAACGAGAGATTTGTAATGTCGTGTGTTGCGAAGGGTTAGCTCGAGTTGAGAGACATGAACCACTGGTTAGATGGTGTGATCGTTTAACTGGTGCCGGTTTTGCACCATTGCACCTAGGGTCTAACGCGTTCAAGCAAGCCCGTATGTTATTGACCCTGTTTTCCGCTGAAGGGTATTGTGTAGAAGAAAACGAAGGGTGTTTGACCCTTGGATGGCATAGTCGTCCTCTTATTGCTGCCTCGGCTTGGAAAGCAATTCCAAAGCTGAGCTCAGCAACGGGGGCGATATCCCAACCTCAATAATAATGCAATAGATTGTCACATATTGTGAAGTTATAATCATAATTAGTCATGCAAATTTACAATCTTCTTTTTGTATTTATTTTTGGTTTATGTCATTTACATTTTTGGTGAACCTATTAATAGTAGATTTCACTTGAATAAATAAATAAATGAATATGAATAGTTGTCATTAAAACAGAGGTCGTTACTAGTTTTGACTCTGCTTATGTGAGCAATCTGTAAGTGTGTGATCTACCTGAAACCTTTTGGGCTATTTAAACCAAAATGTGACCAAGTAATTTAATTTCAGGTTCCGGCTGGACAAATACATCGTAAATATACCATCACTTCATTAATGAAACAAAAAATTGTTTATATATCTCAGGCAGTTTATATTCATTTAGGAGGTGTTCGGTGTACTTATTTTGTTAATTTATTTTTATATTGTAACATAAATAAATTTGAAATTTACCTAAAGAAATGCAACAGGAAAAACGCTTCAATAGAATGAATTCGATAGTATTTTACCCTATGGTAGATCAAAGGTCTCGTGCCACTTGAACTCAAATCTATCTTACTTTCAATTCATCGTTGTCCAGCCAAGCCAGTCCATAACAAAATGTTAGACCAGTTTGGATAAATTTATTTGGTTTAGCTTATTTGTGAGAGGGGTTTTGTGAGTTCAAAATAAACTTCTAATTTAGCTTACATGCAATAAGCAATAAGCTCTTCAAATAAACTCATCCAAACAACCCCTTACTACAGGCATGTTTGACAACCAGCTAACAACCCATCAATTGTAAGGGCCACCAAACTTGTAACTCTAAAAGCTTTTACACTAATCTTAAAGAGAAGTGAGTTTTATAAAAGATCTCTAGAATCTTGGTTCATTTTGGAAGAATGTGAAAGATTCTTGTACACACTAGATGGTAGATGTTTCTAGAGATGTAATCCTAGCCATTTTGAAATATGACTAGTATAAATAGGTGGAAGTCTCATTTATCACATCACACTTTAAATTAGCTCTCTTGTAATCACTTGTAAGATCTCTCTAATAATCAAAGCATTTATTTATTCCACTTGTTCTTTCTCTTGTGCTCTCTTTAGCTACTTGAATCGTTTGTTTTGTTGAGCAAGACTTTCTTAGTCCGGTGAGCTTATCAAGATAAGTTCGTGACATTAAACTTATTTTTTTCTATAAACTTAAACTTCTAGCATTGTTTACTAGACAAAATTTTAAAAACTTATTGGAAAAAAGCTACTTGAAATAGCTTTTTTAAAAGCCAGTAGCTTGTGAAATGAGAAATTACATACACTCTTTATATAATTATTTATCATATATCTGTTTATTCTTTTATATCATTTAGTATCTTTAAGCTCGAGCTAGTTATGTCAAGCTCTTATGAAAAATATAAGCTCCAACCCATTAAATAAAAATTTCATTTACAAGTTAGTTGTACCAAACACACTCATAATATTGTTCAATTATATTGTTAAATTTGTAGTTCTTTTTAGAACGAGTTTTTCCTTACTTCATTAGTGTTTCAAATAAACTTATATTTTTTCCTTTACTTATATAAATAAGAAAGGAAGATCAAACTTATACGTTTTCCCTTACTTCATTAGTGATTAATTAATTCATATTATAAAATAATCTTGAGAGAAAAAATTGTGAGAAATTGATGTGATGATGTAACGGTGAGTCAAGCGGACTTGGGGAGTATGACTTCATACCGAATTCTTCAAGTACATATTCATTGTAAGGTTGAATTTTTATTTTTATTTTCTCAAAAGCACCGGCATAAACATGATTGATTTATAAGGAATAATAAAAATAGATAGTTTAGTCCTTTAATTTTTTTTAAAAAGATAAATATTAAGACACTTCACATAAATATATATTAATCCACAAATATATATCTCTGTTCTATTTTAGGACATGAAATCCCAACATTATAGTTGGAAGGGTCACCTCTATATCGTTATATCAATAGCTCTTTAATCGTTCCATTTTTATTATTCAAATTACTATTTTTGTGTTCACTTGTAAAGATAATTTACAGAAATTATTTAACTCCCAAATTTACTTCAATTTATTACCACAATAACTAATTTCTTATATAATTCAGGTCAAACCTATCTTACATATAAGAGTAAAGTGATATTTTATTAACATATCATAAATCACATTTTTTGAAAGAACCATAGAAAATGAACGAAGAGAGTATAAGACCACTCTCTATACTGACGTTTCCAGTACTGACGACTGAACTCCACATCAGCACGAGGACTGAGGGCTGACCCAGAATTAAACACTGTCTATCCTAAGGCCCTAGAACTGAGGACTGAACTCCGCGTCATTGCCACTTCATTTCTTAAATATTAATACAAATACATTAATATTAATAATAAAAAATCTACGTTACATTAATATTTTAAATTACAATAATTACAAAAAACTACCTTACATTAATAATAATAAAGAAAACGATACAATTACTCCTCATCCGTGTCTTCGCTCGTGGGTTCGTTAAGCGTAACATTATTTCGAACACGAAAATTTGGCGGGAGGCTCAAAATGTGTTCGATAAGATTATTACGAAGTGAAGGATGCGTTCACCTATCGCGTAATTATTTGTCCATAAGATCATAAACTGCCACCCTCTCCGACCAAGAACGTCGCGGAAAATTATTCGGGTTTCGGAGGTAGTCTTTCTCAAGTTAACATATATTGCGTCCGTTGTCTTTCTTTATCATGTTGTGTAAAATCACACAAGTGTACATCATTCTTCTTATCTTGTTGATGCTATATAGTCTTGCCGGATTTTAAGTATTTCCCAACGACTTTGAAGCACACTGAATGGTCGTTCATGTGCTTTCTTGCAGTTTCTTGGAATCTCTCTCTTGTATTTGATATTCTTTTCCTCAATCGGACATTTAAACAATTTAAGAAGAGTCACCCATTCCGGATAAATTTCGTTAGCG
Source organism: Logfia minima (assembly GCA_963921325.1). Taxonomy (NCBI): domain Eukaryota; kingdom Viridiplantae; phylum Streptophyta; class Magnoliopsida; order Asterales; family Asteraceae; genus Logfia; species Logfia minima. The sequence continues at coordinate 1,493,658 of OY992765.1, read as the reverse complement.
AAGTAACATCCTTTGTTGTATTCAACCCCGTTCACAGTAAACCTTGTCTCGGGAGCTCAATCTTGGAGTAAATCGCTAAAAAAATCCGATTCATTAAGAACATTGATGTTGTTGTTCGAACATGTAGGACCAAAGTAAGCTTGCCAAATTCACATATTGTACGAGGTCACCGCTTCGAGCATGATTGTTGGATGCCCGTGATCACCTCATGTGTTTTGACCTTTCCATGCTACTGGAAATCTTTTTTCAAGGCCAATGTTTACAATCGATGCTCTCTAGCATCCCCGGAAAACCATGCAACTCCACATGTTTATCGTGTAAACGTTGGACATCTTGTAGTGTAGGTTTTCTTAAGTACTCAATCGAGTATAAATGAAATACACATTTACAAAAGTTGTCCAAACAATCGTAAGAAGTTTGTTGGCCCATGTATAAATATTCATCAAACGCATCGGCGACACAACCATTGTTGTATGGTGGAAGTGCAGTTTTGACAAACGTTAAAAGCAAGTATACCGATAGCATCACGCACTTAATTAAAAAAAAACTAAAATAAGGAGGTAGCGGTTGTTGAGAGTAAGACGTTTTATCTTGACATATACAGAAAAAATGACTTGCTCATCTAAAATCGTCTTCGAAAGTAATCTTCCGGGAATGTTGAATTTTCATAAAAGTAGTCGTGCCACAAATGTTCCCCGGCACCGAGAAGATCTCTACGTAAATACCTTATGCGTATTTTTGGTCGAGAACTTTCGGCTTCGTCTTCTTCATTTTCTTCTAACTTGCTTTGAGCTCTTTTAGATCGGAATATTTGTCCGAATTTTAGAAGTAATCCATTTAACGGTTTGATAAAAATATATATATATAAAGTGTTTGAATTATATATGTTGTAAAATGAGTAACAATTGTGAAAATGTTTTGATATAATTTGTATGTAAATAAGTAGGAATGGTGAGAAGTGAGTGTGAAAAATAGTAGTATAATGTATGTGTCTATATAGTTGTTTTAGATGATTTTTTTTATTCGGATCATGACTAGTCGTTTGGATACACACACGCAAGACCACAAGACGCGTCATGCTCCCGTTCTGTGCAGGACGGTTACTTCCAGGACGATCCTTAAGACGGGACCGTGCCTATGAGAGGACGGAGGGCGAACTTCCCGGTGACATCAAGACAGAAAACGAAGGGTGCGATAGGAAGTGGTCTAAGAACTGTTATTTATGGCTTTTCTAAATAAGTATACTATCAATTATGAAACTGTAAAACAAGAATTCATTTACTATAAAGATATAAATTTTAAAGTTGTAAGATGTTTACAGAATCAGAATACATAACTTTTATTTTCAAAGTAACGTATACAAACTTCTATCATCTAAATATGTTCGACCTATTGGATCGTTTACAGATTACGATTTATAATTAATCTTTATGATGTATACTTGTAATAATGCTAGGCTATTTCTGGATAAAGATTCAATCTATGATAGAACTATGATAACATCCCCTATAGAAGTAAAATAAATATCAAATAGTAAATGAAGAAACATCCTGTAGCAGTCACTTAAATCATTTAATACTTGTACCGTGAACACACTTTTATAACAAACACATCAGATTCTAGTAGTTAGAAACTTTATACCACAATATTTACAATTTTCACAATCATACAATTTCTTTTTACAAATAAAAACTACAAGTATTAGCTGCTTCTCCCTCTACTTGGATATTTCTAAAAGGCTCTCTACTTATACCTAAACACGCGAATATATATAAAAATCTGAATAGCTTACAATTTTGTCAAATATATAGCAACAATGAGATGTATAATAACCAATGCTGTCAAAATCGGGATCATATCCATGATCATTTATGTGCAAGTTTGAGATAATAAGGTCAGATGCGGATTCTACTCCATATCAAATACTAGTTATATGACAAAATAATGGAATCTTTAAAATTCACTTATCATATTATAGTGTCATACTAATCATAGGTTGAACACTGAACATGTTACATATATGCGATTCTACATACATCACAAATCACAAAAACTCTAATAACTTTGTTCTGTAACAGTACTTAAACGTCGGAGACATCATAAGGTCTCACATATTTTAAGTTGTAGGTGTGAAAAAAGAAATAGTGTAAGATCGAATCGTTGTAAGATCTTACGATCTTACACCCAGTCTTACAATTTTATGTCTGATCCTACATAAAGAGTGATCCAAGTATGATCCATTTATATTTCCGTTATCAAGATCGTAATATCTTATGATCAACATTTGAACCTTGACAGCCTTGATTGTAAATATTAATTATCAAAACAAATTTGGACCACAAAAAAAATAAAAGGTATCCAAGATAGCATGATAGTGAGTGCATTCCTACATCTTGATGAAAGTGAGGTAGAAAAGAAAATGCGTGTGCAATCACATGAAGGTGTGTTAAGTCTCCCATCACTGCAACTGTGTTTTGAGTTTCCACTTTCACTAGGCCTCACATTACACATTTCATCTTCTTCTTTTATTATAAAAAAATAAAATATATTCAAAGATTGAAACTCTAGACATTAATAAATGATTGTAAATATTCGATGATTACAATTCACATCTATGATTAATAACTAATAATGATGCATATTCTCTTTCAAGTACCTAATGTGTATGATTAACGATATTTACTTGCTCTTCAAGGTAAGAAACATTATATAAAGCTGTAAAAAAAGTGTTACCTAACGACCCCCTTTAGTTGCTCCACCATTCTATTTTGGGTAAGTTGTACCACCACCCATTGTCTAGCTTCTGGTGGGTTGTACCTTTGCTTTTAATAATTGCACTATAGTTTGACAAGAACTATCACTATGCCTATAGATGATAGCATTGGAGTGTTGTACATTTGAGACACCATGTTACATCAATTTGGTAAATTTGCAATTCCATGGCATCCATGTTGGGAGCTATGTTTACATTAATATTATAACAATAAATCAAAGTGACACATGCATGCTAGAGCTTCAAGATAACTTATGATCTTATAGTATTTCCAAATGTTATATTAACAGGAAACATTTTATTGATATGATTGCCAATTATTAATTTGATGCAATATGTTATACATACATTATAGTTATAATATCAAAGTATCATCATGAATCGTGAATAGGAGAAAATGAGGTCGATAATTTATGGTACAACTTATTGTAGTTGTAGAAGGTGATACATAAAGTACATGATGATTTTATGGTACAACTTACGTATATTTCATGGTCATTGGATTCTCAAAATCGTACCATTTTAGCCCAAATCAAACGACAAACATCATCTTATGAAATTTGAGCGTGAAACGGAGTGACGAGCTTGCTATTGTCCTTGAGTAAATTAGCCTGATTGTTGGTGTAACTAAATTTTGTAGTCACCTACCTAATGAGATTACTTCAGCTTAGTTTTAAGTTTTAACCCACCTTGACCTGGTTGACAATGGTTTTATAATGGGCCAGAGTTGATGTGCAAGTGGGCCACATATATACTATTTGTAAATTGAGAGATGATGGGCCAAAATTCCTAACTGTCAAGTGCCCCACATCATGTTCTTCTCTCTCTCTCTCTCTCTCTCTCTCTCTCACACACACACACACACACACACTTATATACACACACAAATATATAGTGGTCCATGTAATCTAATTGTGTTATGGAACTTTTCTAAATGCAGTGAGGTGTATGGGCCCGCGGTGACACTCAAAGTTTCCACCTACCTTAAAATTATGGTTGAAATTTAAATGTATTATGAAACTTCCATTTGACTAATAGTCTAATACTAACGATATAATATTTTAAGGTTGAAATAAAAGATGAGTTGAACATTTTACATTACAGATCGTAAATATCATAGTCGATGCACATTAGATACGAAATAAATATCAACTCTAAGATAAATGACACAAACAAAAGATACATTTGTTGATAAAGCAAGGTTTTTTTCTTTTCAAAAAATTTAATAGATACTATTCAAAACTTGATATGGGACCAATTCTATTACTGAAGGGCCTAAATGTATTGTTCACCAGCTGTATCATTGTAATACCTGTTGGGCTTTTTGGGCCCAAGTCCGCTGTCCATTCCCTATTTGTAGATTTCTGCCTAGTTTAGTAGGGATTTTTGGGCCAAATTTACCAGGCAATTATGAAACAAATTAAGTCTGGTGAACAAAATAATAAATTATAATAAATTATAAAATTATAAAACAAATTTGTAGATTTCTTCCTAGATCAAATAGACGTGTAGTCTGTCAAAATAATAAATTTATAATGTATAATGATTATTGAGAATAATTAAAATAAATTAAAATAATTATAGCTATTTATATATTGTGAATCATATACAAAATGTTTCATCACGATGCAATTGGTTTAATAAATTACGGTAATAATTACACTTTTATCGAAACTGTCTAAATCCTTCAATTACTTCACAAAATCGTATTACTAACCTTAAACACGTCTACCTCAAACAACTTTCAAGTATTTGTACGAGTTGATTTGAATAAAGCCCGACTTATTTTTCAAGTAAGTCATTAACTTTTGATATTTTTATTTCCTTTGAATCACATTTTTAGCCTATGTATATGCATATAGAGATGATTGGGTGTATGTGTGTAAAAATTCATGTTGAATTCAATGTTACAAAATCGAGTGGTGCAGGCGGTTCGCGTAATGAATCAAGAGGAAAATGGGTATAAGATATAAACTAAATACATGTTGTTGGAGAGGTTGGTACTTTAGTTTTAACATGTGATCGTACATCTTATGTTTTCGATGATTTGGGTAAATTGTGAATAAATTTAACATAATTTTAGATATGATTATTTGTATCTTAATTCATATCTTGTGCTCTAACCAATTACTTTCATATTTTTTTTAAAATCGGGTTTGCGATGTGATAAAACAACTAATAAATGATGATAGTGACACTCCTGAGATGTATAAGGAATCCTTGATGATCAAGTAAAATGAAAATCATTTTATTGTACAACCCCTTTTAGAGATTGTATTCTCAGTTGACCTTTTGTATATCAATAAAATATATGAAAGCAAATAGTAATGGAAAAGTTAATGGAATCCGTATTTCTAATTTTAATTAAATTTGATTTAAGATTCTCCTTTATTTAATCACGAATGGAGTCTCTAAAGCTCATTTGTATGCTTACGTGTTTCCTTTAAGATTTATGTTTTTTAATCGAAACCAATGGAGATATGAGTTTTAGATTATTTTTCTTATTATTTATATGTATATGACCAGAGGTTCCAATTCGACATAAACACTTATAAATACGTATATATAGAGTTATCGCTTATATATCCACTTAATTTTACCTTTTAATTTTTATTATAGAACGTCATTTATTACATATATAGACATAACAAACGATATTAAAAAATAAATTATTGTCCATAACTAATACTATGCTACCGATAATTTACACATAACTATTTATATTTATACTAATAATAAATTATCTATAATCTATAATGAATTAAAATTTAAGTTTCTTTTCTTTTATGAATGACTTCATTACAAAAAAATTTCACGTCTAGTCCTCGCGAGCAATTAAACTGGTATCCATAATAATAAGTGGAATACTAATATAAATATTAATATCTTTAATTAAATTTTTATCTTTATGTATAATTAAAAGATAATAAGGGCAGTTCCAACGCAGCCGTCGGTTTGGCCGACGAAATCGATGCCGTTGGTTGCCAAAGGTCGTATATCCGACGGGGTTCGTGTCCACTTCGGTTTAATTTAAATTTTTTTTTTCTCAAACTAACCGTTACGTAATAAAAAAAATAAAAAATTAACTTTTTTTGAAAAAAGTGTCAAACGGCTACTTTCAACTTTAATATTTATTTATTTATTTTATTCCACTAAGTTAATACACACAATTACTCATATATATATATACCTACTCCAAACAACTATAATTCACACAAAAAACAACCAATTCTCTATATAAACTTATATAATTATACACCCATTTTATCAACACAAAATACATATTATGTCTAATTCCAATTCCTATTACGATATTGAAGAAATTCAAACGCTTACGAGTGTTTTTGATACGACCGCCGCAATCAATATGATTAATTCGATAGACTCCGATTCTGACCAAGATGTAGAAAGCTCATTCCGTCCGCCAAGAAGACCCAAACGATTTTTACAGAGAAATCGCGACGAGGAGGGCCAACGTTTATTTTTAGACTACTTTGCCGAGCACCAATATTCCCGGCGGATTACTTTCGACGACGTTACCGAATGAGCCGACCTTTATATATTCGTATATGTCAAGGTATATTATCGTACTCCCAACTTCCGCTACCTTCATATTTTGCATATTTTCACCAAAATCGAGACGTTGTCGGTGCACTTGGTTTTAACGTTTTTCAAAAGTGCACTTCCATTGTACGTCAATTGGTATACGGTTGGGCCCCCGATGCGTTAGATGAATACTCACACATGGTTCAACAACCGTCATACGATTGTTTAGACAATTTAACAAAATATATATTTCGTCTATTTTCGACCGAGTATCTAAGAAAACCTACACTCCAAGATGTGCAACGTTTAGAACAACGTCATGCCAAGTAGCATGGTTTTTCGGGTATGCTTGGGAGCATCGATTGTATGCACTGGCCTTGAAAAAATTGTCCAGTGGCATGGCAAGGTCAATACACTTGAAGTGATCAGGGATGTTCAACGATCATGCTCGAAGCGGTAGCCTCTTACGATATGTGGATTTGGCACACCTTCTTTGGTCCTGTAGGTTTGAGTAACGATATCAACGTTTTGAATGAATTAAATTTATTCACCGATTTACTACAAGATAGAGCTCCTCAAGTAGAATTCACCATTGCCGGACAACAATTCACAAGAGGCTATTATCTTGCCGACGGGATTTATCCAGAATGGGCTACTCTTGTAAAGCCGTTTAAGTTTCCACTAATGCAACAAGAAATACGTTTCAAGAGATATCAAGAATCCGCAAGAAAAGATGTGGAACGAACATTCGGTGTGCTTCAAGGCCGTTGGCAAATCATAAAAAACCCGGCAAGACCTTATAACATCAACAAAATAAAAAGAATCATGTATTGTTGTGTGATTTTACACAACATGAAAACCTAGGACAACGGTCGAAATATATGTCAACTTGAAGAAGATTATTTGGTAAACCCGACAAATTTACCCCGACGTTCATGGGAAGAAAGGGTTGCAACTCAATTACGTATGGAAAAGGAATTACGCGATCGAACGGTACATCATCAACTTCACTATGCTCTAATCGAACACGTTGCGTAACTCCCACCAAATTTCCGTCAACGTTAATCGTATCTTTTTTCAACAAATGTAATGTTTTTAATTATTGTATTTTATTTTTATGAAATGTAATGTTTTTTTTTAATTATTGTATTTTTTTTTAGGAAATGTAATGTTTATTTTTAATTATTGTAATGTATTTATTTTAATGAAATGTATTTCATTTTAAGTATTGTATTTTAAATATATAAATTAAAAAGTGACTAAAAAACTGATCGTGATCATTGGCACGGGTCAGTCAGTTGTTAGTAAGTTTCAGTCAGTTTTGAGAAAAGCTGACGTGGCGCCGATTTGGCAGAAAGTGACCAGTCGGTTTTCAGTTACCATTGGGGATGCCCTAAGATGGAGGAATATGAGCCCTTCATTGTTTTTCAACCTTTGCGATCCAACGATTTATTTTCTTTCGTAGAATTACACTTTTGACCCCTTAATATTTGATGTAATTATTTAAATTAAAAAATAGACCAAATATATTATTCATTTATACAAATTAAAGAGTTTATAAACTATATAAAACAATAGACCACAATATTTTATTCATTTTATTAAAATTAAATTCGTCTCGAGTTATAGCGGGTCTATAAACTATATAAAAAATAAAAAGTTCGACCAAATAAAAATTACATTCGACCGTGCGGGTCTATAAACTATATAAAAAAGTCGGTCACAATATTTCATTAATTTATAAAAATTAAATTCGTCTAGCATTAACGATCTTAATTTCTTTTGTATAATTACACTTTCGATCCTTAAGTATTTGATATATTTGTTTAAATTAAAAAAGTCAATCATAATATAAAAAAATCGACTAAATATTTTTTTTTTTTATAAAAATTAAATTTATCACGTTTTATCGCGTATCTATAAACTATATAAAAAAGTTAATTATATTATTTTATTAATTTATAAAAATTAATTTCGTTATAGAAGTTTATGAACTAGTTAAAATCTAAAACAAATATGAACAATTAATTAATGAAAGTTGAGGCCTTATTTTGGGTCTTTTCTTTCCCTCCAAGCCAACAAAGAAACCCTTCTCTTCATAATCACTACGAAATCGTCAGACTCAACACTCTATTGAACGAACCTCGTATTACAATTTTTCCTTCGCATCTCGCCTATTGATTTTCGCTACAGGTACATATTGTTTATATGCATATTGATATATCTATTTCTATATACATGCGGCATGATCAAACATCTTTCAGAAACTTCAGATCCAAAGTCTTATCTCAAATTTCATTTCCCCCTTGTTAGTGCCCACACTAAACCCTAAAATTCGTTATCCATGATCACTCTTTTATGGCTACATCTGTTTTTTAGTGACCTGATTTTCAAATTAGGGTTTTTATCATCGATTTATCACTAATTTGATTTGATGCTACATCTGTTTTTTTTCTTCTTTTTTCTGGAGACCTGATTTTTAAATAAGGTTTTATCATTAATCACACAGTTCCGTGCAATTAGGTTAAATTTGTAACTAGTTTTGTTTTTCTCTTTGTGATCACACCCCGCAGGATCTTTGGCTGATATTTTATGAGACATGGGTGACAGTCAGTACTCGTTCTCTCTAACTACTTTCAGGTATGTATATGTTACTTTATCTGCTAAAGTATGGTTTGTTAAACACACATATAATATATGAAGGAATATTGATCTGGTGTTACTTGTCGTTATTTGCAGTCCGTCTGGAAAGCTTGTTCAGATTGAACATGCTCTCACAGCTGTTGGCTCAGGTCAAACTTCATTGGGAATAAAAGGTAGCTCTAGTTTCAAAATTTGTTTTAAACTACCTGAATAGTGAGCCTGCGGGTAGTTCGTTGTTAGGCTAGGATGTCTTTGTTTGGCTAGTGTTAGTTTTAGATTTATTGGCAAGTTTAGAAGTAAATCATGCTATGTAATCTGTACTACTGCTGCTGCGGTGGTTAAAACTTCTTATTGTTGTTGCCTATTTTGATTGGTTTGTGTGTTGTTATTTTGTTACAATTTGAAATTGAAATGGTTATTGCAGCTTCTAATGGGGTTGTCATTGCAACGGAAAAGAAGCTCCCATCCATTTTAGTTGACGAGACATCTGTAAGCACAAACTATATGCTCAATTGGTTGTTACGGCTTTCTGATATGTAGGAAATTATGAATTTCACTACATCATCTCTTTTACTTTGTACAAGATTTATTCACAAGCTCCTTTTTTGTGGGTATACCCATTTTAGGATTATTATTTTTGGTGTCTCTTCAGTTGCGTCATTCTGAATATAATGTTAAATACATTGTAGTTGATATGAAGATGACTAAATTCTTTGATATAGGAAGATGCATGATAGTGAAGTTGTTTTTAGTCCCTGTGTTTATTTGAGAGATGAATGTTCAAGGGATCAAACACCATGGCAAGACTGAGATTGCATGATCCTTTGACAACTTAAATGAAATAGGTTGGCTATTGCGAAATCATTTTGCTTTTAGTATATGTTTCAAAAGGGGCCTGATAAAATTTTAATATTAAATCAGATGGATTTAGAGGAAATCACATGATTTAGGTAATGGTCTTGGCCCTACCAGGGTTTCAATACTTGAGAGCTATCTGATGATGGTTGCAGCTAGCTACTGAGTCTTGTTAGATCTATAGCTGTATGTTTCATCTATTAATCCTTTATACTAAAGTATCTAAATAATAAAGACATATAATATCTGCGATTTAGTTGTGCAATAGGTCAAGCAGGCAAATAGATAGCACAAGTTCGCTGCATATTGCATGCTTTCTTGTGTAAGTAAACAATTAGTATTGTAGATTGTAGCATATTGCTGTGTCAAAGCTATTTAAATCAAATCCTGCAGAAATGCGCAAAGCTTGATGTTTAGGACTGATATATAGTTTGTGTACAATAGTGGTGTTCTTTTGCACGTTAGCTGTGTGCCACTTCCTTTATGCAACTCTGGTGTCCTATTTTGGTGGCTTTATTTCCTTTTTTCCTTTTTATTATTTTTTACCTTTCCATTTGCAAGACATGCAAGTGGCCTGATTCTGAAATTTGATTTTCTTGGCCTCAGGTGCAAAAAATTCAAATTTTGACTCCTAATATTGGAGTGGTATATAGGTAAGATTCTAGAATCGAACATCTTTATTTGCATAAAAGCTTCAGATCTAGATTTTTATTGTTGTATACATTTCTTATCTTATGCGCAGTGGAATGGGGCCTGATTCTCGAGTTTTGGTCAGAAAGAGTAGGAAGCAGGCTGAGCAGTACCATCTATTATACAAAGTACTTCTTGCCCTTTTTATTCTATTTCTGTCTGCTACTATTTTTCTACAAGTATGTTCATCATTGTTACATCTGAAGCAGTCAGCTAATTTTATTGGAATAGTATATGCCAATTTTCTGATTTATGACCATAAAACGAACAAGCAAGAAAGTTAAATGTTTGGGTTATGTTTTCTTGTCTTTCTTTCCAATCAAATGACATATACATTTTTGTAACATTGTTCAGTATTTAGAATTTTGTATATCTCTGTAGTCTATGATAACCTTTGAATTCTGATTTTGCTTGTGAGATTTGACTTTGCAGGAGGCTAGCATCTCCCAATTTTTTTATTTTTAATTGTTATTTTAGATAAGTTGTGTGACCTTCTTACATAAAAAAATTGGTATCATTTTTTCAGGAACCTATTCCTGTTACACAGCTTGTTAGGGAAACTGCTGCAGTTATGCAAGAGTTTACTCAGTCTGGGTAAGTCTAATTTGCTTACTTTTTTATTTTTATTTTTTTATTTTTTTTATGGTAATGTGACTTAGGTTAGAAGGCAATATCAATATTCAAGTAAGGAACTGTTCTTAAGATGTTTATGACCAACTGGCTCTGGCGAAGGTTTTTGCATGTTGAAAGTGACATGTTGATAACAACCTACTAAAATATATTATCGGAACATTCATTGTATTAGATAGAACTCTTACATTATGACCAACTACACACTTTTAACTTATGTTTTTTGTGTAGTGGTGTAAGACCTTTTGGTGTTTCACTTCTTGTTGCTGGTTATGATGACAAGGGTCCCCAGCTATATCAGGTGTGTAATTTGTGCTTATATTGTGTTCTCCAAGCCCTACGACTTCTTTAATACAATCTAGAGGTGGTGAGAGGGGTGGGTTGGGTTGACAAGCAACTACTTCTGTCCATTTCTTTATAAAAATATTCTAATAAATAATTACTGTTTTAGTTATGATTGAAAAAACAATACTAATAAATGATAATTTAAATATTTGAATTAAACGATTTAGGAGTTGCATGTGTCAAATATAGATATTCCCGTTCAACTTAGCTACTGTTTTTACGCTGTAGTTGACTTGTTTGAGATAAAACCACAACACAAATGACTCGTTTATAAGCAAATGGTCGAAGTATCAGCTATGATATAAGCTTTATACCTACATTCTTGCTTGATGAAATTTGTTTGGACAAATTTTATAGCTATGTTCCTTTGAAGCTTAACCAAACAAAAGTTTGAAGTGATATCGTGTTATCCTACACAAGGCGGGTATTATTATACTGCAATGCAATATTTTTAACTGTATTTTAAAGTTTGTTTTTTTCCATAGAAAACATTAGTATGTTTTCTTTAGTTTTACGTTGTTATTCCGATGGCTTTGTTAGTAATCTTTCCAAAATCTGTACCTTAATGAACCTTCGTATGCATTTTGTGCAGGTTGACCCGTCCGGTTCATATTTTTCCTGGAAAGCTTCTGCCATGGGAAAGAATGTGTCCAATGCAAAGACATTTCTTGAAAAGAGGTATGTCACTATTATCTTTAGACATCCTTACGTTGGAGTGTTGTATATTTTGTTCTTATAATTATGTACCTCAATTAATAATGAGTATTTATTTTGTAATAGACACCATATCTCTTCAACAGATGGGACTTGGGACAAAGTTTTATAGTATTAAAATATTATCATTAGTCACTTGAAGATTTGTTAACATTCATCTCCATCAAACTTGCACTTGCACGCTTTAGTCAAGCATACTTCTGTTAATTGCTTTATAAGCTTCTCATAAGGATGACGTTGCTGGTAGGTACACTGATGATATGGAGCTTGAGGATGCGATACACACAGCTATTCTAACATTGAAGGAAGGGTAAGTATCTTGCTTATAAAAACTTTGATTGTTATATGTGATATTTATTGGTGTGCTACATATAACTTTTAGGGAAAATTTCATATATATCCAACTAAACTTCATAATATCATATATATCCTTTGAAACTATTAAAACTCTCATATTTATCCATTCCACTAATAAATATATATAATTAAATTTTAAAAGCTCTTTAACTGAAAACTCATGCCACTTTGGGTATAATAAGGTATGTCTAGCCAGTTTTAAACGTTTGTCTTTGCTTTTTTTGGTGTTGAATCAAACATGCCGATTTGGGTGAGCTATAGAGTCATTGAGTTTTTTTTAGTTATAGAATTACAAATGTGTGGAAAGTTTTGATGTCACTTTGGGTATACGTCTATGTAGTTACTTTTAGATGTTTACGGGTCTACATTTTTGGTGTTGTATCGAATGGGTCAGTTTTGTCTAGCTATAGAATTGTTGGGTATTTTTTAGTTATAGAATTACACAATGTGTTGATGTCACTTTGGGTATAATAAGGTCGGTGTAGCTCAGTGTTGTCTATAGCGACGCTATAGCGAATAGCGAAACGAAGCGTTGAAAGTTTGCTATTTATCAAATAGCGATAGCGAGGTCAAATTTTGACTTTTGTTGACCGGTCTATTTTTCTGAAATTGACGATTGTTCTTTGCAATTGAACGTCCGGTGACCTTCAATTGAACTCCGGCGACCTACAACTCCGGCCCTGCAACTCTAGCGACCCGCATCTTAAATCGACTGAAATCGACGAAATTGATTCGATTGCGATTCTAATTTGGTTTATACATTGATTTGATTGTAAGCTTTCTTCTTTATTTCAAATTTCTAACACCGTATTTTCTGATTTGACTTTTTATTTCAAGTTTCTGATTTTGACTTTTGAATTCAGTTTTCTGATTTTGACTTTATTCTAATTTGACATTTTTGTTTGATTATTTTGACTTTATTTCATTATTGTTTGATCTTGTGTTTGATTTATGAATATTTAAGACTTGCTATTATGTTTCATTATCTAAGACTTATATATATTAAATATATTTCAATTTTTAAAAGTTTATCGCCGTATGTTAAATAGCAGTCCGCTATTTGTCGCCATTTGCCACTGACAACAATGGTGTAGCTACACGTTTACAGGTCTTTGTATTTGTTGGTCTCAGATCAAACGGGTCGATTTAGATGTTGGGAATTATATATATTTGTAATAAGGAAAATTGGGTATAGTGTGTTCATGCACGTGTTAGGTGGAAATGATTTGGTGTAACTGGTGTTTGTTTTTGTAATACTGAAAGGTGCTTAAATTGTGATAAAAAAAAGAAAAAGAAAGATACTTGTTGATAACTTAAGTTTCTGTTAAAAGAACATGTAGCCTCATGTAGTCTGTAGGACCACAAGTAAATTGGATATAATGGATTAAAAGATGGGTGTTTTGATACATAGAGATTTTCTTATCATACATAAGAGTATTTCCAGAAAGTGTTTGAGAGTCTACTTTCAACAAAGGGTGGTCTTGTGTATTTTTAAGTTTTATGAATGGAAATGTTGGTTTATAATGGAAGAGAATATGAGTATTTATAAGGAATTAGTGAAATGGATAAATACGAGAGTTTTAATATTTTTCAAGGATATATATGATATTGTGAAGTTTGGTAGGATATATATGTAAGGGTAAATTACAGTCCCTGCCCCTGTGTTCTTCCAGATTCACACGCCGCATCCTTAGACTTTGATTTTCGCAGTCCCTACCCCCATGGTTGTCATTTTGGTAACAAATTAACCCCTCCCTCGTTAAATCTAACGAAATGATCGTTAAGTCATGCAACATGACTAAAATTTCCTCATCTTTCACTTCCTAACCATTATTCCTACCCTTCTCCTTCTCCTTGCATTACCAGTCCCCTTGCTTCCCCTAAGACTAAAACTAAAACCTGCAACTCTCCATAGCTAATCTCCATCATTTTCAACACAAAATATCAAATCAAAACATCTAAAATCACAAGCAAGATCACAAGATCAGCAAAACCCACTGAAATTAACCCCCATTTCACCATAACTCAGTGTACTGAAATTTAAACCCCAAATTAACAATAAAATTAAACCCGAAATTAATCCTAGATTCAAACCCCTAAAATTCAAGCCCCAAATTAATCCAACAAAATCAACGACAAACCACTTGAAATTAACACAATCTACGGCAGGCTGAGCATCGATTCAGCTCACGTCGTTTATTCCGGCCGGAATATTCTTCAGATGACTCCGCCGTCGGTAACTGTTGTTTCTGATGCAGATCCAGCCGTTTTGGTGAGTCACCTGAGCTCGATCTAAAGTCAATGGCGACACCGGATTTCAGATCCGATACATCCAGTGACGATCGATGTTCATCGGAGCTACCGGATATCTTTGTTGTTGCCGTCGGCATCGACGACGTGCATAAAGTTAGGGTTTCAGGAACTTTAAACTCCGTCTCTTCTTTTTCTCGTTTCTGAGCCATCAGTGGAAGAATATATAAATGACGGTGGTTGTAGCGACGATGGTGGATGTGGTGGTCTGTTGAGTGGAAGAATCGGTAGGTTTTTAGAGAGAGAAAATGTGTGTTTGTGTGTATTTAGAGAGTGAGAGAAACAGAGGGAGGGAGGGAGAGTTTTGGGTATTCGTAAAGGTTGTGAAGAAGAGGTCAATAAATGAGTAAATTGAAAAAATTATTTCTGATGAAATTTATCATTTAGGGTGAATAACAGTCCCATTTAGGGGTTTTAATTTAAGAAGGGGTGAATTTTTACAGGTGGGTTAAGAAATTTGGGGTGAAATTAGGATTAAGAAATTGAGGAAGATATTTGGGGTGAGATTGGGGTTAAGTCATTGGGGAAGAAGATGAGGTTATAGAGGGTTCAAGAAAGAATGGATGAATGGATATTGTTTGAATGGATGAGGTTACAGAGGGTTCAAGAAAGAAAAAAGAAAGGATAAGTGAAAGATGAGGGTATTTTAGTTATTTTGAATGACTTAACGATCATTTCGTTAGATTTAACGAGGGAGGGGTTGAATTGTTACGAAAATGGCAACCATGAGAGTAGGGACTGCGAAAATCAAAGTCTAAGGATGCGGCGTGTTTATCTGGAAGAACATAGGGGCAGAGACTATAATTTACCCTATATGTAATTATAAGAATTTTTAGGGATATATATGAAATTTTTCCTAACTTTTATATCTCTGATCTCTTTTCTTAGGCCCACATTGTTAGTCTGGTTCATGTGAAATATACAAAGTGCTATAATTAGATATTGGCAATTCTAACCATTTACTTATGAATTGGTCCATTTGGGTTGTGTTTTTATAAATGAAAAAAAAGGTTGGCTTAATGAGAACCTGACATAAGGCCTCCAAATCACCCTATGTTTATTTATAGTGCATACTGCATATGACTTCTTAAATCATATTATGCAAATAGTTTAGATCGTTATTGAAAAATGTAATCTTGTAATCTTAATTCACTTGCAATAAAATGTAAAGCTTTGGACAACAACCGTTTTGGGTTGTCAAACTCCCACCAAATGATTACCTGTTATTACACAAAGCGACGTTGATTTGATATGTGACATGCCAAATTTGTCATCGCAAGCTATAATGATCAGGAGTGCAAAATGTATAGACCTTACTTTTCTTGTTCCCATTGATCTGACTTGTGGTCTATGCTGGTATTTGACGCAATTTGAGTATCTTTATAATCTTTTATCGCCTGTATCAGCTTTGAAGGACAAATATCCAGTAAAAACATTGAGATTGGTGTTATTGAGGCCGACAGAACATTCAGGCAAGTTCATAATTACCACACAACTAAATTTACAGATATGAACATCTCAATAAGGAGTTTCTAATGGAAGTTTCTTTGCTGTCGCAGAGTCCTAACTGCTGCTCAAATTGAAGACTATCTTCAAGAGGTGGAGTAATTAGTTGTTTCTATCAGGGCTTCAAGTTTCCTTATAATTAAAGATTTTCGGGCTGTCGAAATCTAATGAACTAAGTTGCCTTGATTTCAACCGTAGCCTATCTGTACTTGCTGACAGTCTTTTATGAACCAATCTGTTGAACATCCTCTGTTGGAACAATTTTCACCTTACAGTGTTTACTTATGAATTTGAAACCTTTGTTGTTCTCCAAAGCAAAGAGCTATATAACATACTATATTGATAAGGAAATACTATCAAAGTAAAGAGCTATTAAACATATTAAATTGATAAAGAAATACTATTTTGAAATTATGATATTGTGTTAAAAATTGTAATAGTGTAAATATTAATTAATTTATTTAATTTTAATAAAATTAGTAAATGAGAGTAATATATTGAGTTTGACATTTTAAATCCCGTTGAGTTGACAGTACATTGGTGTGTGAAATCGAACTGTGTAAACCGACCGGCCGGTCGTCAAAAGATGAGAGAAATAGTCTCAAACAAAAAGCCGGTCCATTTTGTTACGCCCATACCCCCTCATTTTTACTTTAATTTACATTAGACATCCTCTCCTTTTATTGTTATCCGAATTATACCCTCCACCACACCATGCCAAATGCCAACTTAGATATTGGTACTTTGGTACTTACATGTCTTCATTATTATTCCATACCCAAGATAATGTTATTTTTATAACGAGTTCATTAACAATCTTTTTATATATAGCTTTATGCTTTTTTATGTGAAGTTTCTCGGCATCTTGATATGTCAAATGGGACAAAAGGTTATATATTATATGACCTTTTTAAGGGCAATTTGAGTCGTAGGTTTACTTGTAAAATGTAGAAAACACATTAGATTGAACTTTGCAAACGAACTATCTTTAATAAGCATAGATGAACCTTAGTAGGTCATGGATCGAGTCGGATCAAATGGCGATGAATAGGGCGACATTCGCTTTTGACTTAATAGCGAAAAGCTAACTTGCGCAATAACAAATGTTGATTACATATATGCCTAATCGCATTTAATGTTATTACTAGTGTGAAGGTTAGGACCCTTAAAGCACATGGAGTAGGCTTACGTGGAATTGGCGTTCAACATCGAGAACACTAGGAATCTGCGTTCTGTCACTCTCGGTCGACGTCCGAGACACTGAGTTTTGCAAAACAAAAAAAAACTGTGTAAGATTGTAAAAAAAAAAATTAAAAAATCTTGAGAATACTGAAGACTCGGTGTCCTCCACTCCTCGTACTCTCAGGGACTTGTGTCGCGAAACCAAAAGGGAGGGTTTTAAGATTTCTAGTTACTATATTCACATTATGTAACATCTATGTCCTAAAGTTAGTATTGAATTACAAGGTTGTAACATGTACTTTCAACCTAGGATTCAACTTACATGTTTTTATTATATTTTGAAGGTTAAAAACTATATTTTTAAGTTCATTATCATATCATGTTAAAAGATTTAAACATGCACAATTATTCTAACTCAAGAAAGCACGATTACTCAAATTCGATCATATTATTATGTCAATACCATGTCATTTCGTATATCTAGTTTCGTTTTTAGTATTCCCATCGATCTTTAGTACTTTCGTAAACTATAAGATTCAATTTTGAACTGAAATGTTAGTGATATTCGTAAAGTTTCTAATTTTATGACAAACTGATAAACTTTATAACTTAAATTGAAAATAATAAAATTTTGTACCTAACATATGAAATTGGATAAATTAAAATACCTTTTTCTATAATTTTTCATAATTAAATAATCAACCTTAACAAAACAATTACAAGCACCCAATTAAAGACCACAACAGTTAGCTAATTGGCCTATCAAACTTTATTATATTACCATTTAATGGGAAATTTAACCAAAAGTATCAAATTACATGTTGGCAATTACAGCACACACTGAAAACAGTGTTCAGAACAGTATTTAGTAATTTATTTTTGATTTTTTTATTTGTTATAACACTCAAATAATTTAATAAATAGAAATAAATAACAAAATATATTAAATAAAAGAAATAAATTCATTAAAACTAATAAAAAAAGTTTAAAAGTCCTAAAAATAAAATTAAATAATTGAAATACAATAAATAAAAGCCCTACCATGTAATAAAATAAAAGAGTACAAATTATGTTCTGTTACGATTTCTCCAAATATTCTCCTCAAGATCGGATCGAAGGCCCTCGTGCATGTCTCTATTATTTAATTATTTGGTTTTCCTCCTATATGTGTCACATCTTTCATGCCAACTACCTTGCATATTCCTAATAGGTACATAATACTACTATGATTCGGCAATATTATAACCGTTATCTCAGATAATCCTTTTATGCAACATGATGCGAATATACATGATTCATTTTATAACGTGTACAATATAAGCTCTTGACAGTTGTTGGAGTATATGCCAATGGCCTTGGAGGACACCAAATGTCCGCTCAACATCCTTTTGGGCAAACGCTTGTGCTATAGTCAACTTCATCATCTTTGCATCAACAACACTTGAGAATCCTTAACGAATGCTGCCCATGACGGGTATATCCTATCAGCATGATAGTGTCCTCGTCCGTAATCCACTTCACACACTTGATACGAGATTTCGGGAGCAGAGTCATTTAGCAACTTGTTGAGCAATGGAGATGAATTAAAGACGTTTAAGTCGTTGTTCGACCTCGCAACCCCAAAATATGCATGCCCAAACCACATGTCATATGAGGCAACAACTTCAAGCATTATCGTCAGATACTCGTGATCGTCTCGTGTGCATTGCCCTTTCCATGCATTTGAGCATTGTGTCCAAGCCCAATGCATACAATCTATGCTTCCAAGTATCCCCGGAAAAACACGAATCTCTTTATGTTTTGCAAACAACTGACGGATGTCTTCCTTGGTTGGTTCTCTCATGTCAACATTTGCATATAAGTTGATTATGCACCTTGTAAAATTTCGTAATGTTTCATGTGACGTTCTTTCTGACATTTGCAAATGTTCGTCAAATGCATCAGGTGTTGTGCCGTATGCCAATTGGCATAGGGCGGATGTCACTTTCTGAATAGTGCTTAAACCCGGAACACCACGTGCATTGTGTCGTTGTAGAAAATATAGAAAATATTCGGATATAGGATCAATAGAGTAAGTAGTTATACCTTCAAAAATTCGAAAGAATAGTCGTTCCCTCATAGGAAAGCGATGTTTGAAATACTCCTTGGGGTATTTCGAGATTTCACCAAAGTAATTGTTCATTAATGTTTGGTGTGCACCAACCCGATCACGATATATGTAACGACGTGTACGTGAGCGATTGGAACTTTTAGCTTCTTCTCGAGGAATTAAAACTTCATTAAGATAATTACGAGCTTGAATGAGGAGTCGTAACTTTGTTTCGTCGTCGTCGGAAGAATCGGAAGACATAGTTTTGAAAAATTGTGTTAGAATTGTTGTATTTATAGATAGAAAATAGGGTTTTAATTTTTTTTTTTATAAATTAATGGTCATATGATTGTTGTTTTTCAACAACCTTCAAATTGACCGTTAGAATAAAAAAAACACAAAAAAGAGGGGATTGCAGGGTCCAGGGTGGGACGGTGTGACCCGTACGCCGTCTGGAACACCGTTCCGACAACGTCCTAGATGAAGAACGATAGGATTTCACTCCCACTCCTTATGCTCTTTCCTTTCTTTAATTCTTGATCATGATATTATATTTACTTAGGCACAACCATTTGGAAACAAATCATACCGTGTCATACTGTTTCTAATTCTATTGATAATAAAAATTAAGTCTAAAATGACTAGAAAAATATAACATTATTCTAAACCAGCAAGAACATTATATATGCAACCAAAACATCTTCTTCACCTGTGATTTTCAGATCTCCAAAAAGGTGAAAATAAATTATAATTCATAGATGCTTACAACAATTGACATTTGTAGCAATTCTATTTAAATCTACAAAAACAAGTATTTACAGTTTCTAAGACCACTTGTAGTTATAATACCCGTCGTGACTCGTCGTGGGTGCCACGTCAGTCACGACAGATTGTTGTCCACCACTAACGAAAGCGGGGTTTTCACGACAAACAACTAAGACCAATTATTTTCTTTATTTTTAATTTTCTTTTAAATAAATTTATTTTAAATGAATATAAAACACTATAATTAATTTAAAAACTACTTAATTAATAAAAAAAACATTATAATACTTAAAAAAATACATATTTCATAACAATAAAAATGTTATAATACTAAAAGTAAAAATGTTACAATACTAATTAAAAGTCTACACACTTCGAAATTTGACCAGAAGCATCTAAATATGCTCAGTGAGATCGGTTCGTAGTTTATCGTGCACCACTTTATCACGTATTTCTTTTATTCTTGCACTACGCGCCGCGACTCTATTCCTAAAGCCGCCTCGGACCGAGTTAGCCGGATCGACGAGAAACTCTTTCTCAAGCGGACTTATTGCGAATTCATTGTCTTCTTGTATCATGTTGTGCAATATTACACAAGTGTACATGGTTCTCTTAATCTTGTTCACGCTCATTGCTTAGGAAGGAGACTTTATTATTCCTCACGTACCTTGAAACACACCGAAGGTTCGCTCCACATCCTTTCACACACTTTCTTTTAATTTTTTGAATTTTTTTCGTTTATCGTTTGTAAGACATGAATACGCCTTCGTGAGCATAACCCAATCTGGATAAATATCATCGGCGAGATAATACCCTTTCGTGTAATGATTCCCATTCACATTAAATGGTGCGACCGGACCGGTGTCATTTTTGATGTCATCGAACAACTGATAATTGTTTGAAACATTGATGTCGTTGTTTGAACCAGCTGCACCAAAATATGCAAGCCATATTCACATATCGTATGAAGCCACTACTTCAAGCATAATTGTCGGGTGCCCGTGATCACCTTTTGTGTACTGCCCTTTCCATGCATTTTGGCAGTTCTTCCATGGCTAGTGCATGTAGTCAATGCTACCGAGCATTCCAGTGAAGCCATGTTTCTCTTCATGAGCTTTATATAGCCGAACAACATCACTACCAGCCGGCTTTCTCAAATACTCCTCCGAATACAGTTCGAATACACACTTACAAAATTTGTTAAGACAATCGACTGACATCCTTTCAACCATTTGTAAGTATTCATCGAACATATCTAGAGACGTCCCATATGCCAACTGTCATATGGTAGAGGTGCACTTTTGTAACGGAGTAAATTCTAGTCGAACAGTTGTATCTTCACGTTGTGTAAAATACACAAAATGGTCTGGGATATGTTCAATAGAATAACTAATAATATCATGGACTATTCGGATAAATAACTCCCGACGCATTCGAAAACGTCTTTTAAACATGTTAGGCGGATACTTCGGATTATTGGAAAAGTAATCCTCCTCCAAACATCGCCCGATGCACCGATACGTTCTTTTTCTTCCTTGACGCGTTGTTGCAAAATTGCTAGTAGTTCGCGTTCTTCTGAAGAATCATCAAAAATATGATTAAGATGATTAAGTGCTTCCATTTTGATGCTAGAATTTGTATGAGTTATATGTATAAGTTGTATAGATTTGGTGTGAATTGTATGAATTGTTGGTATGTTAAAACTTATATAGTTATTGTGTATTTATATAGGAGTAAATTTGAATTGATTAAAAAATGAAATATATATATTTTGAGCTCAATGGATATATATATATATATATATTTAAAAAGTTACCGTTGAGTTAAAAAAAACTTTTTTTAAAAAACTATTGAAATTAAACGAAAAAATAATTAAATATTCAAATGGCCTCACGTTTTCTCGTCCTAGCTTTGTGCCTTTTATGACGAGGACGAACCACCATGGTACCACTCCGACCGTGATAATTCCTGGTGCCTATGAAAAGAATAGAAACATGACCATCTGCGACAATCTTTGTCTTTTACTTGAGATTTACCAAAGAATAACACATTTACCTATATAACATTTACCAACATAAATGTTACTATTCTTTGAATAGTAACTTATGAAATATTTATATGTGTGAGTTTATTAAAGAATAACTTATTAAATATTTATATGTGTGGGTTTGTTAAAGAATGGTAATAATGTTGGCTTTAGCTTTTTTATTTTATTTTACTCCGTATATTTTTTTAAAAAAACTAACAGAATACCCGCGCAATGCAGCGGGACATGTTTATTAGTTTCATATGAATTCGATATACAATATTATGTTTTCTGAAATATTTTTAAAAATAAAAAACTACATTACAATACACGAAGAATACTGTTTTATACGTGGAAAAATCACCTTTTTAACAAAATTTTCAAAAAAGAAATTAACAAAATAACCAAAAATTAAATATATCGTAAATATGTCATTGCAAACTCGATGGTCGGCTTGCGAGTTGCAAGTGCCGGATCTCGAGTACGTAATGGACGGGTTTCGAGTTCATAATGGATGGGTTGCGAGTTGTGGAGTCGGTTGTTGAGTCTAGAGGTTTAAGTTTCACTATTATTATTTTTTTGTATTTTGATATTAAACATTATCTATACTAATATATAATACATTGGTAATCATAAAAAACATCTCAAATGCATTATATAATGTAATTAGAGCCGACAATTTTAGCCTAGACCTTAAAAAATGGGCCTTAATGGACTATTTTGCATAAATATTAGGCTTACTGGACTCCCCCTTTTTTGAATAGGTCATACTGTACGTCTATCTTTCCCACTTCGGTTACAATGGTGAATGGGTGAATGAAATTAAAATTTTATTATTTTCAAATAGTAAACTATACAATACAATACTACCATGCTATTTTAATAATAATGATAAAATATTTAAACAATAACAAACGCAAGTAATTAAAAATAATATTGATTCTTCATAAATTTTACATATTATTTTGCAATTTTATTTGTAATTTCTTTTTGGAGTTAATTAAGATACATAACCTAATAAGTTCAAATTGAAACTAAAAATTAAGCCACAAAATTTGTTATTTATGTAAGTCCGTTTTGACCCGAGCCCATTATGACCTGCACCCGTAGTGGCCCAAGCCCAATAGGACCCAAACCCGTTTGAGCTTAACTAACCTAACCGACCCGTCTGCCCATTTCGCCACCATTAAATGTAATAGTCTATAGATATAGAGAAGTTTAAGTTAAATTAAATGTCATATATTAATTGGTATATGATTTAATTTATTTTTTAAACAATTTAATATTGTAAAAATAGATTTACAATCATATTCTAAAAAATGGTCAATATAAGTATTCAATAAGTGGTAGTGGTGGTGATGGAGAGTGGGATGGATGGTGTATGATACAGGAGGGGAGGGTGTACAGGAAATCGGTTACATATAGTACCATCAAATATTCATTACGTACTTAAATAAATATATACTCCATTAGGTAATCTGTTAATTCAGCCCATTTACTAATGAATGTCGTTATTTGGGATGTGTATTATTTTTAATGCTAAAATGCTTTATTTCCGACTTCTTGATTTTTGCATTAGAAAATGTTAATGTGTTATAAATAGGTATGCTTTTTTATTTTTGGCTTCTTGATTTTTGCATTAGGTTTGTGTTTTTTTCTCTCTTTCGTTGATAGCTATTACAAACTGTTTTTCGCCATAAATTAAAATGAAATTATCATTCGAATATTCGGCCGCAAGGCGCGGGCCGGAACACCTCGTAAACAACTAACTTCCAAACAACTCCCATTGAACCCGACCGAGACCCATAAAAATCATATCATATTCAATATTCAATATTGAAATTGAAATAAACATAGAAATACCCAAAAGAAATATAAAATATTTGTAAAAACTATTTCTCTACTCTATTTTCACATCAATTATCCGGGTTTACGGTGTGACGGTATTGGGTGAGTTTCGGGACTCTGTTGGAGGTGTATGCCCACCCGATTCCTTTGACGGGTCATCCGACGATTGTCTAAACCCGTCATCCGTTTCAGCCCGATTCATATCCTCCATCATCCGCAACACTTCTTGCATTGCGGGTCGTTGATCAGGTACAGTCGATATACACGCCATTGCTATTTGCAATAATTGAACCATCTTTTCTTCGATGTTCTGATACCTCATCAACTCCACATCGAAAACCTCAGCGGTCCACTCTTCCCTTACAACCGACTGGACCCACCGAGGCAAGTCAATCCCTTCCTCACCCAACGACGCTTGGTTTGGAGCTTTACCCGTTACAAGCTCCAACAGTAAGACCCCAAAGCTATACACATCGGACTTAAAGGTGGCTTTTCGGGTCTCGAGAAATTCTGGAGCCCCGTAACCCATGACCCGATTGTTAGGGGTGCTCGACCTGCTAAAGAGTGTGTTGAGACCGTAGTCAGACACGGACGAATCCTTGTTGGTTTCTTTTCGGAGTAGTACGTTCGATGATTTAATGTTGCCGTGAACCACTTTTCCGGCAACATGTAAGTATGCAACCCCTCGGGCAGTACTCAAGGCGATTCTCATACGATGGTCCCAATCAAGTGGTGACCGGCCCGAACCTCTAGTTCCTGCAAAAAGATCACGTTTAAACGCACATCGTCACCTCGTTGATCAATGCATCAATGAATAGCATTGTACAATTGAACAATGCAATACTATTATTATCTACTCAACTAACTGTCCTTCAAACTAATAGTGCCTGTACTACATTACTACCCTACCCATCAATGCATTATGCTTTATGCATCATCCAGCTGTACCGTACAACACGTTGATGCATTATTATAAATTTCCAAAAGGACCTTAGATGTGATCACTAATGGAGCGTAAGAATGAAGGAAATAAAAAGACAGCAACCCTTTTTCATGATTGCAAAGACTGGAAACTGGAAAGCATGTTTCTGTCGAGAAACAATAAACGTGGGGGGCGTGTAACATTTATTGATTTATTAAAGGAACTTAAGTGTAACATTTACTTCTCACTTGCTAAAAGCCAGGTTGGTAGACCTCATATATATCATGCGCTTGGATGCTCATTTCACACACCACATGACGAATGTCATTATTTAAAGGAAAAAGAACATACTCCCGACATTTACGTATTATCTTTGTACTTTAAAAACATTAACATTAACGAATATTGAAGCAACATCATATAATACTCCATTAGCTTTCAGACAACACAAAATTTGGTCCAACGGTTCAATCAGATCTTAAAACATACATTCTAAACACTCGTTCTATTTAAACTAATTGGTGGCACATGTTTGGGTTTTGATCATGTACACCACTCATTCTATTTAAACTAATTGGTGGCACATGTTTGGGTTTTGATCATGTACATACCCTCAATGTAGTTTAAACTATATATGAGATCTGATGCATGATCCATTCTATCTAGGTGACATGTACAACTAATATTGAATAAATTACATGTTTCTATAGCATGTGATGAAGCTACATTTTATTTCCAATGAACTTAATGTGCAAACAAGCCCATAACTTATTGTACTCAAAGATTTATCTGTTCTCTATAAAGCCCTTTGCCTCTAGCTGCAACATACAACCCTTCTCTACAATGATATCTCTCTATCTCAAGCTGTACAAGTCGTCATAGCATATGAAATTCACTTTGACCATCCCAATTTTCCAATCACACTTTTATTCATCAACACTTGTACCTTAAAAACTACCCAATTCATCAATGACAGTACTATAAACAGTAATGCTTTGATGTTAACTTCTTTCGGTACACTCCTAGTCAACATTGTTTACAAACCTTTTCAACTTGTACAAATTGCACCTAGACTTGTACCCTCAACTCAACATTCAAGCATTCCCTAAATCTATATGCAAGGGGTGTTTCAAATTGAAGTTATCGGATTTTTTAAATATTACAGTAATAAACATAAACATAATAAATACAGAAACATAAAATAAAAATATAATGTAGATGAAGAAATGAATTACCATGAAGAAGAGCAGATACGCTACCAGCAGGCAAGTAATCATAAACAAGCAATTTCTCATCTTTAGAATAATAAAAAGCTCGTAATGGAACCACATTTTCATCTTTCATTTTCCCCAAAACCTCCATTTGTAAATCAAATTCTTCTTTAGTAACAACAACATCTTTCAATCGTTTTACAACAACTGTTGTTCCTTCTTCAAGTACAGCTTTATATGAAGTCCCCACACTTCCTTTCCCCAGAACCTCAGCAGATGCTGTTAATAAATCCTCTAAATCAAAACTATAGATCCCACCGTCAACAAACACTAATTTATTCTTTTCAGCTTCCGTTGACGAGCCGGTTATATCGTCTTTCAAAGACGATGTTCTGGCTTCAGCATCCTCATCCTCATCATCAAGGTCATCATCATTATCATCATCATCATCATCATCATTATCATCATCATCAAGGTCATCATCATCATCATCAAGGTCATCATTATCATCATCATTATCATCATCATCAAGGTCATCATCATCATCATCATTATCATCATCATCATCATCATCCTCATCTTCAACCACATTCTCATTCTGATCCTGTGTATAATGAAACATTAATTTAAAGAATTTAAAAGCAATGAATCTGCAGTTCACATTTCGCTACTAGAACCTTTTTCTACTTTTGAAAAATAAAATATAAATATATGGAAAACCATGGCTTCCAATATTATCGTCAACTTATCGTAAAAATTGTACTATGTTTTATCTTTTAAGATACAATAATTCAGGGTTATTGCTTAAGTTGCAGTGAGTTTCCAACGAATTGTCATTTTATGCAATGGACATCATTTTTATCGTCTTTAAGTCTTAACGTCAAAATTTAATTATGTTACTAAATACTAACACATATGTAAGAATTGTATTTTTATTATATACCGTGTTGATGTGTAATGTGGTCATATCAACAACAATTAATTGCAACATCATTAGTTATGCAGTATTACTTGCATAAATTAGTAATAACATCAAAGGTAAAAAGAATATTATTTTGGCACAATTATGTGAGAAAATAAAATTTCGGTAAAGTTGTGATAGCTTACTTGGAATTTCAATGCCTTTTTGAGTTGTGCTAAAACTTCTTTTGAAGTTGGTCGTTTTTCTCTAACATCATCTAAGCACTTGTAGACAATTTTTAAAAAGGTAGTCAAACATTGTGGCACAATTTCTTCTTTAATAGCTTTAAACACCATCTCATCTTGCTTTCCTTCTTCAAAATTTTGTTTGATAAAACTGAGTAAAGACAAACTCTTATCTTTGGTGATCCTATACACTGGTCTCCCGCACAAGATCTCAATTAAAACCACCCCAAATGAATAGATATCAGATCCTAAGGTTAAGAGGCCCGATTTTAAGTACAACGGGTCCACATAGTATTGTGTGCCGCAAGGATGGTCAATGACATAGCTTGTTTCTTTATCTATTGCACTTATCAAGGAAAGCCCAAAATCACCAAGTTTTGCATTCCAATCTTCAAAAAGTAGAATGTTAGCAGCTTTGATGTCCCTATGTATCACTACATGTCGATCAACACCTCCATGAAGGAACTCCAGTCCGGTTGCAACATCAATGCATATCTTAAGTCGGTTCCTCCACGTAAGACTAGGAGAACTCAAATGCTTATCAAGACTTCCCCTAGCTGCATATTCGTAAACAATTATTTTTTCGTCCGTTTCTTTGCTATAGCCTACAAGACTAATAATATTCTTATGCTTGTAAACATAAAGAATTTCTAGCTCAGTGTAGAATTGTTTCTCCCCTTGACCATGACTTGTGTCTAACTTTTTTGCAACAATGGCATAATGTCCATTATCCTGTTCATCTGCGACTTCTCCCTTGTAAACCCTCCCGAAACCTCCTCCTCCAATTTCATTACTGAAGTCTTGTGTGGCTATTTTAATGGCTTGAAATGACATTCTGAATGTGTCTTTACTGTTTTTCTGTGAATCATACAACACCAGATAAATATATTTGAGTATAATAAAGTAAATATTTATAAGCTATATATAATGTTTTCAAGTTCTCCAAGACACAATTACGACGTCTACCCAATCTTAGGAATTAAACTATAATCATTAACGGATTAGCAATTACTTAAATTTCTGTATATAATTAGACGTATAAAATTTTAGATAGATGTATAATCATTAATTGACTTACATGATAGGCTAATGCTTTACCAAGTTCCTTGATGACGGCCTTCATCGTTGGACGCTGCATCTGTTTTTTTGCCAAACACCAATAGGCAATTTTTGTGAATGTGTCCAAAGAATCTTTGTTGGGTCCTTTATGTAGAAAAAAGTTATTTTCACTATTTTCTTCCATAAATGCAGGAGCTATTTTTCTCTTTATTATTCCCTTGTTAATCCATTGGCGTGACAGCTCTTTAGCATTTCTGGATATATGAGAAAGTGCAGAACTCCCAGATAGGATTTCAAGCATAACTATTCCAAAACTAAATACATCTGATTCTCTTTTCAGCTTACCGGTCTTCTTATATTCTGGATCCATGTATGGACTTGGGTAACCTATACTTTCCTTATCGTGATGGAGAGTGTCATCATCTTGATTCGTAGATAGCAGTTGGGAGCTTTCAAATCCAGATATCTTTGCCCTCCAATTATTGTCCAACACAATGTTTTGACAATTTATGCCACAGTGTATTACTACCGTTTGTCCCTCGATCTCATGGTGAAGGTAACTTAAGCCATGTGCAACATCAATGCAGATATTTAAACACTTTTCCCAGGTAAGAATATGACTACCCAAATAAGAAGAAAGGTGTTCGGTATAACTGTTCTCGTAGACAAGTAACATTTTAGAATCCTCTATACAAAATCCAAGAAGAGATTCTATGTTGGGATGATTACAACGGCTAAGAATTACTATTTCTTTCAAGACTTCATAATAATACCTTGAGGAGATGCCTTTTATTCTTACGATGTAGTCTCTCTTGGGTAGTTCATCTTTATTCTTTCCTTCTACGAAAGGAAGATATTCTCTATCAAAACATTTGAGTTCTCCTCTGTAAAGAATATAATCTTCGTCACACTCAATTTTAGATGTCTTGGAGAAATTATTAGTGACCAACTGTATATCTCCTAGTTCAATTCTCAAGTGTTCCAACTGCTTTACCTACGAGATTGTGATAAAGAGGGAAAATGAGTAATACAGATTATATTTGCTAGAAGAATGAGAATGAAACTTGATTGAAATAGTGTCTTTGGTATTTTGTTGATTCTTTTACAAACAAATGAAATGTACTCCCAAACCCTAGAATAAGGAGCTAATTAATCCGCAAATGAGTAAAGTGCTTCTATTGAAAAATAAACATGGATCTTATACTTTAATCCCTTTATATTTGCCATTGTAGGACTTGGAGCGTAATTTGGATGAATCAAGTGAAATTTGGAGAAAAATTAAATCAAGACGTGAACTTTTCACGAGTGTCTTAGACAGCCACGTAGACAGCCTAAGGTCCCACACACTGGTATTGTCTTCCTCTGTCTAAAAGACCACCTCCTTGGAAGAAAAATCTATACAAGTCGTGCATGTGTGCCAAGTTAGTATCTCATCAAGGATCAATGCTCACACGGGTCAAGTACATGGCCGGTGTTTGATTGTGCAAACCTTTGTGGTGTAAATACTTGGTGTTTCCAAGGTACATGGTTTCCATGGACGATTTTGGAGACAAAGGAAACAATAATTGAAGATGAAAATCGTCCATTTTACATCCACACAGGGGTTTGCTTCTTTCCCCTATTTATAGCCAATAGAAACATGAAGACATAATCAATAGTAATCAATACTTTGATTTGTTTTCCTTTTCTTTTTCTACGATTGACTAGATTCATTTTTATTCACTTTGATTGATTGAATGATATGGTTGGAAGTGACTTAAATAGTAGAGGAAGGATATTGAACATGGCCATAAAGATGGTTCGTTGAACATCAAAAAATGGCAACGTGAGTTGGCCCATTCACGGTAAGAACAATAGACAATAATGGGTGGAAGTCCCTTGGGCTTCGCTAGTTTGATTTTAACAATCTATCCTGAGACATGATCTTATAGTTGGTTCTCAAGTTGCAACGGGAGAACTATTCACATAGGTGGTTCATAAAGACAGTCAGTTAAAAGAAATCAAGAACCATTGTGATTCTTTGTATCTTCAGCCTCTGAGTTAGAATCTGGTGATAATAATAGGGCTTCTAGGCTTAAATATGAGCATTTTTTTCCTTAATGAAAATTGGTAGCAGGACCTTGGAGTATATTTGATGCCCTATCAGTCTATGATGATAATGATATGCCTTAAGCCGCCAATTGTATGTTTTGTGAGTTTTAAAGAGATTCACATGATCACCTTTTCTATCAAGTGTCCTTTTGCTAAACTATGACAAAAGATTAGGCCGTTTGCAGATATCAGGAGTGTGGGAAAAAAAGGGTGGATATCATTAAAGCCCGTTAGGTTCAAAATTGGTGGAATTATCAATTTGTGGAAAAAGACACGGTGCGCTTGAAAATTAAGCATGAAAGATTACAGCTTGATAATGAATCGAGGTGTGTGAAAATTAGGGAAATCAATGTGAATAGAGTTAGATGAAAAAAACACATAGATTATGATAAAGTGGGTGTCTGGGCAAGATAGTGATAAAGATGAAGTTGATAGAGTAAACAAAGGGGTTTCTGTTAGAAAATTTGTTAGTCAAAAAAAGATAAATTCATAGTTTATGAATCTGATGAGTTAAAGTCAGAGTCGTATCAAAATTTACAAAATGTTTATCCGAAGTTAGTCATCTCAAGTTGAGTGAATAGTTGGTCAGACTTAGAAGATAAGGAGGGAAAAATTAAAGATAGAGATTCTAGAAGACTTGAAGATCAAAATAGAATCAACTAGAGATTCCAAAGATATCCTATTAATTAGGTTTATGCAATCTGATCCAAATTAATTTGAATTTAAGATAATACTCTATTCTAATTGTAAATTAGATACAGTTAGACATTGAGAAGGATTATGTTTCCTATTCTCAATTAGGTTTATAAATAGAGATGTATCGTCATTGTAAGTATGAATGTGACTGCAATACAATTATTAAATATACACAATACGCTATTACGTGTGAGCTGGTTGTCTTTATTTCTACAAAGAATAACTTACTTTTATTTGTTATTGTGTAAGAATTAAACATTGAATACTTGTGATTGATTAAATCTTTATAGATTAAATAAAATATGATATTAAGTTATGGGTTCTTATACTAAGACTTAACAAGTTATCAAAAGAGTGTTGAAGATGAAGTTATTGGTATAAAGAAAGGGGTCTAGTTTAAGATTAAACATATTTACTAATAAGGTGAAAATTAGTATGATATAATAGCAAAAAGTAAGCTCCACCCAATTCACCAGTCATGGCGAATTTTAATTGCTACTTGTTAGACTATTTATAGAAGTTTATTACCTGCTTTTCATTTTCATCTCCGTCTTCATCTTCATCAGTCGAATCCAAATCCGAAAAAATTTCACCTTCATACTAAAAAATACAAGATCATTTTGTCAAACACAAATTGCCTTATATATCTAAATTAAATAATCAGTTAAAAAGTAATAGAAAACTAATATTGAATTTCATAATAAACTTTAATTAAGCCTAGTTTTTTTACTGTGATTCAATTTAGAATTTAATTAAGATAACAATACTTTTAAGTATCTTTCATATTGATATAAAGTTTTTTTAATGCATTTGCTATTCTTGTAAAAAAATTATATTTTATTTCAATTTTTGTAGCTTGTGATTTAGTTTTTAAATAATGTAAAGGATAAAAAGTTTATGTAAAATCTCAAAATGAAGCGTTATTGCACATCGATAAAGGAAAAAAAAAAATGAAGCAAAAGACTATTTTTTTAAAGCAAAACATGAAGCGTTATTGCACATTGAAAAAGGAAAACTTAACAAAAAATAAAATCCCCTATAAATGGATAATAGAAACTAAGAATCTTGAACAGAGGAATAAAATTGGAGCACAAAAATATAACTTAGTTAAAAGAAAGTAAATGTTAGAACATTGGATTTAGCCATTTTTACATATTGTTTATCGCTTAAATAATTGAAAAGTTTTTTTTTTTTTTATCTTACTCCCTTATAATGGGTGTAGGGAGAGTTACTCCACACACTTTTAAAAAGACTAAAACACCCTTCATTTATATAAATATTTACACTAAACCTAACCATTTTCCCTCACATTCTTTAAAATTAAATATCTCAAAAATAGTCAGTCAAAAAATTATAAAAATTACTCCATAAAAATCAGAGTTTTTTTTTTCCTTCGATTAGACATCTCACATGATATATTTTTTTTTCTTCATTTTTTGAAATAAAAATTTAGAAGTTTTTACGTAATGATTCAACTACTAAAAGTTATATGTGTTATCTCACTTTTTTTTATCTTACTCACATACATGTCATCTAAACATATAAACACAGAATAAACATGATAGAAAAAATATAGATCAAACATCCAGAGTCGCTGCTTTGCGCGGATTAAAGGCTATATATATATATACATACATATATATTAATCCCTCAAAGCTCAAATAGTGTGTCAAAATCTCAAAATTTCTCAGTTAGCCTCTATATATCTTTTTGTTGTTAAACTCATTGAAGCATCTTTTTACATATTGAATTAATTCAACAGTTAAAGGTTTATTATTAATTAAATTCACATTTGACAAACTCTATAACTTGTTACCTTTTTCGACATTTAAATGTAGTTTACCGGTTTACCAATTTAGAGTTATTACAACATGCAAAAAGAAACTTATGTGATTTTACTCCCAAAGAAAATAGTATAGTGCTTAAATCAGAAATTTTGACAAATTATGTAAGACTTTTTAGACGTTTGTCATCAAAGAAACAATTTTGATAACGACAGGCCGCTTAGCGGTTGTGACTATGAGAATATCAAAACTTGAACCCCTGACCTTGTGCTTTTTGTGGCAAAGATGCCCGCACCCCCAACTCAACTATACGCCATTGGCACAGAAAAACCAAATTATTAAGGGTAATATCGAAAAATAAGGATCGCCGTACCTCATTTTCCCTTTGTCTAAAAAGCGATGAGAATTCTAGAGAAAGATTGTGGAAAACTGTGAGTGCACTTGGGCGTTGCGTTTGGTCCTCGTCTAAGCAACTATATGCTGTTTCGGTCGACGCTAACGACCTAAATGATTGTTCACCCCTTAGATGATAATTCCGTAAATTAGGATGGAGTATATCCTCGAGTGTTTCTTTCTCATAATGAAATCTAACCAAAGGGACTAGCAACCGACCATCTTCGTTTGCTTTCCTCCCGAACCAAATTTCAAATAAAACAACACCCAAGGAGTAGATATCCGACTTTTGTGTCACACCGCCATTCTTTTCAATTGCCGGGTCCATATACCCTCGTGTGCCAATCGGGTCACACATGACGACTTGGTTCTTTCGATCAAGTGACTCTTTGATTGAAAATTCAAATCCAGATAACTTGGGATTCCAATTTTCATCTAATAAAATTGTAGAGCTGTTAATGTTACGATGTATAACATATCGACTCTTATCTATCCCTTCATGAAGGTATGCTATTGCAGCCGAAACACCATAACATATACACAATCTGTTGTACCATGTTAGGGTCGGGTCACTTAAATGCATGGAAAGACTTCCCTTGGGACAATGTCGGTTTACAATGATCTTCTCGCCTTTCTCGTCACAGAATCCAATCATAGAGATTATATTGTCATGATCAAGACCAGAAAGTACGGAAATCTCCGTCCAGAACTCAACATCTCCTTGCGGCCCCTTACGATCTAACCTCCTAGCAGCGATTTTTATCAACTCCCTGTTGCGGTTGAGTTTCCCTTTATAGACGTTTCCAAAACCACCTTTCCCGATGATGTTTTCATCAGAGAAGTTGTTGGTGGCCTTTAGTACGTCTTCAAGTGGGATTTGTAAGTGAGCAAAGTTTGTGATTGTAGATGCCATAACCTTGTTAAACTAAAAGGCAAATGAAGGAGAAGGTAGTAGTATATTGAGCCAATTCCTTATATAAAAAACATATGTTTCTGAAAAGCAACATCCATCTCTGACCCTAAATCAAAACTATTATGGCAACATTTTAAATAAATTTTCGATTTAATATTCAAATAATTATAATTGTATATAATAGAGTAAGTATTGATCTATATCTTAAAAGACGTGTATTATAATCATCACTTCACTAAAATATAATAAAATATTCGAGCAGTATCTATTTGACTAATCTGCTTTTCTTTTTCTATTTTATTTTTCTTATATTTTAGATGATTATGATTATTTATAATTAATAATAGCTGGCATGTTGTAATAATCACGATTCATATAACACCATTTTTAAAGTACAATTAGGTCGGTGTCAACCCTGACGTCTTTCTTATTTTCTTCGTCCGTGTATCGCTTTATGGGTTGGCACAGATTCTCCTTCCTCCGTGTTTATTATCCTGTCTTCTATTTTTATCTTTCTTAAGGAGGCTCAAGACGAAAGATGTGGTGAGTCATCGTAGTTTTTATTTATTTTGTATATATAATAAATGTATTATTAATAAATAGTGGGATTAAATTTTTCAGAACAAATTTTTTGGGTTGACATTGTTCAATTTTTTTAAAGATGTTCTAACATAACGCTGAAGTGACACTGAAAAAATTTGAAAGAAACTTCTTAAATTGGAAGTAGTCTAAAATAAGAGTACATAAAACGAATAAAGCAACACTAATTGGTATATATTCACTCTCCTTTGAGGATAATACAAATTCATATAAGGCGTTGTGATTCTATAATCATATAAACCTCAAGATTCTATGCAGTGGCTGTGGCTTAGTCGATTTTCAAATTATATAATGGTTAGAAATAAATAAAAGTTGAAAGTACATATGCAAGACACAAAAATATACGTTATCTGAAAATAAATAAAAGAAAAACTTTGTTGGGTTTTTTTCTTCCTTTTCCTTTTTCTTGACAGTTGGCCTACGTAGATCCAATATAATTCACTAAGAATGACTATACACAGATTTGGGAAGATAACTCTCCAATTATATTGATTAAACTTCTAACATTGAACTCTAATTACAGGATAAATGTCAGGGAATGCATTTAACTTGTACCTAATGTCAATTGTATGTACTCAACTTACTTTTGATATTTTTAATGGATCCAACTTTCTAAAAGTGTGTTTTAAGGTACTATGTAGTACTTTTGATGATGTCTCAACATCTACGTATGCCGGGTGACACCTTACACAAATGACACATCAACAAAATACATAAAACACACTTTTTGAAAGTTATATACATTAAAAATAGCAAATCTAAATTAAGTACACACAATAGACATCGGATATAAATTGGAAGCATTCCCAAACACTTATTCCCTAATTATATTGTTACTACATATCTGTGATAATACGGAGTATATCAAGAAATCTATACACGTGGATTAATAGTTTTGATAAAAACTAAACATGTATTTCAAGAAAGTAACAGATAACATTTTTCATAGGTAATATTTTACATCTAAATTATCATCTCATCTCTAATAGCCTACTTTTTAACTATTGCACGGAGTAATTAGACTTCACGGAATGACCTTGTTCATTTATTTCAAAATTTGAAGTTCAACTATGAAACAAGCTAGTCCAACCCCCAACTGATTAAAAACCCTCCATTGATAACCGGTTTGGACTCATTCTAAATAAAAAAAAATAATAATGTATTGTTTATTTACCAAATTCGAAGAGGCATTTTTTATTCATCTCGTCCGAGGTCACGTAAAACTCAAAACCTGTCATGCTTTTATTATTAGTTTCATAAGGTTTCTACTTTCTTAGAGCCTTTCAATGTCAAATATGAAACGAGTTCATTATTATCTTGACACTTTATTTGTTTTCCTTTTTGTCAAGACTAATTATTAAATGAGGTGAGCTCTGGGTTAATGTTATCTCTGCTATTTATGGCCACTCGAAAGACGCTTCTTCTTTTTTCCATAATGTTCATGGTAACAGTGTTTGGGAGAGAATTGTTGGATCCATAAATTCTATGAATGAAAAGGGTATCATTCCTCATTCTTCCATTACAAGAAAGGTTCATGATGGTCTTTTAACGAACTTTTGGACTCAAATCTGGGTTGGGAACTCTACTTTTCAGCAAAAATTTCCTCGTTTATTTCGTTTAGCAGTCCATAAGGAATGTTTGATTCGTGACTGCTGGATTGATGGATGGTCTCGTTCTATCACCGGTGGTATGGTTGCTAACCAGCTTCAAAGCCTTAAATGAATGTTGGACAATATCACTCTAAATGATTCTAAAGATGAATGGATTTGGAATATGGGAAAGTCTAACTCCTTCTCTCTTAAAGGTACCCGCATCGATATAGACCAAGCTATCCTTCCCGACATGCTTCCAGAAACAAGGTGGAATCGATTTATCCCGAAAAAGGTCAATATTTTTATATGGAGAGCCCTTCGTGACCGTCTCCCAACAAGATGGAATCTTAGTAGAAAAGGTATCGAGATTGACACGCTTTCTTGCCCCATTTGTGATTCTAACATTGAAACAATAGATCACATTTTATGGTCTTGTACTCTTGCTTCTTCGATTTGGCGGAGAGTCTTTCTATGGTTGGATTTGCAGCTCCCTATAATTTGTAGCATATCTGATCTCTTTCAGTGGCTTGATGATCTTCGGATTTCGTCTTCTCCAAAGTCGTCTTTGACCTCTATCATTGGAGTTGTCCTCTGGTGTTTATGGAATTTTCGTAATGAGACGATCTACGATGTTAGTCCTCTGCGGCGAAATGGCTTATTTGATAAGGTAGTTGATTATTCGTATCGTTGGTATTCGAATAGAAATAAGATGTCCTTTATTTCATGGAGCAATTGGCTCCAAAATCCTTTAACTAACTATATCTTGTAATTGTTTTTCTAGCTTCTTGCTAGTTTTATATAATTCAGCCGTTCCAAAAAAAAAATTAATAAATAAGGTGTACAAAATTAAAATTAACTTTCATCTAGGTCATTACCGGTTCGTTTGATTAGTTTTAATATGATGTTGTTACCATCATTAATTACTTCATTGCCATAACGATCAACTTGATTGTGCATTTAGTATCATGTTACAATATCCCAATAATGAAGTTAGTATCATGAGAGTTGCACTTAAACATCTTACCGATATGTAACTCTATAATCTATAACTAGTTTCTATACCCGTGTATACATACGGGTCATTTTGAAAAATATGAAATAATACTATTTTAATATTTTTGAAAATAATTGCAAGTATAATTCGTGAAATATGATTAGTAATCTTAAATTTGAAGCACTTCATATAATAAACAATATTAAACTATTAAAAACCTCAAAGAAACCGTTACACAACCAAAAATAAGAAAACAAAGAAAAGACAAATAGTAGAAGGTGTGTTGCATATAGTTTAGGGTGATTTTAAACATAAAATTTTAATTAATAGTATATAATTTAGATAATGTTAGTAGTATTATTTACTAATTATCTTGTTTACTATGTTTATCTTTAAAATAGTTATTTTTTTTATCTTTAATAATCATAATTTATAATGTCATCAAATCCCTAATTTTACTCAATTTAAAAAAAAATATTTTAATTAAATCATGGCTTCTTATTGGTTAATTAGATTTCCAATTAAGATGATGATGTCACAAGTATGATTCTTATACATTATCTAAGATACAGTTTTATTACTATTTTATTTTTTTTCACAAAAAATGAGTATGTAAAAAGATCTCGTATAGTAAACCTATTTGGATACAAACATATGTCAAAGTGCATCGCATATTATAGATTTATAGACCGACCCGTTAATGTGATTTACGTGTTTACATGCTTATTGTACCTTTTTGAAGTGGATAACATAAACAATAACTTTACTCAATGTAACCTTAATAAACAACTCTACAATAAGTACTTATAAATTCAAAATATAAGGGGTTTTATCTTCATGCATGAAAGAAAAAATGATATGAAGATCTAAATTTGTAAGTCTAAAAAGAAACTTAAAGATTTGAATGATTAATGTGATGAAATGATTACTGTAAATTAAGAGAGAGAAAACAAAGTATTGATCATTAATTAATCTAAGCATCTTCACATGTAATGTAGTTTTCATCATAGTAAATAAAACATACATTATATATAATCCCATGTACGAGTTTAGGCTTTTGTTATGTATAAACATTAATTAATTATTTCAAGCATCTTGGAAATTGACAACTACGTTTATATAACAAGTAAAAACTACAAAGTCGACTCCATGCGATTATCATTTGAGGGTGTTTTTCGTAGCTTTGTTTCATGTTATTTTCTCCTATAGCTATATCGTCTGTTGGAGTCCTAAATTCAAGCAATACGATGAATCGTGTATATACGATAAGCACTTTGAGAGCGGTTTGTTTTTTTCAATTTTAAGTATGTGTTTACAGTGAGCAAGCTTTTATAAATTCATAATGCCTAGTCTATTTATATCCCTTTTCCTAGTCACATGTTTAAGTCTAAGCAATGTTTACAATCTCTAAAATATTATTCCTATCAATCTCTCCCTGATTGTAAACGTTGCTTGGATTGTCTCTGATTTCGATATTTATCTTTGAAGCTTGAACTTTAAAAGCACCTTTTCCTAATCTTAATCCTGAAAATTTATTCAAATGCTTGTTGTCGAAGAATCCTTGTTCAACTATTCGGTTAATGAATGAAAGATTATGATTGATTTTTGCATTGTTTATCTTTCATTGATAACATTTTAAGCTTCTTTTATCTCATGTTCTCCCTCAATTGGATATTCATCTTCTGGAGCTTTATCAACTTTCGATTAAAACAATATCTGAAACTGCTCCCCCTCAAACCAATAACTCTATCGACCAATCTTTTTCTTTCACTTTCAATCATATCTTCTAGAAATCTCGAGCTTTTCAACTGACATAGATTCCCTAAGCTTTTATCTTTGTTGATCAAGATAATATTTTTTCTTTCTTTTGTTAGGTCTTATAGATTATAGATGATTAACAGATAAAATTAAGAGATTAATTTATAATACCAAGTTAATCAATAATCAAACAAGTTTTGTTCTTGACTGAATCAAGAACAATTGTAACAACATTTGATGAATGTAATGAATTCGAAAGCTGCTGGAGCGTCTTGGAAGCTCTAAAATGGAAACCTCCTCCACCTATCAGCTTTCAATAATCCAAAATGATTACAAGTGTGAATAATTCAATCGCACTTAGCTTAATTAAATTAATTAATCACAGAAAATAGCTTGTGTAAATTCACAGAGAATTTCTAAGTATTGTTTAACTTATTCGACAATTTCTATGAACAATCAATCACCTATTTATACAAGTGAGGTGTTGATTGTTAGTTAGTGCTACGACTTGATTTGAGGAAGACTAAATTAGTTAATAATTCAAATGATCCTAATTGATCAATCTTGGATTAAAATATTCCTTGATTTAGCCGCACATTAATTTATGAATCTGCAATGGTCTTGACTCTGTATGTTTGACTTTGTCAACCATTCTTTAATCTATATGACTTCCGTCTGTATTCTTCACTCTGTATGATCTTCAGTCTGTCAAGGTCTTAGTCTGTAATCTTCACTCTGTAGAGTTGTGAGTCTGTGATCATTTCAGTATGTACATTACACGGACTCAAATTACACAGACTAAGAATAACACTTAGTTTTTGCAGATTCAAGATTTTGAGTTTTCAGATTTATAATTAGGTTTGATCATTGTTTTTTCCAACAATCTCCCCCTATCTGATGATGTCGAAATCTTTTACAATTTAAAGAGAAAGAATTTAACTAACAACTAATGAATATGAATTTTATACAAGATAAGTCAATATTACAAATACTATGTTATTATAAGCCAAGTACATCAATTTTAAATTACATAGATTTAATTGTTTCTTCTCTTGTTCTTCTTCTCCATCATTTCTCTTTCAAATCTTTTGTGTTCCTTTCTGATTCTATCACACATGCCTTTAAATTCTTGTAATCTGTGTAGATCATTCAAATGATAATACAAACTCTTACTAATTGTTTCCTGAATGGTAGACTCTTCTCTTCCTTGCACAAGTCTAATAATGCCAGCAAGTGATAGTATTCAGTATCATGTAGCATACCCACAAATTGGAAACACTCAATCCCTTAACCATATGTATACATAAGCCTTTCATGTTTTCTGATTTTAATGTATGTATTGTCTTGAAACTTAATGTCATATGGTATTTTTTAATATACACTTTTTATCTTCCATGATCAATCCAACAGGTGTCTTGGCCTTTTTGATGTTATGTGACATATAGAAAGTTCCATAATCATACTCACCTAATCTCCTTAAATCATGTGCAACCTCAACCAATAGGATGATCTCAAACATCACCAGTTCTCTTAGCTCTTTATCCCTCATGTTCTTAATGAACCTTGCAATGTACTTCCATTCTGTGAACCCCAGAGTATGCAACTTGTCAACATATACATGTTGAATTTCATGACTTGTCAATCTGTAGTCTATTCTCACTCTGTTGTTGGTTTTGTACACTGTGCAACTCATGAGTAAATCATTTGGGTTCTTCTTAACACATAGTTTTCTTTGAGCTTGCATGATAAGAGATATTGTCAGTTGTATTTGGTCATAAGCTCGTGATCCTCCATAAGTTGTTGTTCATTCAACTCAGCATGTGCCATATATTCATCTAGTGACATACCTAGTTTTGTAGTATTAGCAGTGATTTCTTGTTGAACTATTTCAGTTGTAGAGGGTTGATCTTGTTTAGGTTTATCATAACCAAAGATTTCCCCTTCCATTTTCTTTCTTCTTTCTTTTTCATGAAGCTTCAACAATAGAGGGTCAACTTCTACATTCTCTTTTTCTACCTTTTCAATTACCTTCTATTTCCCTTTATCTTGATTTGAATCTTGATGTTGTGTCTCAGTCTGTGGACTAGACTTTGACCCTCCAGTTTTGCCTTTGGATGTTTTCAACTTGTTTAGTAGTATCCCAATAGGAGCATCATCATCATCATCATCAAAGTCATGATCCTGTGTATATTCAGTACTACAATCAGGGTTAATCAAATCATCATCATCATCCTGATCATCTTCCTCTTCTTCATCCATTTCAATCAAGTCTTCAAGATACACATTCTTAAATTTCTTTTTTTTTTCAAAGCACCTTTAGATATTTCTTCTTTTTGCTTTTGTGCCTTTGATTTCGATCTTTTTCTCCCCTTGGTCACTAATACCTCCTTAGGCTCTTCTTCTCTCTTTTTTATCTTATTAGCCACATCTAACATCACTTGATCTACCACAGTTAAGTATTGAACATGTTGTACATGTAGAACATCAGTTTGTGGCTCCCCTTAAGTTTGTGACTCCCCTTAAGTCTATGCACTTAATATGATTAGACTTTGTAACTCCCCCTGAGTATGTGCACCATCCATGTCACACCTTCCTCTACCATTACATAAGAAAGAGTGATAAGCATTACATAATTACATACGAAACTAGAGTTTCTTACATTACATATTGGCGAAAATCTTAAAAATTTAAACAACCAATTACATATTTTATATAGCATAACAAAAATATTCACCAAAATCAGGGTCGGCCCAATGGGGGGGGGGGGGGGGCAACTTGTGCGACGAGCCTCTAATTTTCTAGTCCCCGTATTTTTGTATACCCTAATTATAATGTGTAAAAAAAAAAAAAATTACAACCTTTAATTCAAACTTTTTTTTTACCATCAAAGAGCCTCATTTTTTTATTTCGCCCGGGGCCTCAAATTTGTTTGGAACGGCCCTGACCAAAATGCATAGTCTTCTTAAGTTCATACCTTCTCCCTATCTTTGCTTGTACATGTCTTATCGTTAGGTCTAGAGATACATGTTTACGTATACTTATCAGCAAAAGCTTAGTGAGTTCGGGCATTTCAACACATACAATTAATACGTCAATACAACTGTTCAATAACAAGTACACAATTAAAACGTGTGCTAACATAGAAATTTCATGATATAACATACAATTAAACGTGTACATGAATAAAGATTCATGTAATAATGTAACTATAACTGTAACTGTAATAGGAATCTAATACTGTAGTGAATACATTGGGTGGAACTGTGCTTTTACTATTCTTTATATCATACCAAGTAGTTAGTGTCTAAGCACTAATACTTGTAATTTGCATGACTGGTCGGTGTCCCGACATAACCAAGTATAAATTAGTGTATAAACACATATACTTGTAATTGCATGACTTGTCGGTGCCCTGACATAACCAACTATAAATTAGTGTATAAACACATTGGTTCCTGTAAATCTG
The DNA here is from genome assembly GCA_963921325.1 of Logfia minima. NCBI lineage: Eukaryota > Viridiplantae > Streptophyta > Magnoliopsida > Asterales > Asteraceae > Logfia > Logfia minima. The sequence continues at coordinate 1,450,754 of OY992765.1, read as the reverse complement.
TAATCATTAGTTGGCATCCCGACATTTCCACCGACGTATCACAAAAACATTTTCACGTGTATATCCAAATCATACAAGAATGGCATAATACTTTAATAACAATACTTGCATGAAAATATGATAAATAACATGTATCTTAATTTATAAGTAGCGTGAACTCATCTGATTGCTCTGCTAGTTTTACTCTTTTTCTATCTTACGAATTTACCTATATTTCAATATCATTTATATCGGTCACCATAACTTAACGTATAGGTAATTTAATTAAAAGTCCGACTATTCATACTATAAGAGTCGAACGTTCTATAATTCAAAGTTTGTCCAAATATTTAAAAATGTCGTTTGCATTAAAAGTGGTCATATTATGATTTCGTAAATATTTGAGACTAAGATTTAGTCAAACAATATTATTTATGTACTTCCGTAATTTATATGGAAAATAAAATTTTCATGTATATAACAAATCTTCACAATTATCATAAAAAATTTAACTTAATATATAACAATACTTTTATTTAAAAGAAACTTCATAACTATTAATTAATCATTCATAAAGAAAATACTTAAAATATTTATAAAATTAAAACTTGCAATTTTAAAATAATTTAACTATTGGGCTTGAGTCAAAAGAAAGAAAAACGTATGTTTATTTCCCAGTAATCCAGATACATGCATACATTTTCAAGGCACAAATCAAACCAAAATGTCTGGCCCAAAACACAAGAAAACAGCCCAGACAAAATGCAAGAAAACAACCCAAATTAGCAACTGATGTTGCAGTTCGCAGCTGCAGATTAGCCATTTGTGGCTTCATTAAGCTCGTTCCTGGACCGTTTTTCATGAAATAAAAAGTGGAGTTCTACTTGAATACATGAAACGCAGCTTCAGTATAAAATTCAGCACTTAAAACCATCTGCATTGCGTTAATTAAATCATTTCAATAACTTACAAAACTAAATGAAAAAGACTATAAATTGATCATTTATACCACGTTTTTCTTGAATTTAAAAGCTGTTTGTCACATGTAAGCATGTATCTAACATCCATGTATGAAATTAGACATATAAAAGCGTATACATGATTCTAATTTCAGTCTGTGCATAAAGGTGTAAGGAATGACTCACAGAAGTATGAACTAGTACAAGACTATTATCTTTAGACATGCTTACGTTGGAGTGTGGTATATTTTGTTATTATAATTATGTACCTTAATTAATAATGAGTATTTATTTTGTAATAGACACCATATCTCTTCAACAGATGGGAGTTGGGACAAAGTTTTATGGTATTAAAATATTATCATTAGTCACTTGAAGATTTGTAAACATTCATCTCCATCAAACTGGCACTTTACGCTTTAGTCAAACATACTTCTGTTAATTGCTTTATAAGCTTCTCATAAGGTTGATGTTGCTTGTAGGTACACTGACGATATGGAGCTTGAGGATGCGATACACACAGCTATTCTAACATTGAAGGAAGGGGAAGTATCTTGCTTTTAAAAACTTTGATTGTTATCTGTGATATTTATGGATGTGCTACATATAACTTTTGTATCTTTGATCTCTTTTCTTAGGCCCACATTGTTAGTCTGGTTCATGTCAAATATACAAAGTGCTATAATTAGATATTGGCAATTTTAACCATTTACTTATGAATCGGTCCATTTGGGTTGTGTTTTATAAATGAAAAAAAAAAGTTGGCTAAATGAGAACCTGACATAAGGCCTCCAAATCACCCTATGTTTATTTATAGTGCATACTGCATACGACTTCTTAAATCATATTATGCAAAAAGTTTAGATCGTTATTGAAAAATGTAATCTTGTAATCTTAATTCACGTACAAATCATGTATTAAAAATGTAAAGCTTTGGACAACAACCGTTTTGGTTTGTCAAACGCCCACCAAATGATTACCTGTTATTACACAAAGCGACGTTGATTTGATATGTGACCTGCCAATTTTGCCATCGCAAGCTATAATGATCAGGAGTACAAAATGTATAGACCTTACTTTTCTTGTTCCCATTGATCTGACTTGTGGTCTATGCTGGTATTTGACGCAATTTGAGTATCTTTATAATCTTTATCGCCTGTATCAGCTTTGAAGGACAAATATCCAGTAAAAACATCGAGATTGGTGTTATTGAGGCCGAAAGAACATCCAGGCAAGTTCATAAGTACTACATAACTAAATTTACAGATATGAACATCTCAATAAGGAGTTTCTAGTGGAAGTTTCTTTGCTGTCACAGAATCCTAACTGCTGCTCAAATTGAAGACTATCTTCAAGAGGTGGAGTAATTAGTTGTTTCTATCAGGGCTTCAAGTTTCCTTATAATTAAAAGATTTTGGGCTGTAGAAATCTAATGAACTAAGTTGCCTTGATTTCAACCGTAGCCTATCTGTACTTGCTGACAGTCTTTTATGAACCAATCTGTTGAACATAGTGTGTTGGAACAATTTTCACCTTACAGTGTTTACTTGTGAATTTGAAACCTTTGTTGTTCTCCACAATTTCTAGAATTCTAGTATAAGAAGTTTATAAAAGGTGTATGTTATTGAATTAATTTCAGGAGGAATGACAAGGGATTTTATTTATCAAAATTACCCGTTTATAGGTTCCCTTAATGCATATGTACACATATATATCCAGTTTGTTATAAATTATATGTTATCATGTGTACTAAAAGGATCAGTCTATCGTCATGGTCTCATGGACGCACGTGGCATATTTTGCAAAAAGAAGAATACAGTATGTGATTTGGTCATTTGGCGCACCGAAAGTTGACGTTAGCATTTCGAAACAGTTCCACTTGCCTTTTATTTTAATGTGGGACTCTATTTCTTCCCCTTCTGGCTGGCTAAGACTTTTTATAATAAGAGATTAACAGAAGGTCCCCCTTTGCAACTTGCAACATTACATGCAAATAAGATAAAAATAGTACTTAAATTGTATATTATTTTGGGAAGTACATGTTAATAATGCTTCTGTTCTTCATTCAGAAGACAACATGTGTAAGATGAGAACTGAATTTTCGCTTTATTTTTAACTTATTTATACATTTAAGTAATACGATCAAAATTCAACTATTTAGGTTCTCACAACCATTTCGTTGGCTTTGTTTCCATATTATTTATTTAAATTGCAATCAACCAAAAAAGTTTAAAGTGTAGAAGATACTTTGCAACCAAGAGACTTAATGAACTGAGACACATTTTAAGTGGAATTTAAGTAGTAGTTTCTTGTTAAGAGTTGGTCTTGGTTGGACATTTGCAATAATGTTTGAGTTGGAGTAAACTTACATGTTATTCTATTTATCTACTTGCTATCATGTTAGTACTAGGTACTAATTAAAAATAAAATAAACAGTTCTAACATGTTTTACTATCATATTCTAGATAGACACTTTCCTTATGTTATTCTTTAATATTTATCAATATTTACACAATCTTTCCTGTCCTTTCCCACATTTCATCTAATCACACCTTATTATGGACATTTGACACAAATCTCTTTTTTTGAAAAGTTAGGAATAATCAAATCCTTACATTATACACTTCAAATATAATGATTTTGTGAAGGGCCCTAGTACACCTAAAGGAAACAATCATTTTGAGCATCAAACTTGTGTGTAATTGAACTTCAAAATCATTGTTAGTGTCCTTTACTTGTAAGAGCAACAAGCCTGTTCAATCTTGTAGATGATGAATGTTGGGTAGATGCTAAAATAGTCTCTTTATTCTTATACATTAATTTTATGGTTGGTTTGAAGGAAAGTAGATGGTCAATAAATTTTGTACATGTCTACAATTATTTATCTACATCTTAATAACTTATGATATAAATATTTTTTTCATTATTTTTGGAATTTTATCTGTCTCGCATATTCTTTAAAAAGTTGTTAAGAAAATACTAATGTATAGTTTTACAAGAAAGAAAACAAATGAAGATGAAAATGCCAAAGCATGAAATGGAAGTGGAAGTGGACAACAACTTGACGCTGTAAAGTATTGTACCTCCTGTTGAATTGACAGTACACTGGTGTGTGGAATCCAACTGTCTAGACTCTGTCATGCCAGACCGCCCGGTCGTCAAAAGATGAGAGAAATAGTCTCAGACAAAAAGCCGGCCCATTTTGTTACACCCACACCCCCGTCATTTTTACTTTATTTTACATTAGTGTGAAGTAAAAATGTTGATCACAGATACGCTAATTGCCTTTAATGCTATTACAAGTGTGAAGGTTAGGGTCCTTAGAGTATAAGGAGTAGGTTTACGTGACATTGACGTTCAGCATCGAAAATATCGAGAGTTGGCGTTCCGTCACTCTCGATAAGCGTCTAATTCGGGACGCTAAACTTTGCAATTTTTTATTTTTAACGGTAAGATTGTAAATGAAAAAACCCCTAAGAACATTATAAAAAATTCAGCATCCTTCACTTGTCATGCTTTCAGGTACTTGTGTGAAGAAACTAAGGGCAGCTTTTAGAATTCTCAGTTACTACATTCACATTATGTAATATCCATGCCCTGAAGTTAGTATTGCATTACAAGGTTGTAACATGTAATTTCAACCTAGGATTCAATTTACATGTTTTTATTATAATTTGAAAGTTTAAAAACTACATTTTTAAGTTCATTATCATAGCATGTTAAAAGATTTAAACATGTACAATTATTTCAACTCTCGAATAAAAACGTACAACTTTGGAATGGACGATTACTCAAACTCGACCGTATTATTAAATAGATGTCAAATTATTTTGTATATTCAATTTCGTTTTTCGCATACGCATTAATATTTAGTACTTTTGTAAGCTATAAGATTTAATTTTAAGTCAAAATGTTAGTAATGTTAATAAGCCTTTAATTTGATGACAAAACGATTGATTTGATGTCTTAAAATGAAAAACGAAAATAAAAATATCCCTTATGTGAAATTGGATGAAGTAAAATATCTTTCTCTGTCTTACTTTTTATAATTAAATAATCAAACTTAATAACAGAAATGCAAGCACCCGAGTAAAGACAGCAACAGTTACCTAATCGGCCCATCAGACTTTATTATATTACCATTTCATGGGAATATTTGACCAAAGGTATCAAATTACAGGTTGGCAAGAACCTTTCTCTAATTCTTGATGATGATATGATATTATATATACTTAGGCACAACCATTTGGAAACAAATCACACCGTGTCATACTATTTCTCATACTATTTCTCATACTATTACTATTAAAAATTAAGTCTAAAATGACTAGAAAAATGTAACATTATTCTAAAACAGCAGGAAAGTTTATATATGCAACCAAAACGTCTTCTTCAAGTGTCAATTTCAGATCTCCAAAAAAGTGAAAATAAACTATAATTCATAGATGCTTACGGCAATTGACATTTGTAGTAATTCTATTTAAATCTACGAAAACAACTATTTACAGTTTTCTAAGTCCTAAAATACACTGTATGTGATAACTGTAGTATAAATAAAATACAATTAACAAAAGTACGAAAAGAACAGAAACATGACCATTTGCAAGAATCTTGGTTTTTTTACTTGAGATTCACCAAAGAATAACACATAAACAACTAACTTCCAAACAGCTCCCGTGGAACCCGACCCAAGCCCATAAAAATCATATCATATTCAAGATTGAAATTGAAATAAACATAGAAACGCCCAAAAGAAATAAAAAATATTTGTAAAAAATATTTCTCCACTCTATTTTCACATCAATTATTCGGGTTTACGGTGTGACGGTATTGGGTGAGTTCTGGGACTCTGTTGGAGGTGTATGCCCACCCGATTCCTTTGACGGGTCATCCGACGATTGTCTAAACCCGTCATCCGTTTCAGCCCGATTCATATCCTCCATCATCCGCAACACTTCTTGCATTGCGGGTCGTTGATCAGGTACAGTCGATACGTCTATAGCGGATAGGTAATTTAGCTACCTCCGCAGCAACAATTGCTTCAGCGGGAGCTGTTGTCGTGGGATCCGTAATAGTGAGCAACACGCCATTGCTATTTGCAATAATTGAACCATCTCTTCTTCGATATTCTGATACCTCATCAACTCCACATCGAAAACCTCAGCGGTCCACTCTTCCCTTACAACCGACTGGACCCACCGAGGCAAGTCAATCCCTTCCTCACCCAACGACGCTTGGTTTGGAGCTTTACCCGTCAAAAGCTCCAACAGTAAGACCCCAAAGCTATACACATCGGACTTAAAGGTGGCTTTTCGGGTCTCGAGAATTTCTGGAGCGCGGTAACCTGTGACCCGATTGTTAGGGGTGCTCGACCTGCTAAAGAGTGTGTTGAGACCGTAGTCAGACACGGACGAATCCTTGTTGGTTTCTTTTCGGAGTAGTATGTTCGATGATTTAATGTTGCCGTGGACCACTTTTCCGGCAACATGTAAGTATGCAACCCCTCGGGCAGTACTCAAGGCGATTCTCATACGATGGTCCCAATCAAGTGGTGACCGGCCCGAACCTCTAGTTCCTGCAAAAGATCACGTTTAAACGCACATTGTCACCTCGTTGATCAATGCATCAATTAATAGTATTGCACAATTCATCAATGCATTACTATTATTATCTACTCAACTAACTGTCCTTCAAACTGATAGTGTCTATACTACAATATTACTACCCATCAATGCATTATGCATGCATCATCCGGTTGTACGTACAGCACATTGATGAATTATTATAAATTCCCAAAAGGACCTTAGATGTGATCATTAATGGGGCGTAAGAATGAAGGAAACAAAAAGACAGTAACCATTTTTCATGATTGCAAAGAGTGGAAACTGGAAAGCATGTTTGTGTGGGGAAACAATAAATATGGGGGGCGTGTAGCAATTATTGATTTATTAAAGGAACTTAAGTGTAACATTTACTTCTCACTTGCTAAAACCCAGGTTGGTAGACCACACATATATCATGCGCTTGGATGCTCATTTCACACACCACATGATGAATGTCATTTTTTAAGGAAAAAGAACATACTCCCGACATTTGCGTATAATCTTTGTACTTTAAAAACATTAACATTAACGAATATTGAATCAACATCATATAATACTCCATTAGTAACACAAAATTTGATCCGACGGTTCAATCAGATTTTAAAACTTACATTCTAAACACTTGTTCTATTTAACTAATTGGTGGCACATGTTCGGGTTTTGATCATGTACATACCCTTAATGTAGTTTAAACTATATATGATATTTAATCATAAGATGCATGATCCATTCTATCTAAATGTACAACTGATATGGATATTGCATAAATTACTTGTTTCTAAACCTTTTCAACTTGTACAAATTGCACCTAGAGTTGTACCCTCAACTCAACATTCAAGCATTCCCTAAATTTATATGCAAGGGGTGTTTCAAATTGAAGTTATCGGATTTTTTAAATATTACAGTAATAAACATAAACATAATAAATACAGTAAATAAAAATATAATGTAGATGAAGAAATGAATTACCATGAAGAAGAGCAGATAAGCTACCAGCAGGCAAGTAATCATAAACAAGCAATTTCTCATCTTTAGAATAATAAAAAGCTCGTAACGGAACCACATTTTCATCTTTCATTTTCCCCAAAACCTCCATTTGTAAATCAAATTCTTTTTTAGTAACAACAACATCTTTCAATCGTTTCACAACAACTGTTGTTCCTTCTTCAAGTAGAGCTTTATATGAAGTCCCCACACTTCCTTTCCCCAAAACCTCAGCAGATGCTGTTAATAAATCATCCAAATCAATACTATAAATCCCACCGTCAAAAAGCACTAATTTATTCCTTTCACTGATCCGTTGACGCGCCGGTTATGTCGTCTTTCGAAGACGATGTTCCGGCTTCAGCATCCTCACCCTCGTCCTCATCCTCTTTATCAAGATCTTCATCACTTCATCGTCATCCTCATCATCATCCTCATCATCATCCTCATCATTATCCTCATCCTCATCCTCATCCTCATCCTCATCATTATCCTCATCCTCATCCTCATCATCAAGATCATCATCACCATCCTCATCGTCATCCTCATGTTCCTCATCATCCTCATCTTCAACTACATTCTCATTCTGATCCTGTGTATAATGGAACATTAATTTAAAGATTTTAAAAGTAATGAATCTCTAGTTCACATTTCGCTACTAGAGCCTTTTACTACTTTGCATATTGAGTTTCCAACGAATTGACATTTTATGCAATAGACATCATTATTATCATCTTAGGTCTGAACATCAAAATTTAATTATGTTTCTAAATACTTACGCATATGTAAGAATTGTATTTTTATTATGTTCGACGGTGATGTGTAATGTCATCATATCAACAAAAATCAATTGCAATATCATTATTTTACCCATTATGAAGTATTACTTGCATAAATTAGTAATAACATCAAAGGTAAAAAGAATATTATTTTGGCACAATTATGTGAGAAAATAAAACTTCGGTAAAGTTGTGATAACTTACTTGGAATTTTAATGCCTCTTTGAGTTGTGTTAAAATTCCTTTTAAAGTTGGTCGTTTTTCTCTACTTTCATTTAAGCACTGGTAGACAATTTTTAGAAAGGTAGTCAAACATTTTGGCACAATTTCTTCTTTTATAGCTTCAAACACCATCTCATCTTGCTTTCCTTCTTCAAAATTTCGTTTGATAAAACTGAGTAAAGACACACTCTTATCTTTGGTGATTTCATACACTGGTCTCCCACACAAGATCTCAAATAAAACCACCCCAAATGAATAGATATCAGATCCTAAGGTTAAGATGCCTGATCTTAAGTACAACGGGTAGTCTTGTGTGCCGCAAGGATGGTTAATGACATAGTCTGTTTTTTTATCTATTGCACTTATCAAGGAAAGCCCAAAATCACCAAGTTTTGCATTCCAATCTTCAAACAGTAGAATGTTAGCAGCTTTGATGTCTCTATGTATCACTACCTGTCGATCAACACCTCCATGAAGGAACTCCAGTCCGGTTGCAACATCAATGCATATCTTAAGTCGGTTCCTCCACGTAAGACTAGGAGACCTCAAATGGTCATAAAGACTTCCCCTAGCAGCATATTCGTAAACAATGATTTTTTCCTCCGTTTCTTTGCTATAGCCTACAAGACCAATAATATTCTTATGCTCGTAAACATAAAGAATTTCTAGCTCAGTGTAAAATTGTTTCTCCCCTTGACCATGACTTGTGTCTAACTTCTTTGCAACAATGGCATAAGGTCCATTATCCTGTTCATCTGTGACTTCTCCCTTGTATACCCTCCCGAAACCTCCTTCTCCAATTTCATTACTGAAGTCTTGTGTGGCTATTTTAATGGCTTGAAATGACATTCTGAATGTGTCTTTACTGTTTTTCTGTGAATCATAGAACACTAGATAAATACATTTGCGTACAATAATGTACATATTTGTAAGCTATATATAATGTTTTCAAGTTCCCCAATAGCCGATAATTTTATCAAATTTAACAAGACGCAATTACGACGTCTACCCAATCTTTGGAATTAAACTATAATCATTAACGGATTTGCAATTACATTAAGTTTTGAATATGATTAGACGTATAGAACTTTTTGACAGATGTATATCTATATGCAACGGTTTATGTTTGGGATGTTCCTGGATACAAGTATAAGTTGCTGCTAACTATCTAAAATGTTATAAATTATAAGTTACTAATGTTAAATTAACGTTAACATAAAAGTTTCATCAAAGTATTACATTTTAATAGGATTCTGACTTGGAACCAAACTATTAGATGCGGTAACTATTTTAGCTTTTGACGCTATTAACTCGATATATGCAACCCAAAATTTGACCTACCATCCAAAAGACCCTAACTAACAAAAACATTAACACCACCAAAATTATCATAGAAAAACCATAAGTTGGTAATACAAATTCTCAAAATTATTGCGGATAATTATAAAATGAAGATGAGATGGATAATAAGTTTGGTTTTTAAAGAGAAATATAAATAGCATAATTTTTATTTGCAGGATACATATCCCTTATATATTTTATGTCTTTTCTAAAATTTCAAATAACTTACATGAGACAATTTTATATCTGCATATTGAACCTTTATAAGTTATATCCTAGTTGTTCCATTGCTACAATTCAACAAATTCTATAATTTATGGTTAATGGTATGAGTAATACAAAAAAAATAATCCTACCTTCCTTTTCAAGATGGTAATATACTAGTAAATCAGCGCAACGATTACCACTAGGGGTGAATAAAAGGAAGATTAGAAAAAAATTGTTGACTTACATGATAGGCTAATGCTTTACCAAGTTCCTTGACGACGTCCTTCATCGTTGGACGTTCGTTCTGTTTTTTTGCCAAACACCAATAGACAAGTTTTATGAATGTGTCTAAAGAATCTTTGTTGGGTCCTTTATGTAGAAAAAAGTTGTTTTCATTCTTTTCTTCCATAAATGTAGAAGCTATTTTTCTCTTTATTGTTCCCTTATTGATCCATTGGCGTGCCAACGTTCCCAGCCCTTCTCCTGTATTTTCATCGCCATTAAGATCCATTGCAGAACTCCCAGATAGGATTTCAAGCATAACTACTCCAAAACTAAATACATCTGATTCTCTTTTCAGCTTACCAGTCTTCTCATATTCTGGATCTATGTGTTCAACATCCGTACATCGCTTACCGAGATAGAATATGTTATCATCTTGATTCGCAGACAAGAGTGCTGAGCTTCTAAATCCAGATATCTTTGCCTTCCAATTATTGTCCAACATAATGTTTTCACCTGTTATGTCACAGTGTATTACTATCATTTGGTCCTCGATCTCATGGTGAAGGTAACTTAAGCCATGTGCAACATCAATACAGATATTCAAACACTTTTCCCAGGTAAGAATACGACTACCCAAATTAGAATAAAAGTATTCGGTATGAAAGTTCTCGTAGACAAGTAACTTTTTAGAATCCTCTATACAAAATCCAAGAAGAGATTCTATGTTGGGATGATTACAACGGCTAAGAATTACTATTTCTTTCCAGAAATGATAATAAGAAGTTGAGCGGATGGCTCTTATTTCTACGATGTAGTCTCTCTTGGGTAGTTCATCTGTATTCTTTCCTTCTACGAAGGGAAGATATTCTCTATCAAAACATTTGAGTTTTGCTCTGTAAAGAATATAATCTTTGCCACAATAAGTTTCATATCTTTTGGAGAAATTATCAGTGGCCAACTGTATATCTCCTAGTTCAATTCTCAAGTGTTCCAAATTCTTTACCTGCGAGATTGTGATAAAGAGAGAAAATGAGTAATACAGATTATACTTGCTAAAAGAATTAGAGTGAAACTTGATAGAAATAGTGTCCTCAGTATTTTGTTGATTCTTCAACAAACAAATGAATTGTACTCCCAAACCCTAGAATAAGGAGCTACTTAATCGGCAAATGAGTAAAGTGCTTCTATTGAAAAAAAACATGGATATTAGGACTTGGAACGCAGCCTGGATGATATCAAGTGAAATTTGGAGATAAATTAAACCAAGATGTGAAATTTTCAAGAGTTTCTTAGACAGCCGCATACATAGCCTAAGGTCCCATACACCCGTCTTGTCTTCCTCTGTCTAAAGTCTAAAAGACCACCTCCTTGGAAGTTAAACCTATATAAGCTGCAGGTTAGCATCTCATCAAGGATTAATGCTCACTCGGGTCAAGCACATGGCTCGTGTTTGATTGTGCAAATTCGCACTATAAATACTTGGTGTTTCGAAGGTACACTGTTTCTATGGACAATTTTGGAGACAAAGGAAACAATAATTGAAGATCCAATTCGTCCATTTTACATCCATACAAGGGTTTTCTTCTTTCCCCTATTTATAGCCAATAGAAACATGAACACGGAATCAATAGTAATCAATACTTTAATTTGTTTTTCTTTTCTTTTTCTACGATTGACTATATTCATTTTTATTCACTTTGATCATGAAACTTTGATTGATTGGATGATACGGTTGGAAGTGACTTAATTAGTGGAGGAAGGAAATAGGGAATGGCAGTAATGACGGTGTTAGGTGTTCCAACTTTCAACATTTACTTGATAGTAAGTGAATTAGTAGAGGAAGGATATTGGACATGGCCAGAAAGATGATTGGTTGAACAAAAAAAAATGGCAACGGTGAGTTTGCCCCATTTACAGTAAGAACAGTATGGAGAACAATAGAACATAGTGGGTGGAAGTCCCATGGGCTTCGCTAGTTTGATTTAAACAATCTATCCCGAGACATGCTTTTAAAGTTGGCTCGAAAGTCGCAACGGGAGAATCATTCAGATACGTGGTTCATGAAGACAGCCAGTTAAAAAAAAATCAAGAACCATTGTGATTCTTTGTATTTTCGGCCTCTGAGTTAGAATACGGTGATAATAATAGGGCTTCTAGGCTTAGATATGAGCATTTGTTTCTTTAATGAAAATTGGTAGTGGGACCCTAGAGTATATTTGATGCCCTATCGGTCTATGATGATAATGATATGCTTTAAGCCACCAATTGTATGTTTTGTGAGTTTTAAAAGGATTATCATGATCACGTCGAGTGTCCTTTTGCTAAACTACGGCAGAAGATTAGGCCGTTTGCAAATATCATGGGTGTGGTAAAAAAAGGGTAGATATCATTAAAACCCTGCTAAGTTCAAAGTTTGAGGAATGTAATGATCTAAATCGAGTTTTGAATGATAATTATGTAAATGATGATTAAACAATGTTTGTAGTTAGAGAGAGTCTAATATATATTAACTAGCTTATAAATCCGTGTATACACACGGGTCGTTTAAACGAGTAAGATAAAATGTCGTTAATAAATTATACTTTTTAATAAAAAAAACCGTATAATTATTATGGATTAGCTTAATTTTATTAATCAATTGTTGTGTTATTCTTCAATTACGATAAGAGTCACAAATCACACTATTATCTTTGTCCTTATAGTTATCTCAATTCTCAAATCAATTATTATCGAGTAAGAGAATTGGTAGTCTTAGTACATTTGGTTAATTAAGAATTGAGCATGGTAAATGTAATTAAAAATGGTATAGACGTGTTTAATTTTGAAATTTAACTTGTAGCACCATCTCTCATTCTTACTTCGTACACTTTTTAAATTTCAAAGACCCACTTATTATCTACTTAGTTGATGGGAAATCAAAATTATAATAAAAATAAAGGAATATACATGGTTTATAAAACTGTGTAAAATACATTAATATGATTAGTTGATAGTTGGTTTGATTAATAAAAAAGGAATATGATTGGTTATAAGTAGTTTTCTTATACAATTATTTCTCTTAGAAGTAATGTATATCATTACTTAAATCATAGAGTACAAAGACATATAATTTTATATTTTGATACTTAACGAATAGAATAGATAAATCATATAGTATGTATGGTAATGAATAACAATTGAAGTTTAACATAATTATTAAAGTAAAAGTAAATCTAGAAAAATCAATGTGCATTGACATAAATTTAAAAAGAATGTAATAAGTATTTTAGTCTAATAGTCTATTAAGAAATATAAGTATGAAATAATGTAATATAGAAACCATTCATTGCTTACTAAATGTTATTTAACGAAAAGAGAAAAAAAAAAAAAAAAAAAAAAAAAAAAAAAAAAACAATAAACTGATCTTATTAATTGACTACCAAAAACTCATTTAGAAAATATAACTATAATATCAATAAGAAGGATTATTATAAATGAGAGTCGATCTACACCGATGGCTAAATAAGAATAAATATAAATAACTAAAATAAATGTATGAATATAAGTATAATAAAACTAGCTATGAGTTATCTTTTATTAATTAAGATTGATAGTTTCAATTAGTTTAAACTAAAATGATGATACTCTATTATTAGATTTAATATAGATAAAAGATAATTAAAGATAATGTGTAATTAAATTTTTTATAAATTGGACAAAACATGCATACGCATGTGATGGGGTATTATTAAATTTAGTATAGATAAAAAGATAAAATTGATATATATTAGAAATATTGAAATTGACTAATTAAAATTTGAAAATAGAGAGATTAGATGAGATTAATTAAATTTAATAAAAAATATATTTTAATTAAATTATAACTTCTGTTTGGTTAATTAGATATTAAATTAAAATGATTATGTCACAAGTATGATTCTTATATATTATTTAAGATTGTTAAAATACACACACGGTTTATATTAATAAAAGGCTTAATGTTTTGGGATACAAACTTGGTATTTATACCCCCAACATTAACTATTTCTATTTTATTACATAAATTACATAAACATGCTAAATCCTTTAATTCTTATTTTAACAAGGAATTACCAACTTGTGGAAAAAGACATCGGTGTGCTTGAAAATTAAGCATGAAAGATTACACCTTAATAATGATCGAGGTGCGTGAAAGTAGGGAAATCAATGTGAAGAAACTTGAATTAGATGAAAAAGCGCAGAGATTATGATAAAGCAGGTGTGGCCAAGAGAGTGCTGAAGATGAAGTTGATGGTGGAAAGGGGTTTATGTTAGAAAAATTCTTAGTCAAAAAAAGACAAATTCATAGTGTATGAATATCATCATGAGTTAAAGTCTGAGTTATTTTAGAATTTATTAAATGTTTTTTCTGCCGAGTGACATTAGTCATCTCAAGTTGAGTGAATAGTTGGTCCGACTTAGAAGATAAAGAGGGCAAATTAAAGATAGAGATTCTAGAAGACTTAAAATGAATATAGAATATACTAAAGATTTCGAAGATATCCTAGTTAGGTTTATTCAAGTTTATTCAATTTGATCTGAATTAATTTGAATTTGAGATTTACTCTATTCTAATTATAAAATAGATACAGTTCGACATTGAGAAGGATTGTGTTTCCTATTATCAATCAGATGTATAAATAGAGATGTAGGTCGTCATTGTATGAATGTGACTGTAATACAATTATTAAATATACACAATACGATATTACATGTGAATTCATTGTTCTTAATTCTGCGAAGAACAACTTACTTTTATTTGTTATTGTGTTAGAATCAAACATTGAACACTTGTGATTGATTCAATCTTTATAGATTGATTAAAATATGGTATTAAATTATGGGTTCTTATACTAAGACCTAACAATCCGTTAAAGAAGTGTTGACGACGAAGTTGATAATGTAAAGAAAAGGTTCTAGTTTAAGGTTAAGCATAAGGGATTGGTTAAGTTTTCATATTTCTACTAATTACTAATAAGGTGAAAATTAGTACAATAAAATGGCAACAAACAACTCCACCTGATTCACCATTCATGGCGAATTTTAATTGCTACTTATTAGACTATATATAGAAGTTTATTACCTTCTCTTTATTTTCATCTTCATCTTCATCTTTATCTTCATTCATCCAACGATCATAATCTCCATCTTCAGAATCACTTGTACTATATTTAGACTAAAAAATACAAGATTATTTTGTCAAACAAAAATTGTTTTATATATCTAAATTTCATAATCAGTTAAAAAGTAATATAAAACTAATATTTAATTTCATAATATATTTTAACTAAGCCTAGTTTTTTTTATTGTGATTCAATTTATAATTTAGTTAAAGATAACAATACTTTTAAGTATTTTTCATATTGATATAAAGTTTTGTTAATGTATTTGCTGTACTTGTAAAAAAATTGTATTTTTATTTTTATTTTTGTAGCTTGTAATTTAGTTTTTAAATAATGTAAAGGGTAAAAAGTTTATGTAACATCTTAGTTAAATCCTTAAAGATCAATAAGTTGCAAAGACCATTTATTTGAAGCAAAATATGAAGCGTTATTGCACATTGAAACAAGAAAACATAACAAAAAATATCCCCTATAAATAGATAATAGAAACTAAGAATCTTGAACAGAGGAATAAAATTAGAGCACAAAGGTACAACTTAGTCAAAAGAAAGGAAATGTTAGAATATTGGATTTAGCCGTTTTTTATATATTGTTTATTGCTTGAGTAATTGAGAAGTTCTTTTTTTGTTTAAAAATGTATGTATTGAAAAGTTTGTTTGTTGTTTATTGGAGCACAAAAGTTTATCGCTTATGTATTGAATTAATTCAACAGTTAAAAAGTTTCTTACTAACTAAATCGACAATTTTGACAAACTCTATAACTTGTTACATTTTCCATAAATTTAGATGTAATTTACCGGTTTACCAAGTTAGAGTTGTTATAACTTGTTAAATCATAAATTTTGACAAATTATGTAGGCTTTTTAGACATTTGTCATAAAAGGAACAATTAGTAGGAAAGAAAAACTAAGTTTTTGTGGTAAAAAGTTGATTATTGACAACCGACAGATGCCCATATCGACTGTATATTCATAAGTGTAATTTACCCGTTTACCAAGTTAGAGTTGTTACAACATGTACAAAGAAACTTAACCCATTTTACTGACAAAGAAAATAGTTCAGTGCTTAAATCAGAAATTTTGACAAATTATGTAAGGCTTTTTACATATTTGTCATAAAGAAACAATTAACAGGAAAGTAAAACCAAATTTTTTTGACTCGGACTAGTTCACAATTCGGCTGCCTATCCACGATGTGAAAGGCATATCTGACTCACTCAGTAGTTGTGACTATGTGGGTGTCAAGTCTACCCGTGACGTTGTGCTTTTTGTGACAAATATGACCCTACCCATTACCAACTGAGTTACGCGTCATTAGCAAAAAGAAACCAGATTATAAAGCGTAATATCAAAAACGAAGGGATGGTCGTACCCGAAGTTTTGTGGGCATCGTTACTCGATCTACATACTTGAGACACTCATGAACTTCGAACGCGTCTGGACGCTGCGTTGGATCCTCGTCTAAGCATCTATATGCTATTTCGGCGATGGCTAAGAAGCCCCTATATAATCGATCATCCATTAGATAATCCTTCAGTAAATCAGGATGGACTATATCCTTGAGTGTTTCTTTCTCATAATGAAATCTAGCCAATGGAGCTAGCAACCTACCATCTTCGTTTGCTTTCCTCCCGCACCAGATTTCAAATAAAATAACACCCAAGGAGTAGATATCCGACTTGGGCGTCACACCGCCATTCTTTTCAATTGCCGGGTCCATATACCCTTGTGTGCCAATCGGGTCACATAGGAACACTTGATTCTTTCGATCAATTGACTGTTTGATTGAAAATTCAAATCCAGATAACATGGGATCCCAGTATCTATTTAATAAAATTGTGGAGCTGTTAATGTTACGATGTATAACATATCGACTATTCTCCATCCCTTCATGAAGGTAGTCTATTGCACCCCAAACCCTTAAAGATATATGCCATCTCAGCAACCATGTTAGGGTCGGGTCACTTAAATGCATGGAAAGACTTCCCTTGGGATAATGTCGGTTTATGATGATCTTCTCCCCTTTCTCGTCACAAAATCCAATCATAGAGACTATTCGATCATGATAAAGACTGGAAAGTACAGAAACCTCCGTCCAGAACTCAACATCTCCTTGCCGCCCCTTACGATCCAACCTCCTAGCAGCAATTTTTATCAACTCCCCGTTGCAGTTGAGTTTCCCTTTATAGACGTTTCCAAAACCACCTTTCCCGATGATATTTTTATCTGAAAAGTTGTAGGTTGCCTTTAGTACGTCTTCAAGTGGGATTTGTAAGTGAGCAAAGTTTGTGATTGTAGATGCCATAACTTTGTTAAGCTAAAGAGCGCAAAAACAGTGGGTTACAAATGAAGGGGAAGGTATGATAAACCAATTGTTACACGCGTTTATATAGAAAAATATAAATGTTTCCGAGAAGCAACCTCCATCCCCGGCACTAAAATCTTTTTGATATCAGCTCGCGTTTTATAGTAACAACTGTGTATGACAACAATTTTAAATAAATTTTCGATTTAATATTCAAATAATTTTAATTGTATATTATAAAGTAAGTATGGATTTATATCGTGAAAGACGTGAGTCGTCACTAAAATTTAATAAGATATTCGAGCAACAACCTCCATCTCTTGACTTTCTACTTTTCTTTTTCTATTTTATTTTTCTTACATTTTAAATTATAATTTATAATTTATCACGATACATATGACACCATTTTTAAATTTAAAGTACATTAAAATAAGAGTACATAAAACGAACATGGGATATATTCTCCGTCCTTTGAGGATCATACAAATTTTATAAGGAGTTGTGGTACTTCAATCATATAAACTCCAAAATTCTATGCAGTGACTTAGTCGATTTTACTTGACAATTAGCCCTCTCTAGATCCAATAATTTTCACTAAAAATAAATATACAGATTTTTATTGTTAAACTATAATTTTATTTGGGAAGAAATAACTCTCCAATTAAATTGATATAACTTAACTTCTAACATTAAACTATAATTTTATTTATTGTTATTACAGATTTTTGATAATACGGAGTATATCAAGAAAACTATACACGTGGAGACGTGGAGTAATAGATAAAAACTAAACATGTATATCAAGAAAGTAACAAATAACATTTTTTTTTTGTAAGTAGCTAAGCTTTGAGCCCGTGCGATGCACGAGCGGATTAAAAATACGGTTATATGTTTAATTGGGAGTAGTCCAATAAATTAGTGTCGTTAATTTAAAAGGTGTAATTTTCATTAAAAATGAAAATAATTAATGACATAAATCAAACCATATTGGAACAACAAATTTGTATGTTTAATAAATAGTAACATATGTTTAGGAAGAGAATGAATGAGTAAGCGACAACTGACAAAATTTAATATTTAATTTATATGATATTAATTATGATTGGTAGGTAATTAATTTGAGGTGGTTTGGAGATTAATAGGATTAGTAAGTAATTAATTTGATATGTTTTGGAGATTAATAGGAGATTGCCACATAAGCAACTTATAATTTATGATTAATAAGAGATTGTCACGTAAGCAATTCAAAACCTTGTTTTATATTATAATTTATATATATATATATATATATATTTTACATCTAGATTATCATTTCATCTCTAATGGCCTATTTTTTTAACTATTGCACTGAGTCATTAGACTTCACGGAATGACCTTGTTCATTTATTTCAAGAATTTGAAGTTCAACTAATAAACAAGCTAGTCCAACCCCCAACTAATTAAAAACCCTTCATTGATAACCGATTTGGACTTGTTCTAACTAAAAAGTAAAACATAAAAAATAGTGTATTGTTTATTTACAAAATTTGAATAGCCATCTTTTATCCATCTCGTTAGGAGCCACGAAAAGCTCAAAACCAGCCATGCCTTTATTATTAGTTTTATAAAGTTTCTACTTTCTTAGAGCATTAACAATTTATTTAACTAGTTTTAAAATGAAGTTGTTAGCCTCATTAATTACTTCATTATCTTAACGATCAACTTGATTGTGCATTTAGTGTCACGTTACAATATCCCAATAATGAAGTTAGTATCATGAGACTTGCAGTTGCACATGTTACAGATCTATACTTCTATAATCGATAGTACAGTTTTATAACTATTCTATTTTTTTGCACAAAAAATGAGTATGTAAAAAGATCTCATATAGTAAACCTATCTGGATACAAACATATATCAAAGTGCATCACAGATTATAGATTTAATAGGCCAACCAATTAATGTAATTTACGTGTTTACATGCTTATTGTACCTTTTTTGAAGTAGATGACATAAACAATTTCTTTACTCGATATAAAATTAATAAACACTTCTACCATAAATACTTATAAATTCAAAATATAAAGGGTTTTATCTTCTATTATAAAAGAAAAATGATTAAAACACTTAAAGTTAACTTAAGTCCAAAAAGAAACTTAAAGATTTGATCGGTTAGTATGATGAAATGATATGTAAAAATTAATAGAGAGAAAATACATAAATGATGTCTGAAATGATTAATTTATTAAGTTTGTTTTTAAATCTCTATTTAGCATTCTTCGACACGGAATGTATACAAAAAGAAGTCAAGAACATAACTAAATTTATTTTCTTTTTGCCTTTTTATTTATTTATCAAAATCTCATATGTTTGCTCATGTTAAACGGTATAGACTAAATGATAAATTTATTTAACCTAAACTTTTATCTTTATATATAATTAAAGGAGGATATCATGGAGGAATATGAACATTCATTGTTTTCCATCATTTTTAATCCAACGATCTTAATTTCTTTTGTATAATTACACTTTTAGCCCCTTAAATATTTGATGTATCTATTTAAATTAAAAAAATAGATCAAATACTTTATTCATTTATAAAAATTAAAGAGTCTATAAACTACATAAAAAAATCGACTACAATATTAAAAATTGACCAAATAAAAATTAAATTCAACACACATCATAGTGGGTCTATAAACTATATAAAAAATCGGTCACAATATTTTATTCATTTAAAAATTAAATTTGTCTGGCATTTTATTAAAATTAGATTCGTCCCACGTTATAGCAGGTCTATAAACTATATAAAAAAATTGACCAAATAAAAATTAAATTCAACACGCATCATAGCGGGTCTATAAACTATATAAAAAATCGTTAACAATATTTTATTCATTTATAAAAATTAAATTCGTCCCGCATTATTCCAGGTCTCTAGGCTGTTTAAAAAAATGACAAAATATTTTATTCATTTATTAAAATTAAATTCTTTCAGCGTTATCGCGAGTCTATAAACTATATAAAAAATATCAACATTTTATTCATTTGTAAAAATTAAATTCGTCACGCCTTATCGCGGGTCTATAGATTATATAAAAATCAATCAAATAAAAATTAAATTCGACCCGCAATATCGCGGGTTTATAACCTACTGCTACTAAAAATAAAATAAATATTTAATCACGTTACAACAGTAAAACGTTAATATTAACAGAAGTAAGAGCACATAATTAACCCAATGAAAATTCGGAACAACCAAAAAACTAAAAAGCGTCTTCTTCTCCTCCTTGGTTGTACACTCTGGCCGCCGCAAACTCTCAAAATCACGACGGCGCCCGATCGTTTTGTCTGCAAATTACTGGTATTCTCATTACTTTTCTGACATGCTATGATTCCAATGAGATAAAAAATTATGGTTTATTCATATTATGAATATCAATTGATTTGGGTTTCAATCGTGAACTGCGTAATTTCTGAGAACAGAGATATATATGTATATATAGACGTATAGCTATATAAGCTCATCTATTCACTGTGTATGCATAATTGACTTGTAAAAATTTGGGAAACTTGTGCATTGTGTGGCTTATCAAGGAAAATGGGGGTGCATTTTGAAAAAGTCATGCACTGTAGCTGTTTGATGAAATGCCTACAAAATATTTGACCCCAAACCTGGGAATATTCATAATGGAATCTTCCAATTCAAAAGTAATCTGGAATTTTGGTACTAGGATTTGCCACCTACATTTGTGTATGTTATCAATTTAGCATGGTTCTCAAACTATCATTAAAAGGATTAAGATAAATGTTGTCTCAAAGTTCAAAATTTAAGGTTGTTTATTAGGACAGAGATAAGGAACAATTTGAAATATGATTGTTATTATGTTTATGAATAGTTGATTCTTAATTTATTAGTCTTACTACAATCTACAAACAAAATTTGAATAAGTGATGTAGTAAATATCATTCAGTTGGGTACAACTACAGTCAGTTGTTATGATGCTAATATAAACAATGTGGTGATAGTTTTTCACCTCTTCCTCTGTGCCATAAAGCAACAATTATTATGATTTTCTAGAGGATTAATCTGTGACATGTGAATATCATTTTCTGCATGTGCTAGGAGGCATACATTATGTCGATATTCAGACCGATTTCTCTGTCATTATATGCATGCTAGAGGAACAAAGAATCAGTAAAATTTTTAAGAGTAGCACAGTGGGATTATGTTTTAGCTTATTAATCATACTTGTAAGATAATTCGTGAGTCTTTCATTGCAGGTCATAGTTTTCTTGCATGATCTCAATTTCAAACTTTTAAAGTATTCTCAATATCTTTTCGCCTACCCCCACTTCCCCGGCTACTTCTCAACAACGTTTCGAGCATGAGAAACGCCCAACAAATTTTACGCCTCACAAACATATCCATTCATGATGGTGGACCCCTCTTACTCGCAGGCGCAAACGGGTCTAGCGAGTCTACATTCTTACGCATGTTAGTTGGATTCTCCAAACAATCAGCCGGTGAGATCTTATGGAACGGCCATGACATAACTCAATCCGGTGTTTTCAACCAATATAAACTTCAACTCGATTGGCTCTCATTAAAAGAAGCAATAAAAAGGAACTTTACGGTTCTTGATAATGTTCAGTAGTTTGAAGTTCTTGAACATTGATGAAGAGTATTTCATCTTGAGTGCAAAATAATGAGGGTTTATGAGTGATTAATCTTTAACACTCTGATGTACATGCAAACCCGATTCGAGATTAACTCAATCGAGGTTGGCGAAGGATTTATTCATTGGAGAATATTCAGGGAGATATTTTCAAGTGTAGAGGTGCTCAAGAGGGATTAGAGCACTATTACCCATCTAAGAAGATGGGGTTTAGGAGAGGAGAGTATGGAGGCTCCATCCAATATGTGTATGTAGTTGTGTGTGATCTGACTTGTGCTTGTAAGCTAGGGTTTCTCCCCTTTTATAAGTAGGAAAGGGCAGGCCCATCAAGGAAGCTCATGAGCGTTGACAGTGTTAGGAGCCCAATGTATAGGGTACACTATTAAGTCCCTAGGTCGGTACGAAAATTTCATAATTGTCGTGTCGAACTAATAAATATGTCACTGCTAATGACCCGACAGAGATGACGCCCATAGCGGCAGTGATCTTGCAAAATAATCGAGTAATCGGAGCTCCAAACGAGCAAAATATGAGCGCGGCTTCAAGACAAGTTGTTGATTCGAGCTAAGGCAAGAACTTTGACGTGAAGATCGGTCAAAGGGCCTGCAAAATGGTCAATGGACGTACTTGTAATATAGTCCATACACTTGGAAATATTTTCCTGAACATTCTCCAATAATTAATTATTTGACCACCATTGATTGAGTTAATCTCGAACCAGGTTTGCATTGATCACCCATAAACCCTAAATTATTTTGCATTTAAGATGAAATACTTTTGATCAACATAAACAAAGGCAAATCTTTACCTGCTCTCGAGTTCATGCTCTTGAGTTCATGGGACTTAGGGAGATTGTCCAATGAAAAAGGTTGAATGCTTTCAATGGGTCAAAGAAAAAGATTGCAACTTGCGAGAGTGATTGCCATGGATAGATCGATTTGGCTGCTTGATTAGCCTTTTGTTGCTAAGGATGATGAAGGTGGGAAATTATTGGAGCAAATGATTGCAGATCACAGGAGTCAGGGTTAAATGGTCATTGTAGCCGCACATTTACCGATTGACATTTAAGATGCTATGATCCTAAGATTGCCTCCCAGGTTTCCGAGAAGAATTACTTTAGTGGATATGCTTCCACCGATTTATTCTTTTGAACTTAAACTTGTATTCTATTCAATTGTTCTTCTCAATACTTGTATCAAATTATTGCAAACGGATCTCTAGATACTTGTGTCATTGTAAGTGAAGTAAGTAACCTGGCCTCAAGCTGCACAACCGTAAAGGGAGCCAACCAGGGTGGGGTCTACGAAGTCGCATTTGTTGATGACAAGACTGTTGTGAGTTCTGGGGAAGACCTGCATTCGTTTTTGACAGATGGCTCCACAGTAAACATATTTTAAGAAATACAAGCATTTTCTTGAATGTACAATTTCTTGCTTTTATATCATTTCCTTTTTGTCAAGTTGGTTTGCTCTTGTGAATTGGGTGTGGATAATGCAGTAGTAGTTGATTGTGATGTTTTCTCGGGCCGGGTTGATTTATGGTCACCAAAAACTGACATTGAGGAATATCCAGAAAGGCTATTCGAGAATCGGTTTGATTCTATCTCTGTTCCTTGTGTTTGAAGAATGTTAAGAAAATGAGCATTGATTCAAAAGGCTAAGTGGATATCAAATACATGCTTGTTGGAATGTGGGATCACTGGACAATCAAAATATATTGCGTGTTTCAGGAGATAGTGATCTTATTGGGTTTTGATTTAGGTTTTAATGTGTTTCTATATATGATGTAATAACTTTTGGAGTTGCAGTTGTTTTATTATTTTAGATGATGAATGATGATACATTGTTTGGTAATTAACCTTTCATTTGATTCCCATGTCGTCAAATTGTGAATTTGGCCTCCATCTTGTTCATGAGTTATGTTCAAGGTTGTTTATGACTTTATGGTAGTCAAAGGAAAAAAAATATTGGGTCGAGCTAGTCTAACCGGACCCATGAATCACTTATTAGAAAAGTCTACTTTGACCCGTACCGTTAGTCAGTCTACCCATGTGGCCACATATATACATTAATCCCCCAAGTTGGATCTATATAGATGTTGTACGAGGACGACAATATTAATCATGATATCCTTTTTTTTTTCTATCTAGTTATCAATATTAGTTGAAATGGGATCAAAAGAGATGGTGAGTTAATGAGAGAAAAGTGAGCTAATCATCCTAGCCATTCATTTTTTGATCAAGGGTTAAGAATTGTGGCATTTTTGTAATTCAATAGAACTATTAGGTTAGAAGTTAAGAAAAAAAAAATAACATAAATTTTTCATATACAGTAAGAAACATTAAAATGGCATGTAGTATATATAACATGAAGCAACAAGCATCAAAATAACATGAAATATGTACAAAATGCAGCAACAAACATTAAAATGACATGCATTATGTATACAATGCAGCAATAAACATTAAAATAACATGCATTGTGTAAAAAAACATCAAAAGACGTAAAAAAAATAAAAAAGAAAATGAAAAAAGGTAAAAAACGTAAAAAACAAATTTTTTTTTGAAAAAACGAATGAAAACGTATAAAAATGTAAAAAAAAAGAAAAGTAAAATGAAAAAACGAAAGAAAACGTAAAAAAAACTAAAAGAAAATGAAAGAAAACGTTAAAAAACGAAAAGAAAATGAAAAAACAAATGAAAACGTAAAAAAACGAAAAGAAAATGAAAGAAAACGAAAAAAAATATGAAAACGTAAAGAAAAAAAACGAATGAACACGTAAAAAAGGAAAATAAAATGAAAACGTAAAAAAAAAAAGTGAATAAAAACGTAAAAAAGGGTAAAAGAAAATTTTGAAAAAAAAAAAAAAAACTTCCGGCAATGGCTGGCGGCAACTGGTGGATGTTGGTTGCTGCTGGTCTGATGGCAGCAGTTGGTAGGGGGCGGTGGGTGTGGTGGAGGTGAGTGTGTAACAAGTTAGAGGTTAAATGTATAATATATGAAAATTGGAAGGGGTTAAAATGAAAATATATTGGGTGACATGTGATAAATTTTGGTTGGTGGGGAAGCTGCCCTCTCTTCTCTCCTAAGAGGGGCTGCCCTCTTGTACCAAACCTATATTAGTTTGATAACTATATTTATACTAATATATAATGTATCTTGTTTTATTTTTAGTAAATTATAAGGTCAAGAGTTAAGATATTTGATATTCCTTGATTTTTACATGAATATTTGTAGCAATACCCCGTATTTTTGTCATAAAATCTTGCTTTATAATAAACGTTTGATACTTAAATAGAAAAAATTACATTTTCAGGAGATACGAGCCGAACACGAGGAGATTAAGCAAATAACAGTTGAAAACAGCAGAAAAAGTCCACTTACCCGTCGGGTAGCCTAAGTACCCGCCGGGTACCATCTCCCCAAATGGGTTCTTCAGATTCCAAACGGGGACAAAGTGAACAGAAACTTTCTGGTGTCATGTACCCGCCAAGTACTCATCACTTCCAGTCTGAATTCTGATCCGGGAACAAGCATCTCAACCGGGTGGGCAAGGTCCACTACCCGCCGGGTACTTCAACTACCCGCCGGGTACTTATGTCAGATGCGGTTTTTGGCCTTTATTTCTTAAGTCAACAATTAATAGCTTCATCATTAGAGGAGTTTTAGTAGGTAACATTCATTCTATAACAATTAATTGTTCAATATGATTTCATCTTTGATTCTTGATTGTTTAATGTTTGATCCCATAATTATGGGCTAAGCTCTTAATGTTTGTTTAGGCTTATTTATCTTCTAGTTGTCGGATATTACTTCGTGATTGGGTTTGTATGCTTTGATCTCTCGTTAACGATCGAACCATTGATATTGAGATTGGTTATTGAATTCAATTAGCGACTTCGTTATTTAGTATTAGTGAAAGCTTCCATTATTATTATTGTTGCTCTACAATTGATTCAGAGATTGTAGATATCAATTAGACGTGATTGATAGAATTGAATTGAACAATAGATAATCAATATTGGTGAACCATAATTTAGAGAGATCTTGTATGGTTATTGGTTTTTATGAAAATATAATCATTAGTTAAATTGAGACTTCATTGATTGCATGATTCATAATTAGGAGGTTTTAAATCACAAGGATACTTGGATTGTATAATCTTAATTAAGTGAGTTAGTTAGTGAAAACTGGTAATTCCGAGTTGTGTTTTCTAAGTTTATTAAACCTGATCCAGTTCTTAATCCATTTATCCGATAGCTAGATGTATAACAGCCTAAGCAAGCACATCTTCTCTACTGGAGATCAATCAATCTTTATTTGTTCCAAAGTTCTTTATTTTATATTATAATCTTATTGACTGCTTGTCGTTAAGAGGCGAACTCCCATTGTTATTTACTTTACTTTAATTACTAGAGATTATTCAAAACAACATTCAAAATACATTATCTGTTCCTGCGATACGATCACCTGAAATCTTATCATTGCTATAATGCTACTCGATTAGGTACACTTGCCTAGTTGTGTAATAGTCCATACCTTGATTCTTTTCTTATTATTTTATAACTTAATTATTGCACATCAATATTCATTTTTAAGTTGTGTAATTCTCACTTAACATTTTATTATTCTCACGATTTTTCACATTCTTCGCACCATATCTCAAATTTTTTACTTTAAATATGAGGTAGCTATCAGATTATCGTTATCAACTCACCATCATGGATTCAAATAAGTAAAAAAACAAACATAAGATTTATGACAAGATATTATATTTCAGCAATTCACCTACATAATGTGGGAATGTAGGACTCTAATTAAAAGAGCTTCTAGAATCCCTTAGGGGATTCTTTAACTCCAACGACAATATGTAGCCACTAGCTTCATTTCCAACCATCAGTTCCAGCTCCAACCAATTATTACCTAAGATACTTTAGGAGTAATAAAACCTACTTTTGTAGACTTTCATAGAATCTTTTTTAATCCTTACCATTGAATTTACGGTGTACTATATACTTTAAATCAATTTATAAGTTGCTTTTTTAGGGTTAGAGATAAGAGATAAAGTATCTTACCTTTATGTTCTAACATGTTAGTAGCCTTATACTCGCGCAAAGTAGCGGTGCCAAATAATTTGGTTGGACATCATATTTATTACTGTTTAATGTCTGTGTTTTCTATGATATTGATTATGTGTTTTTATGTTCTACGACAGATATGTGAGGAAGAAAAATAAAACTATTATGTGAGATTTTTGATCAAAAGTGTTCGTTTATTTGTTAGGTGTGTTATTATATAGGTAGGTTAAAGTGAAATGAATGAGTGAGATTAAAAGTGATATAGTTTCAATGATGAATATTTAGTTTACTTAGTCTTATAAAGTGAAGAAATGGGGATGGGGTAAATGCTTTATATATATTAGTATAGATAAAAGAATCTTAAATATAATATAAGAATCGTTTGATGATGTCATCAAAAATTCAATTGACCAATATGATTGTTCGATTTTGTTAAATTGACTAAAATTATGGAGATGATAACATCATAGATTATAATATAAAAAATAAATAACTTCAAATAAACATTCATTTATTTCGCTCTACTACTACTATTATTATTATTTGTTGGTCCGTTTTTGTTAAATATTTAAACTATTAACAACAAATGTAAATGTAGACAATAAATGCAAGTTTAAACTTTTCTTTTATTGATATGAATCAATGAATACTTTACAAAGTTTACTGCGGAAATAGACAAGACGGACTAGTCTAAGTAAACTAACTTATGACAGCTTTGGCCTCAACAGATCATCAACGAACAACTTGCTGATGATACTCACTGATCAACACTTAACAGATAAGTGAGGGCACTTGGTTCGCTAGTATGCAGGAACGTGCTTGAATCACATGTTGATCGTGAATACAAAATTCTGGACATTTAATATTGTAGTTGAGTGTGATATTTATAGTCTCACACAAAGAGATATAAATCTTACACGTGTCAACGGTATATTAGTTGGGTGGTAATGCAACTTCCAAGGTTTTGGATTTGACATTACATCCTAGGAATAAAGTTTATATTTTACTTTATTCCTAGTTTACAGAAAAGGTATAAAGAATTAAATGCAATTGTACAATAAGTGAACATACATATCTTTGAGAAGATATGCACGCTTTCTTGTGTACTGCATAAGTTGACCTTCAATTGTACATTAGGTATTTGTCAGACCTGATGTACTTTCTTGGATAAAGGCTTGAATCATTGGTTAATAGAGCAGAGTTGATTTCCACAAATGAACTGCTCTTTATCTCTGTCTTTAGTCTTCGACTTCATCAGATGCTTTAAGTTTTTAACAACGTTAGTCTAGTGTAACTTCCTCAGGGACTAAGTATACACCAGCGAATGATGTATACTTCATTAAGTTTCAAATTACAAGGAGAAAGTTACTGCTAACATTTACAGTGACTATAGTAGCCAAGTATACGTTCTAAGTAGAATAGCTCACTGATATGTTAGATCAATGGGTATATATGATGTCTACTCCATTGTTCGCTACTAACAGATGCAACGACAGATAAAAACATTTGGAATAAATTTATCATCTATATATTATATTAGTGGGGTCTCTGACCCAATATTATTATACTAATTATTATTATATCAATCCATACAAATACAATGAAGAATCCTAATGCTTTTATATTTGTTACAAATATATAAGATATAATATATCCACAACCAATTTCATTTTATCCTAATTTTATTAGGGTAAGATATTTAATACTCCATTTATTTATTTATTTTATTGAGATAATATTCTATAATTTAGTTAGTTTCCGCCAAAATAATTTGATCTTTTCATCAGTCAAAAAACATTATAAGCATTATTACTATAGTATTGCTTTTATTATTATTACTAGATTATTATTATTATTATTGTTACCTAATACTATTTAGGTACGATGAGTGAAAAACAATGAAACAAGTCGAAGAAACTTTGATATATACTTATAATATACATTGATATTAGCCTTTTAACTTTTTGTTGATGAAACCTTTATATATAACGAAATTTCTTAATTAAAGTTATCGTCATTTTAAAAATTATATGAAATGTATTATGCTATCATGCTAATTAACATTTGACGACCTCATATATATACATAGGTTTTAAACTTAATTTATTTAATAAAACCATCATGTATTTTTATAATCAAAGAAATTGACAGATACAAGAAAAAATAAATAGAGAATTTAAATAAAAATTATTATTCCACAAAATCAGTTTATTTTATCAACGAAAAAAATATAGAGTTTCAAAAGAAGGTAAGAAAATCCAAATAAAATGAGTCTGATGTCGGTGAATTGACGCACGTAAAAAGGAAAAATCACGCAAAAATTTTTAAGTCGGTGGATTCGTGTATTACATATGATCTCAAGTAAAAAGTTACTCCGTAAAAGTTAAAACCCACGCTCCAAGCATACTATAAATATCGTTAACACCACTTCGCGTAACACAAAGTTTCTGTCATCGATCGTCATAATAAATAATGTAATATGCAAATTCCATCATCAATTATCGTTAACACTTCGTTCGATTTTCATCTTCTGGTAATTCTTCCTCTTTCTTTCACTTGACGATTGAATCTTTTTTGTTAGGGTTTTCAAAAATTTCTGATGATTTACAGATTGTTGAATACTACCAGTGAAATCAAATAATCCGATTGTTTATTATGATGTTCGTTAATGGTTTACATTCGATTATGCATAAATTCAGTGACCCCTTTGCTCACTTCATTCACTACTCTCTCTAAAAATCCATCACACGGGATCCAGTTTCTTGAAATTTCGTTTCCTTCTATAAAAAGATTTAACAGATTAATCTAAAATTACTACAATTAATGGAGGGAATGATTTGAATTTAAATTGATTATTTATTTTTTATCCATTGATTTTGGATTTATTCTTTGTGATGCTATAAACAACACCGAAACAGGAAAGCTATGTGTGTGTTTGATTTTATATAACTAATCAATTGCACAATTAGGTATTCAAGATTTTAGTAATTTTCTAATTTTTACTTAATTTTCTTGATTTAATTGATGTTTGATTTTTATAAAGTTTTCAAGCTTATCAATTCTTTCAAAATGTTAGAAACTGTTGAACTTGGTGCAGCCCAGGAGGAAAGTTCGATATGTTGTTTAATTTCTGTATGCACAGTTATTGAAAATTTTATTATTTTTCTAATTTATGTATGCATAATTGTTTGGACTTCTGTGGGAAATCTGCAGCATGGTTGGTAACTTGAGTTGATGTTTTTTGGTGGTACTTGTCACCAGAAATGACTTTTTTGAATACCTTGTGATTGTTCACAAGAAGCCGACAAGTTACTATATGTCAGGTTAGTGTCTTGTTTGGTTGGGTACTGCTATTTAACAAAGGCTTCGTCTTGGCTTTAAGCTACTTAAGAGTTTAAGGATAACATTTCCTTTTAATATTAGATGTACACTTCGAACAAATAGAATACCATGTTTTCATTATAAATAATCTGGTTATTGAATACTTCAGCTCTCTGTACTCGTGCCATTATTTGAAAGGCCAAGCTATCTGAAGTACATGAAGGTGAAGTAAAATTTATATAAAGGTTAGAGCCTTAGAGGACTAAACAATTATTTAAACAAAAAAGAAAAAAGGGTTAAATCCTTAACCAAAAGAAATTATAAGAATTAAACCATTGCAATAAAAGGTTAATAATGGTTACTGAGTTAACCAAGTAAGATAACATAAAGTTAAGGCTTAAATGCCATTATTTTCATTAGTATTGACAATTTCAACCCATTTAGTTATGAATGGGTTGATTGGTAATGGATCATAAACAATATTAGCTTATAAAGTAGTGGGTCAGATTGACTAAACTGGCCGAAGGTCACCCAAATTGTTTATATTAATGGATAAAATCTCTGAAGTCATATTGACATATTGTTGAAAACTTTGGAATATTGTTTGGCAACATAATTGTTATTTGAGATTTTGACAAAAAGTATATTAGATTGACCCAGCCTGTCGTGAACTCATCTTGACGTGTCCAACCTGCCTGACCCATATCCAAATTCCCAATTTTGATCTATGCCGGTTTTGAGCCATTCACTTCCTAGTTCCAACCTCTATCTTATACATCTACAAGCTTCATCCTGGTGATTCATCTATAGAATCAAAACCAAGCATGCACTTTTCAACTTTTCGTCGATAATTAATATATACGGAGATATGTTTCAACTTGATATACACACACACACACAAAAAGGTGGAACTTGCGTTTTGGTCATTTAAAATTCTACCCCTTCACGTATCTCAACATCAACATCATCATCATCATCTTCATCCACATTCTCATTCTGATCCTGTCTATAAATGGAACATTAATTTAAAAGAATTTAAATATATGTTCACGTTCTGCTACTAGAGCCTTTTTCTACTTTTGAAAAATAAAATATAAAATGTATGGAAAAGTATGGATTCCAAATATTATCGTCAACTTATCTTAAGAATTGTACTATCTTTCATCTTTTAAGATACATCAAGTCAGGGATATTGCCTAAATTGCATTGAGTTTCCAACGACTTGTCATTTTATGCAATAAACATTATTTTTATCAGGTTCAAAGTCTTTTTGTGAGGATCAACAATTTGTCATAATTCATTCCAATATTCTAGCTGCTCATTCACTCCGCTTGAATGAATTATCATTTTCAACGTCCCATTTTGTGCGTTGTGGTGGATTTACTTGAATATATATCGCACAAATACAAAACTCTAACATGAAAAATGTATGGTTCGTGACCCTAGAACCCTTTATCATAAGGAGGAGTTATACCTTGTTGGCCCGATGCGAATTCGTATTATTTCATGTATAATATAAGCAATAGTTTTGCTCTCATCATAGTCATAGTTTGTTAATAAATTTCATACTCTCGGTAAGCGTTTCAACAAAATTAATCTATATATGAACTATTAGACGTTTAACATTTATTACAGCAAACTGAAAACGCGTAATATATGTTACATTTATCGACATATTCAAAATAGATAGATATGATACTATATACTATGTGCTCGCAATTTCATTAACCAAGTCACTTAATCACGCACACTCTAGTGGTGATTTTCATGACCATTAGACGATGCTTCAATTTAAAACTCTAATATATATCCCCTTCCCCTTTTATGCTCATCTTTCTCCGATGTATGCATTATCATCATCATCACTTAAATATGTTTCCTAGAGTACGTGATCTATACATAACTTTACACAATTTACCATGAATTATCATGAATAATAATACCAAAAACAGATAAGAACAAATATAAGAAATATTATTTAGCATAACAAATAAGTTTGACATGCATAACAATATCATATATTTCATTTGACACCTTTTTATTATCCACAAATAATCTTCTTTAAAAAATTTTAAGATGCTAAATCATGAGTGATAGTGTAACTAGAATTGAAAACGAGTATATGCTTAGTATAATCTAACAAATAGTGTAACTCAGTGAACATGATTTACAACACCTTTAAAATCAACTCAAAAGTACACGAGTCATTTTGGAATTCACTTGAAATTTCCCTTTATTCTTTTTAATAAGAGTTGCAATCGGTTCACATCGCTAGAACTAGCTTATGTCTAAGTTATATATTTATGAGCAGTTGGATATGAAGTATTACCTTAACCACATCCAAAGTATAATCCTGACAGATTTATTTATTTAATCACATTCACTCAAGGAAATGAAGCATAATCAATTTGAACATATTTCATGGTATTTCATCATAAGCTCGTTCATTTGCTAGGCCACAAGAAATTGGGAATTCCAAACTTTTCTTAATGTATTTGTCAAAGTATTTCTCATAGAAAATATTATCTTCACAAATAAAATGGAAAGTAATTATATGACCGTAAAACCCATTTTCCGATTTAAAATCTTAGAATTTTTCTTTTCTTTACTAGCTCAAGAGTGTATCACAGACTAAATGCTTCTTCTTTTTCTTTCAAAAGGCAAACAATTTTATTAAGTCTCACCGAGAAGACATCAAATTCTTTACTAAATGCTTATCTATATAAGTATATCTTAAACGAAGTAGGTTGACTATTGCAAAATCATTTTGTTTTTAGTATAAGTTTCAAAAGGGGCCTTATAAAATTGTCGAAATTAAATCAGATGGATTTAGAGGAAATCACATGATTTGGTAATGGTCTTGGCCCTACCAGGGATTCTATAATTGAGAGCTATCTGATGATGGTTGCAGCGAGCTACTGAGTTTCGTTAGATCTATACTAATGTATAGATTTACAAGAGAAAAAAATGAAGCTGAAAATGCCAATGCATGAAATGAAAGTGGAGTAGTGGAGTAGTGGACAATAACTTGACGCTGTAAAGTATTGTACATCCTGTTGAATTGACAGTACATTGGTGTGTGGAATCCAACTGTCTAGACTCTGTCATATCAGACCGCCCGGTCGTCAAAAGATGAGAGAAATAGTCTCAGACAAACAGCCGGCCCATTTTATTACACCCATACCCCCTCACCTTTACTTTATTTTACATTAGACACCCTCTCTATTTATTGTTATCCGAATTATACCCTCCACCACACCATGCCAAATGCCAACTTAGATTTTGGTACTTTGGTACCACCCATCTTACATGTTCTCGTTATTATTCCATACTAAAGATAGTGTTATTTTTATAACGAGTTCATTAACAATCTTTTTATATATAGCTTTATGTTTCTTTATGTGAAAAGTTTCTCGGCATCTTGATATGTCAAATGGGACAAATGTTTATGGGTTATTTGACTTTTTTCAAGGGCAATTTGACTTGTAGGTTTACTTGTAAAATGTAGAAAAAACATTAGATTGAACTTTGCAAATGAACTATCTTTAATAAGTATAGATGAACCTTAGTAGGTCACGGATCGAGATAGATCAAATGGCGATGAATAGGTTGACTTTCGCTTTTGACTTGATAGCGAAAAGCTAATTTACACAGTAACAAATGATGATTACTGATGCGCTTTATCGCCTTTAATGATATTACTAGTATGAAGGTTAGGGCCCTTAGAGCACATAGAGTGGGCTTACCTAGCGTTGACGTTCAACATTGAGAGTGCCGGGAGTCTGCGTTCCGACACTCGCGGTTGGCCTCCGGCCTGAGACACTGAGTTTTGAAAAACAATAAAAAGTTGTAATGATAAGATTGTAACAAAAAAAGAAATTAGAATCGTGAAAACACTGAAGACTCAATGTCACTCACTCCTCGTACTCTTAGGAACTTTTGCGAAACCAAAAGGGTGGGTTTTAGAATTTTCAGTTACTATATTCTAATATCCATGCCCAGAAGTTAGTATTGAATTACAAGGTTGTAACATGTAATTTCAACCTAGGATTTAACTACATGTTTTTATTACATTTTGAAAGTTCAAAAACTATATTTTAAGTTCATTATCATATCATGTTAAAAGACTTAAACATGCACAATCATTCCAACTCTCGAATAAGACAAAGACGTAATTTATTCCAACTCTAGAATGCTCGGTTACTCAAATTCGGCCGTATTATTATACTAATATCTAGTCATTTCGTATATCTAGTTACGTTTTTAGTATACGCATCATCTTTAGTACTTTTATGTATTATAAGACTTAATTTTGAGCTGAAATATTAGTGATATTTGTGAAGTGTCTAATTCGATGAAAAATCGATAAACGTGACATCTTTAAGTTGAAAAAAGTAAAACTTCGTACCTTAAATATGAAAGTGAATTGAATAAATTAAATGAATAAATTAAAGTACCTTTTTTATGTATTTTTTTATATAGTTTTTCATAATTAAATAATTAGACTTAACAACACAAATGCAAGCACCCAATTAAAGACCACAACAGTTACCTAATTGGCTCATCAGACTTTATTATATTACTATTTCATGGGAATATTTGACCAAAGGTATCAAATTATACAGGTTGGCAATTACCAATTCTTGATGATGATATTATATTTACTTAGGCACAACCATTTGGAAACAAATCACACCGTGTCATACTATTTCTCATACTATTAATATTAAAAATTAAGTCTAAAATGACTAGAAAAATATAACATTATTCTAAAACAGCAGGAAAGTTTATATATGCAACCAAAACGTCTTATTCAAGTGTCAATTTCAGATCTCCAAAAAAGTGAAAATAAACTATAATTCATAGATGCTTACGGCAATTGACATTTGTAGTAATACTATTTAAATCTACGAAAACAACTATTTACAGTTTTCCAAGTCCTAAAATACACTGTATGTGATAACTGTAGTATAAATAAAATACAATTAACAAAAGTACGAAAAGAACAGAAACATGACCATCCGCAAGAATCTTGGTTTTTTTACTTGAGATTCACCAAAGAATAACACATAAACAACTAACTTCCAAATAGCTCCCATGGAACCCGACCCAAGCCCATAAAAATCATATCATATTCAAGATTGAAATTGAAATAAACATAGAAACACCCAAAAGAAATAAAAAATATTTGTAAAAACTATTTCTCTACTCTATTTTCACATCAATTATTCGGGTTTACGGTGTGACGGTATTGGGTGAGTTCCGGGACTCTGTTGGAGGTGTATGCCCACCCGATTCCTTTGACGGGTCATCCGACGATTGTCTAAACCCGTCATCCGTTTCAGCCCGATTCATATCCTCCATCATCCGCACCACTTCTTGCATTGCGGGTCGTTGATCAGGTACAGTCGATACACACGCCATTGCTATTTGCAATAATTGAACCATCTCTTCTTCGATATTCTGATACCTCATCAACTCCACATCGAAAACCTCAGCGGTCCACTCTTCCCTTACAACCGACTGGACCCACCGAGGCAAGTCAATCCCTTCCTCACCCAACGATGCTTGGTTTGGAGCTTTACCCGTCAAAAGCTCCAACAGTAAGACCCCAAAGCTATACACATCGGACTTAAAGGTGGCTTTTCGGGTCTCGAGAATTTCTGGAGCCCGGTAACCCGTGACCCGATTGTTAGGGGTGCTTGACCCACTAAAGAGTGTGTTGAGACCGTAGTCAGACACGGACGCATCCTTGTTGGTTTCTTGTCGGAGTAGTACGTTCGATGATTTAATGTTGCCGTGGACCACTTTTCCGGCAACATGTAAGTATGCAATCCCTCGGGCAGCACTCAACGCGATTCTCATACGATGGTCCCAATCGAGTGGTGACCGGCCCGAACCTCTACTTCCTGCAAAAGATCACGTTTAAACGCACATCATCAACTCGTTGATCAATGCATCAATTAATAGTATTGTACAATTCATCAATGCCTATACTAAATTACTACTGCATCATCCGGTTGTACGTACAGCACATTGATGAATTATTATAAATTCCCAAAAGGACCTTAGATGTGATCATTAATGGGGCGTAAGAATGAAGGAAACAAAAAGACAGTAACCATTTTTCATGATTGCAAAGAGTGGAAACTGGAAAGCATGTTTGTGTGGGGAAACAATAAATATGGGGGGCGTGTAGCAATTATTGATTTATTAAAGGAACTTAAGTGTAACATTTACTTCTCACTTGCTAAAAGCCAGGTTGGTAGACCACACATATATCATGCGCTTGGATGCTCATTTCACACACCACATGATGAATGTCATTTTTTAAGGAAAAAGAACATACTCCCGACATTTGCGTATAATCTTTGTACTTTAAAAACATTAACATTAACGAATATTGAATCAACATCATATAATACTCCATTAGTAACACAAAATTTGATCCGACGGTTCAATCAGATTTTAAAACTTACATTCTAAACACTTGTTCTATTTAACTAATTGGTGGCACATGTTCGGGTTTTGATCATGTACATACCCTTAATGTAGTTTAAACTATATATGAGATTTAATCATAAGATGCATGATCCATTCTATCTAGGTGAAATGTACAACTGATATTGCATAAATTACTTGTTTCTAAAGCATGTGATGAAGCTACATTATATTTCCAATGAACTTAATGTGCAAACAAGCCCATAAACTATTGTAATCAAAAATTTACCCGTTCTCTATAAAGCCCTTTTGTCTCTAGGTGCAACATACAACTACTCATGCATAAACAACAATTATTTTTAATGGTCCCAAAACAAGCATTTGGCACCAATGGGACCTTATTTACAATGATATCTCTCTACCTCAAGCTGTACAAGTCGTCATAGCATATGAAATTCACTTTGACCATCTCAATTTTCCAATCACACTTTTATGCATCAACACTTGTACCTTAAAAACTTCCCAATTCATCAATGACAGTACTATAAACAGTAATGCTTTGATGTTAACTTCTTTCTGTACACTCCTAGTCAACATTGTTTCTAAACCTTTTCAACTTGTACAAATTGCACCTAGAGTTGTACCCTCAACTCAACATTCAAGCATTCCCTAAATTTATATGCAAGGGGTGTTTCAAATTGAAGTTATCGGATTTTTTAAATATTACAGTAATAAACATAAACATAATAAATACAGTAAATAAAAATATAATGTAGATGAAGAAATGAATTACCATGAAGAAGAGCAGATAAGCTACCAGCAGGCAAGTAATCATAAACAAGCAATTTCTCATCTTTAGAATAATAAAAAGCTCGTAACGGAACCACATTTTCATCTTTCATTTTCCCCAAAACCTCCATTTGTAAATCAAATTCTTTTTTAGTAACAACAACATCTTTCAATCGTTTCACAACAACTGTTGTTCCTTCTTCAAGTACAGCTTTATATGAAGTCCCCACACTTCCTTTCCCCAAAACCTCAGCAGATGCCCTTAATAAATCCTCTAAATCAAAACTATAAATCCCACCGTCAAAAAACACTAATTTATTCCTTTCACCTTCCGTTGACGCCCCGGTTATATCGTCTTTCGAAGACGATGTTCCGGCTTCAGCGGCGGCTCGTGAAGCCGCGCCGGATGCTGCGACAGATTGTAATGGTTTAGGAACTTGTTTTGTTTTCTGATTCCGCTTTTTACGTAAACAGAGTAATAAGATTAGTAATAGTAAAGCGAGAAATAACACCGATCCGACTACGATTGCTACAATTGCGCCGGTTGACAGTTTTTTCTTATGTTTTTTACCGACCGTCGGTGGCTCAATTGACGATGGCGACGGCGCTGGTCCCGGGAAAAATGTGTTGTTACAAGGAGGTAACGGACTGCCGCAGAGGTTAATGTTGCCGGAAAATGCAGTTACAGGAAACCTAGCTAATGATTTCGGAATCGATCCGTTTAATTGGTTATTAGAAACGTTTATATCGACCAAGCTCGCCGGATTAATACTCGGAAGCTGGCCGGAGAAGGTATTGTTGTGTAGAAACAGTCCGGTGAGTACGGTTAAGTTGTTGATGGAAAACGGAATCGCGCCGGTGAAATTATTAGTGGAGAGATCTAACCGAGTCAACCGAGTCAGCTCAGTAAAACTAGGCGGGAACTCACCAGTGAATTTGTTGTTTTGTAAATATACGTTTCGAAGGAAAGCAAGGTTATTGAAATCTGAAGGAAATTCACCGGTGAGAGCGTTGGAGTGAAGTGACAACACACGGAGCTGAGATAATTTGCCGATGGTGTTGGGCGGTATGGTTCCGATGAGTCCGGTACCGGGGAGACGGAGGGAGATGACAGAAGTGTTGGTGGAATCGCACCTGACACCAGTCCATGAGCACGTGGATTGATTAGAGTTCCATGAGATTCTAGAAGCGTGAGGAACTTGTGACAGGAATGAGAGTAGAGCTTGTTTTTCTTGAGTTGACTGGGAGGTGACTCGGTAGTTGAAGATAATTGCAAGGGATATTGAAATGAGGAAAAAATGAAAGAAAGACATTGTGAAAGAATGATCTGCGGTGGTTTACGGTGGCTAATTTGGTGGTTTACGGTGGATGGGCATTTTTAGAGAGAGAAGGAGAAAGAAAGTGTGGGTTTAGAGACAGAGTGTGTATGTATAAGTGTGAGATAGATGGATAAATCACGAGAGGATGAGGGAGAGAAAGAATATTTTTAGTTAAATGAAAAAGGAAATAAAGAGAAAAAGTAGTGTCGTTTTGCTGGCCACCAACAATATATTATTATTGAAAAGAAAAAGGCAAATAAATTGGGTCTCTTTCTTTTTACTTTTTATTATAGGTTTTTATTTTGTATATAACGTAATATATTTGCTAAATCCAAAATATAATAGCGAAAATTAGGCAGGAGTAGCAGCGTCTTTTAGATAAAAGTGTTTAAACAGCATGTACTTTATTTGTTTACTAAAATTATTCCCGATATGATATTATTTTACATTTTTTAGAAAAACTTATGTAAAACTTACACAAGAAAATTAGTAATGACGTGGAATTTATGTGTAGTTGAATAACAAAAATAGATTAATAACTTAAGGGAGTTGACAAGTATATTAATTTATTTTTTTAAGAAAAACCATTTAAAATTAAATCACAACTTTATTTATTAAGTTATTTCAATATCGCTAAGTCAGTTATCATACAATAATAAATATGTTAAATTTATGATACAAACACGAAGTAATACAAGTACAACACATCAATACGTAATTTGAATTTATTTGTACAAAAATGATATATCTATCACCTCCATTATGATTATTGGTTTTTATAATATATATACAATTTTTCTAAAGAAAATTAGGGAATAAAGCTGTATTCATGATAATTCATCACATGATTTTTTATGAATGAAGATTACTTTTTGAAATCTAGTGACGAACAAAAATCTAATAAGAATTTATCACATCCAACAACTTCGTAAAAACTTACTTAGGAGGAGGTGCTGTTGAAATGTAACATATTTAATAAGTTTCATAACATTGCATTTTGCGTGTATATTATAATTTTATGTAAATATAGTGTTGTTAATAAGTTTCATAAAACATGAATTTTGGTCGTTAATTATAAAAGTTAACGATTGAAATTGTCTACTTCTTTTTTCCCTTAAAATGCAGTTGCTCTTCAGAACTTTACCCGACAGTATAATATCGAATATTTTATTATATACTATAAATTTCAAAATATAAATAATTACATTTATATATACTTAAAGAAATATTAAAATAAAAAATTAATATATGAAAAATGTATATCTTAATACATGTTCATTAAAATTCATCAAAAAAAAAAAAAAGGTCATAGATGAAATAAATTAAAAAGCACTAACTAAAAATAGTCATATAAATGACGAAGTTGTGTACAAACATATTCTATTTGTCATGATTCATGGTATCTCTAAAAGTAAATACGTTAAATCTGTTCATATTCATGTGAACCAAGAATGAGTGTCGTGTGGATGCATTTAATTAAAACACATAAATTTCTAGAACTTGTGGACGGCAACCATGCTATAAAATGTTGAACGTAATAAAAAAAAGCTATAAAAATTAATAAAATGAAAATTAATTGAAGTATGGTTGGGGTTAAAAAAACAAAACAGTAGAGCGTTGGTTGAATGGGTCGGGCATCAACAAAACAACATAATTATATTATGGAGTTAATATTACGTGAAATCTGCAATTATTGATGAATTATTTTACAAGTAATAAATTATAAGTTGGTGGTTTTGTTTGTTCTTTATCTTTTCGGTTAATATTCGATTTGCTACCTAATTTAACAATAATTTTCAACAAGGATTAAATATTTACAATGCAAAAAATGGTTTACCGAGAATTGATATGCAAAAATTGCTTTGGTTATATTAATTAAAGTTACGATAATGTACGTACAACCATGTTAACCATTATTGGTATGTAACACCAATATTTGTAGTTACTAAATTGTGTATGAAAAAGTTTACAATTATATATATATATATATATATATGGATTGATCTATAGAGAAGAAGGAAGTAAATGTCAGTTAACATTCATCACGGGTGGATTAACATTTATGAATGTTAACTCTCCTTTGGTGGATGTTAACGGGCGGCTCAGATTTACTTCCCCCTAACATTTATCACGGATGA
Organism: Logfia minima; assembly: GCA_963921325.1. Classification (NCBI taxonomy): domain Eukaryota; kingdom Viridiplantae; phylum Streptophyta; class Magnoliopsida; order Asterales; family Asteraceae; genus Logfia; species Logfia minima. The sequence continues at coordinate 1,409,267 of OY992765.1, read as the reverse complement.
GTTAACATTCATGAATGTTAACTTCCTCTTGGTTAATGTTAACAATAAGTCTAGATTTACTTATCTCTTCCCCGATGATTAGCCCTTCCTTGTAGATCAGCTCTTATATATATATATATACATATAGGGTGGGGATCAAGAGGGAAGCAAAAAAAGGGGAAGGAGATAAGCAAATACTCATTTTCATCAAAACATAATTTTCAAGCAAGATTCATCAAATTAAAGTTTGAAATATAAATGAATCGATTATATACATCATTTAATCAAACAATGTTGTTATAATTTTATGTTTTAAACAAAAAAAACTCTCAAAATCGACATTTATCATTCATTTGTGATGAATGTTAGTCAACATTCCAACTTAATATTATTAAAACTTTAATTTATGATAATATTAACTCATATCTATTACTAATATATAATGCATTTCCATGTTTTTTCTTTAAGATAGAATTGATTAATTTACCCTTACAATTACTAAGAGACTTTTTAAAAATGACTAACATGCCCCTAATTATTAATTATTAAATTCTCATTAATATAAACATTATTAAACCATAAACTAATTAATATATGACATTTAATTAACACACCCCTAATTATTAATTATTAAGTTCTCATTAACAAAAATATTATTAAACTATAAACTAATTAATAAGACATTTAATTTAACTTAAACTTTCTCTATATATACACTATTACATTTAAAGGTGGCGAAATGGGCGGGCGGGTTGGTTCGGGCAGTTGGGCTAAAACGGGTTTGGGTCCTAACGAGCTTGGGTCACAACGGGTGCGGGTCATAATGTGTTGGGTCAAAACGGACTTACATAAATAAAAAAATTTGTGACTTAATTTTTAGTTTCAATTTGAACTTATTAGGTTATGTATCTTAATTAACTCCAAAAAGAAATTACAAATAAAATTGCAAAAGAATATGATTACTACGTTTTAAAAATAATGAAAATTGCAAAATAAGATAGTATTTCAGAAAATTTGTTAAAAAGTGATTTCTACTTATAAAACAGTATTCTTCGTGTATTGTAATGTAGTTTTTTATTTTTAAAATATTTCAGAAAATACAATACTGTATATCGAATTAATATGAAATTAATAAACTTTTCCCGGGGCATTGCGCGGGTATTCTGCTAGTATGTTATTATACACTGAGTATAACATTTATAGATGAATGTTATCACTAAAAATTCATTAAGAAATGATGTTAAGTAACATTCATGGATGTCTAATAACAAAATATGAGTTAACATTAATCTCGAATGAATGTTATAAATGATGAAATCAAATGCTGAGATTTGTTTCTCTCCTTCCCCAGAATTTGAAACTTCCATATGGATCATTTCCCTATATATATAAAGAGATTATAATTACGATTATGATTTTTCTGATATGTGTCTATGTTACACGTAATAAGAATTACTTATCAAACTAATATTTTTATAGATTAAGAATGAATTTAAGTTACTCAAACCTCCGTAGGATATAATGCGTATTGATTTAGTAAAAGATTTTAAATTAATAAATGATTTTTAACATATACGACGGGGGGAATATGTATATTAGCCAAATCCTTATAAATTAAAGGAAAATGTCAAAAGTATCGTGTATGAGGTGAATTTACTTTAAGTGCCATATGTACAAAATTAAGGAAAATGACCGTTGACATTTAAGTTGGAACAGTGTAGTATAAGTGTTTGTCCCACACTTATTGTTTATCGTTTAATTGCTATAAGTTTTTGTCCCACACTAATTGTTTAATTGCCACAACAACCCATACGTTAAAATGAACAATGACTATTAGTCGTTGGTCGTTTTATAGTGAGTGGGCCTTTGAATTTAACTACATTCTTAAGTGCAATACATACTACGGAAGTATGGAGTGGGCCTTCAAATTTAACTATATTCTTAAGTGCAATACATACTGTGTGTAATGACTTTCTTTTATCTAAATTTTTAAAATGACTGAAACCGAGTTTGGCACACTCGGTTTCTAGTTTTTCTTTTTCCAAAAAGGTATCACACATCCAAATCCAATGTCTAAATTCCATTTTCATGTCAGTTTACATTGAGTGAAGAAATAGAGGGAGAAGCTCGGTTTTGTAAACCTGATTTATAAACACTACTCAGGTTTTGACTAGGAAGTGTACATACATATTTGAGTTATGTGCTAATAAAAGCATGCAACATTAGTGAAAATGTGTTTGTGAAACCGGTTTCACCTTGCACACTCACTATCGTCACACATCACACATCACACACACATATGTTAGTATAATACATGGGCAAACTCACATGTAGAAAGTGTGTCCACCACCAATATACAAATTAGAAACCAGGTGTATGGAACATGTTTTTGGAAAAGGAATACAATCCAGTGTCAAACCCGGTTACACTAGTTTTAAATGTATTAAACTTTCTCAAAAAAGTTATTGTGTGTATCGTTGATTTCACGTCTCTATTAAATGTATTGAACTTGTAAAAACACGCAATTATATGTATCAAACCGACTATTGTAGGTAATTCCAAATCTTTAGCCAGTTACCATGTTCTCAGGTCATCTTCTCCGACGAACTTCTGGCTGAAACCGTTAATTCGGCCAACTTCCATTAATTCCGTCGAGCTTCAAAATTCCAAGAACTTGCCCCTTATTACATGTAATATGTCCATGTTTTCCTTCACGATACATACATATAAACACACCACATTTTATCTCTTTTTTCTATTTTGAATATTTTTAAAAAGATACCTCAGTTGTGATATATGTCAGAACCTAGAATAACCAACTCCTAATTGCTATATGAAATGTTATTTATGAAATTGCCAGTGCATAACTTCTTTTAGGACTACTTTCAGCAACTTTTGTTAAGTTTGGAAAATTCAATTACGTGCAAAGGGAAAGAGGGATGAAAACAACTGAAGAAACGACAAAGAAAGCCTATGTTGCTCTGTTGTTAACTATTGGTATAAAGAAATTTGGGGTTTGAATAAACTAACGATCGAGGAAAAAGGGGAAAATCTTAGATACGAATTAACAAGTTTGGGAAAAAAGGAGCTCCATTGATAAAACAAAGAAACGGAAAAAAATAAAACATTTATTTCATGTGGTCGAAAAAGATGTCAGGTGGCCGAAAATTCGCCGGAGAAGATGACCGGAGGCAAAATGACTAGCTAAGTGTGTGATAGGTCACCGGATACATACAATTGCATTTTTATGAGTTTAATACATCTAATAGAACCCCAAAAAGAACAATACACACAATAACTTTTTTGACAAAGTTTGATACATTTTCAGACACTAAGCCCTTTTAAATATCTCACCAAAAAGCGACTTATTCTCATGAATACGTTGTAAAACACCATACTTTTGAAAAAAGTTCTTTATCTACAAACTTTCGTTATGTATGTAAAAGGGTGTTTGAGATTGTGTTTTGTTGAGATTCTCTTATTATCAAGATAATTCTAAAATACGAATAGTTATAAATAACACCGTTTGGCAAGAAAATGATTTTATTCACGTTTTTCACAGAGAAAAAGCGTACCTTATTTAACAACTAACTATATCTTTTTAGAACACAGTTTGAAAACTCAAAATTATCTTGAAAATTCAATCCAAAACACCGTATAAAATGGTGAATATGAACCTCATTGAGATATTGACCTAGTAAACAAAATCGATATTATAATAGGCATAACAAATGAATGTTTTATTTTTTGTGTTTTATCGTTCTGTGTTAGTTTGTTTTTAAAATGCATGATGTGAATTTGAAACTGATCTTATAAACCGAACGTTCTCGTGTAAGGTCGGGTGGTTTGCGGGTCAATAATGCAATGTTTGAGAAAATTTATTACTATTTCCTTTTAGGGTTGCAATAAAATTTACATGCACAGAGATGAATGTTATATGTTATAAAGTTAAACTTACGGCAGTTATTAATCTTGTAAATTAACATTAACATACAAATTATAATTTAAACCTTATATATATCTAATTTTAGGAAAATGTTTTAAAACATGTATTTTTTCGAGCAAAAGCCGTATAACATTTTGATATTCATTAACGTAAATCGATAACCTTATTAAACGCGTACGTGCAAATACACCCAAAAATTAATTCAACCTGCATTTTCATCGTTTGCGTGCCATGCAAGATTCTTCCCTAAAATATTTATCGTAGATTCGATTCAATGATTTGCCTCCAATTCCTTTAAATCCCATATTGAAAAGCAACATTCTTTATAAATCTCATCACGTCACGTTTTCTACGTCCAAATAAACACGATACACTTAAAAAGAAAATCGGATAATAATGTGATGTGTATTTCTTGGTATTACACACTACCTGTTTGATCAATTGTCTGAACGAAATTCATATTTTTTTCAATGGGGGAATATGATGGGTTTGAAGAGGGGGAAAATTCTGGTAATATGTTACGAAATACGGCGTCTAATATACGAAGATTGGCTGATGAAATACAGCAATGTGAGGGGAGAAAGAAGTATCTTGCGCATACCAAAAGCCCATACGATGGGGGAGATGTTAGGTGGTACTTTCGTAAGGTTCCCATGGAGAAAAATGGTGGGTAATTTATTCATATTTCACACTTTAAAAATGGTTGCTAAAACCCTAAATCATGTTAAACCAATCAATTTCATATAACCATCCAATCGCTAGTATAGTTTTATAATAAAAACACTCCTTTAAAAATGTTCAATGATGTCCTATATTACAGTTTTCATTTCAATGTGAAGTTCTAGTTAATAGTACGTTAGAATGAAACTTGCAGACAATTTGTCTTTTTCGCCAAAAATGACAGTTATTTTGGACCATGATTATAAAATGATGAAAAATCAATGTAGTTGTTAGTTGTATGCTGAAAAGCAGGGTGGATGAACAGTAAGCTTAGTGAGTCAAATGAGATCAGATATTTTCATTTAACTAATGAAACTGTCCTATCAATTCTTAAGTATAGCAAAGTAGTGAAATAGAAACATTTGATGTTTTTTTCTTTTTTTTTTGCAACAGCACGTAATACTTTTGTTGATTGTCATATTGATACGATGTTGCTTCCATTGCATATGTACAGAGGTAGCTGCTGCTGTCCCCCGTGCAGAAATAGTAGAGAAGAGTGATTATTTTCGATTTGGTATGAGAGATTCTCTTGCAATAGAGGCATCATTTTTGCAGGTTATATCATCTGTTATTTAAGTTATTAAAAGTCAGTATTATAAAGCACTTGTCGAATTGTCGTAGACCCCGTTAGCTAAATGTGGCCTTTATTTGTTTTTCTACAAACAAATTGTTATTTATGAATATTTATACATGGACCAATCCTGAGGGTTTTGATGGCGTACAGCAAGAAGAGGAACTGCTTTCTATTTGGTGGAAAGAATACGCGGAATGTAGTGAAGGTCCAAAATGGTCACCTGCTTCAATTTCTACGTCAGACCCACTGCTAAAGCCATTTCCTTTAGAGAATTCACGACCAGGAAGAACTTACTTAGATGACGAAGAGAGAGTTGGTGTCCCTGTGAAAGGAGGCTTGTACGAGGTACTGCAATTAGGAATCACTTTGGGCATGGGTTTGATAACAAAGTGCTATAGAAATGGTTATGAATGAGAACAAAACCCTGTAGATGGGTTTGGATGATTCTCAATTTATGGGTATTAAAGCCACTTCGTTAGTCAAAACATACCTGAATACTATCAAATCCATACCCTCAAACCAAACACTCCAAGTCTTGTGATTCTTATGTATACAGTTTTTGTTCGTTACTTCCTTAATTGCAGGTAGACTTGGTAAGGAGACATTGTTTCCCTGTTTATTGGGACGGAGATAATCGGCGTGTTCTAAGAGGCCACTGGTTTGCTCGTAAAGGGGGGAGTCTTGATTGGCTTCCACTGCGTGAGGATGTTTCTGAACAATTAGAGTTTGCTTATCATGGCAGGGTAACTGACACATAAACCATGTATGCTTATAGAGGTGGCAATTTCAACCCAGTTACTTGTGAATGGGTTGACATGGATTAGGTTTTTATCTTAAACGGGTCAAATAAACAAATTAGATTAAAAGGAATGTTTTAAACGAGAATAGGTCAAACAGGTCGAAAGTAGCTGTTTATTTAATGCATAAAACTTCCTAAATCATCATATTAAAAGTTAGATTGTTATAGTTGGAATTTGGAAATAGTACCGTTTTTCTAATCATATTTGACACACTAGTTTATAAAATTTTTGAATTTTTTGAACAATAAGGGTTTCAAGTCAACCCACCTGCCAACATGACCCAGTCTGTACAAAGATTAGCTGTTTGACCCCTTAGCTCATTCGCCCAGTTTGCAAACTCTAGATGAATTGACCACATTTTTCTGCTCTTTGGTTTTTATGCTTTGATTTGGTTGTGTAAGGTCTGGCATCGCAGAACATTTCAACCATCTGGATTATTTGCAGCCCGAGTTGACATGCAAGGGTCTAGTCCTGTATGTTGCCATTTTGACAAATTTACTTTCTAGGTCTGTAAATGGTGTCATCTTCCATATTTGCATCTTGTTTGTTGGCTGTAGGGGCTGCATGCTCTTTTTACCGGAGAGGATGACACATGGGAGGCTTGGCTAAATGTTGGTGCATCAGGATTCTCTAGCATTGTTAAGTTAGGTGGGAGCGGCATTAGGTTAAGGCGTGGTTATGCTCCATCTCATTCACCAAAGCCAAAGCCAACACAGGTATTATAAACATCCATTTTGTTTTGGGAATATAAATTTTTTAACTTATAAATATGAAGATTTTGCATGAGAGTAATAAATAAATTCTATTACGGTTAAATGTTTGAAAATGTATCAAACTTACCCAATATTCTATTGTACGTATCTAACTTTAAAGTATCTATTTTATGCATTAAACTTTTAATTATTTCTACTATATGTATTTGATGATTTCGTCATCTGGTAACTTGTATTCTTTACCCACTTGCCGACCATATAAGTTGCCAATTCATCGTAACCATTTCGATATCACTGGTTTACAAGGCATAATAAGTCAGATAAATATAGTAGCAATAGTTCAAAGTTGAAAGTTTGATACATACAATAGAAAGTTTTAAAGTTGGATAGTTAGAACTGAATTTCGTATAAAATTTGATACAATCTCAGATACTTAACCCTAAAATTCATGAATAAAATTCGTATCTTAACTGATAAATTCTGGTTGTTAGGATGAGTTACGTCAACAGAAGGAGGAAGATATGGATGATTATTGTTCACAGGTAAAACTATGAAATTCGAGGATACATATAAAATGAGACTATTGCTGAAAATTCTATCTTTTAGAAAGTAGAAATGAATCTAAAGTGCTTTTGTTCATGAACTTTTAAAGGTTCCAGTTCGGCATCTAGTGTTCATGGTTCATGGTATTGGTCAAAGGTTGCAGAAAGCCAATTTGATTGATGATGTTGGCATTTTCCGCCATGTTACTGCCTGCCTTGCTGAACAACACCTCACATCCTATCAGCGTAGAACTCAACGAGTTCTTTTCATTCCATGTCAGGTAGTGATTACGTTACTTTCACTGGATCATAGCATTTGTAAGATGATTTAGTTTTGGAAAATTGTTAAGCCCTTATCCTTATTGTATTTGGTCTTGTACTGGCAGTGGAGGAAAAATTTAAAGCTTAGTGGTGAATCTGCTGTAGAAAAATGTACATTACCTGGTGTACGTGGGTTGCGGGTAACGTTAAGTGCTACGGTTCACGATGTATTATACTACATGAGCCCTATCTACTGCCAGGATATTATTGACTCGGTATGTTAAATGTACACAATACATGGTCAACTTTTGGAAATTGTTTAGCTTAACGAATATATTTAGTAACGTTATTAGACATGTGGGTCTTTGGGTGTGCTCAATGAAAGTAATTACGTGATATGAAATAATTAAATTATTAGCCATTATAAACGGGCTGTAGAAGATAATGACTTGATCTGATTCAGCTGTTTGAAGTTGTAATAATTATAGTTAATCATACATTTCAGTGTTTGGAAAATTCTAATTATCTTAGACATAAATACAAAAAATGACCAAAAATTGCATTTTTTATTTATTTATATTTTCTTTGGTGTTTAGAAGACGTTGTATGATATTGGAGAAAAGGTCTAACCATTAAGTAGGTACTTTTTGCTACCCTTTAGATAATCAATTATGTTACAACTGGCATGAAATCGATCATCTGATCTTCAAATGTTAAAAACTGACTATGGCGATTTTAAGTGGTAGTAATCGGTTAATAAACTGCAAATCCAAACCCATGAACTTAAAAGATGTAATCTTTTACTAAGTGGTACAATGGACTTTTGGGCAGGTTTCTACTCAGTTAAATAAGTTATATTTAAAGTTCCTCAAGAGGAATCCTGGTTATGATGGAAAGGTGAGTGGTTGGTAATTATATTTTATTAAAACTTCGTAATTTTAGATTAATAAATTTAGTACGCATATGAAAGTTATTCTTTTGATGTTTGAGGGCACAGGTTTCTTTATATGGTCATTCCTTAGGAAGTGTCCTCTCATATGACATCCTTTGTCACCAAGAGACTTTGACTTGCCCATTTCCTATGGAATGGATTTACAAAAATAAGATTAAGTATGAAAGTTCTACACCAAATGACATGAAATCATCTTCGGCCATTTCACGGGTCAACGATTTCAATGCAATTGTGGATCATGGTCCAAGCGAAATGCTTACCAAGAAGGACAATGGTTTAGATGACTGCACAGAAATGGATAGTGAAGCTTTAGCTAGCAGCTCTTATCAAATTAATGATGATATTTCTCAGCATGATGAAACTACCACAATTAAATCACTGCGGGAAGAGGTTACCAAGTTTTATGCTTCCCATTTATGTGATTATTTTGTTATGACCTTAATTAATTGCACATCTATTCTCACAGATTGACACTTTGAATGCCAGAATTAAAGAACTAGAAAAGCAAAAGGCTGAAGGTACATTTAGAGGTTGCCTTAACCTGATGGAATGATGAGTAATCATTTTCGAACAATTATAGGTGGTAGAGGTGACAATTTAAGCCCGTTGTATAAGGGTAAACGGGCTGATTCGGGTATACTTGTTTTTAAAGGGGTTAGGTGTGTGAGTTCTAAAAATTTAGATAAAATGGTAGCGGTGTTAAAAAGTTACACAAAGTGTCTACAAAATGCATAAAACCTCTTAAACGTTCTATTTAAAAAATTATATTGTCATCGTCATTAAAATCTGACCCATTTCCACCGTTTCCAAAAATGACACATTTTGACCCTTTGCCCAGCCGTCCATTTTCCACATCTGATAGCAGGTTTATCAGGTTAACTTATATTGGCGTTCATTTCAAACAGGAGATGGAGACGAAGTTACAACAGTGAAAAATGGAAGTATTTCCGAAGGTTCATCTTGCAAAAATGATACACTGAAGAGTTACACACCTCTTATAAAGTACACAAAACTGGAATTCCAGGTAATGTCCACACAAAAAATTTCAACTCCCTTTTGAAATTATATTGTATGCCAGAAGGGGTCGAACATATCTTATACTCCATAGCTGAATTCAATTTGTCAGGTCGATACATTCTTTGCGGTTGGATCTCCTCTTGGAGTGTTTCTTTCCCTTCGAAACGTCCGTATAGGAATTGGTAAATGCTTTTTCCTATGGGTAACATATGTTATAGTTTCAGTTTTTTTATTTACTGATCATATATTATATCCCTATGATGGGAAGTTAAAAGCATGAGGGTCTTTTGTCAATTAAATGTATATATGTAGAGAAAGTACATACATGATTAACCCGCTTGCATTTGTTTATGTTCTTTTTTTCTTCAGTAAACTTTTATATTGACACTTTAGCCAATTTGCCTGACCGGTCCATTTTTACACCTCTATTATCATCTTTCCATCCAATTCTTTTCTCATACAATTTTGGTGCTGTTAATTTGTTTCTGACGCATATGTTTTTGGAATTTTTTTATTTTCCCTAGGGGAAGGAAGAGACTATTGGAACAATGAAAGTATTATTGAAGAGATGCCCTCATGTCGACAGATGTTCAACATATTTCATCCTTTTGATCCAGTGGCATATAGGTATCAATCTCTCAGTTCTTCGCTTAGTTACTAGTAGGGTCGATTCGGGTTATGGGTCAAACAGGCGAGTAGAAAATGGCTTTAAGAGCTGGTTAAATGGGTCGTTCTGTTAAAAAAGATGGATAATATTCAAATAAAGTAATTTTGCTAGTCATATCTGATGCACTACTTGTAGTGTTTTCAGTCAACTCAACTTAACCTCTATGAAAATGCACCCGCTTTACCAGAAGTCCAGAATACTTATCCACCATTACCTAACTGACTCACCCATTTTGCCACCTCTAATAAGAGATGATCTCAGTAATTAGATAACCAGTTTGGTTTGACAACTAATGTGAAATAAAGTGTCCTTCCACAGAGTAGAACCACTTGTTTGTAAAGATTATGTCAACACACGGCCAGTCATTATTCCTTATCATAAAGGTGGAAAGAGGCTGCATATCGGGTTTCAGGTAGGCTATCACTTGTATGCGTTGAAATTTTGATTCATTCACTTATGAATGGGTCAAATAAATAAATTTGCTCAAAACGGAACACGTCAAACGGGTGGAAATTTGTCAAAAATCTATTCATAATGCATATAAGTATAACCCCCTAAATCATTTTGATTCAAAAACTTAAGAGATTATCATTGTAATGTTCTTGTTTTAGTATTCTTAATAACACATTAATTATTTATTAAAAAAACAAGAAAGTGTTTGCTGGTCAACCCAACTCTGCCCATTTCGACGTGCACTAAAATAACCCGTTAATTTTCTAACCCGTTTTGACCACTCAGCCCATCTTGCCACCTCTAGGGTAACATTGACTATGATATTGATCATATATGATGTGGTTCAGGAATTTGTTGAAGATGTTGCGTCAAGTTCTCAGGTGGTAATGAATCGCATGAACTCAGTAAAGGTCTGTATAATGTTTGATTATCCTAAGAACAGTATACTGTTTTGTAGGTGTCACCCATATTTTGTTCAACTTATCTGTGCCAAGTTATGAGTTATTGACTTGTTTGAACCATCATACTTGGATTTTTGTTACAAACAAGTCATGGTTCCTTAGAAACGTGTAAAAGAACACAACATTTTTGTAGGATTTTGCAATTTTATACAAAAGGTGCCAATCAAAATGATTTTTTTGTAACATTATATATTTATATGTACACAATTTATAAAAAACCAGTAATTTTTGGAAAGTACAATGTTCTTGGGCATTTCACTTGATTGCTCAGTTCAAAAAGTCACCACTTGTCAAAATTGAGTGACTATGCTATGATTAAAAAAACAAACAGTCGTATGAGAGACATCACAAGAGTTCATTATTATTGTGTCGTTGTAATTCCATGTGATTCGTGCTACAAGATTAAAGTATCTCAATACTCATTATCTTTTTACTTTCTGGTCATATGGCTACTAAAAAGTTCTACACTGGCTTACGGTTTGTAGGGCAAAGTACTGGCACTATGTCAAGCGAAGGATGGTGATGCTGTCTCAGGTACTTAAAATGTACATATTCCATGATCCATCTTGGTTTTACCCTGTTTCTTAATTGGCTGCTTGAGGGACAATAGGCTTGTCTTGGAGGTTTCAGTTTTGACTCATTAATATACAAATGAGTTGATTTGGGTTATATATCATCTCTAAGGGGTTAAACAGGGTAAGCTAAAATATCTAATGAAATTGGAAACACCTTGAGTGGGCGTAAGTCATCCTACATGTATCAAAATGCATATAGCCTTCAACTTCACTTATATTTAAAAAAGTTTAGACCATTTTAGTAATATCGTCGTTTGTGATCCTATTAAACTCATAAGTTATCCACAAAATAAACATAAGGAACAGAAAAGTGTGTGCCACCCCTGGCTTGTCATCCCTTCTCATGTTTTGCACCAACTATATATTAATCTATACATCTGATTTTTATTTATGCTCAGCTGAGACATCAGAAGATCCCGAAGTAGTGGAAAGATCGTATGGTTCAATAATGTTGGAGAAGTTAACCGGGAGTGAAGATGGGCGGATCGATCATGTGCTTCAAGTATCAATTCTTACTAATCTTTGAATGAGACATTTCAAATTAATAGCACATTGCCCGCAGCAATGCGGCGGTAATATCAATTTATTTGTTTTTGCTACATGCAATAATAGTATGTTCATGTCATCCTTGAATAGTAATATATAACATTTTCGTTCTCCTTACTTTAAAGATAATATTTTAATTTGTTAAAATAATTTTGTTATGACACTAATAAATGTGCAACGAATTATATTTGGAATAAAAACTTTCCTAAGTGAACTTATGAGCTTAAGAAGGGTAAATAAGTAATTTTTATTTTTATTTAAGAATCTAAGACTCAACATTGAAGATGCTTTATTATTTAAGAATCTAAGACTCAACATTGAAGATGCTTTATTAATAGTACTAGCAGCGTGCCCGCGTATAGCTACGAGAATAAATAGTTAATTTGACATTCACATATTTTATTGTTTATACTGTATTGTTACAAGTTTAATTTAAGGATATGTAAAGTTTAAAACTTAAGGGTTGCAATTTATAAATTAGTGGTTCATTTGGAAAGTAATTAATGATTTTTAAGGGTAATTTGGACATTAACCGTTGTTGAGTCTAATTTTAAGAAAAGAGATGGAGATGGTTTATATATAGTTAAGATTAAGATAAGATAAGATAAGATAAGATAAGATTAGATATTAGATATTAGATAACTGAATAAGCAACCTAGGTTATAAATTGTGTTCTATAAATTAGTCCCCACAATGGTAGCCTAGGTGAGGAGCATGCAACATGCAAGTGGAGGTCACAGGTTAAAATACTGCCCCCATGTTCCTTTAACCGTGGTTCACGATTTATCTCTCCTATGTTCCTTGTGGGACCGGTGGGCCGCCAAATGGCAGGTTACTTGTTTTTTGTGTTCTATAAGTTATGTTACGATATGATCTTTTGAGTTGCATAGTAAGTATATTACAAAGTGTTGGTTTACATGATTCAGAACAATTGAAGATTCTTGAAATTCACTCTCTCTGTTTAAATTGATTGATGCAGGATAAAACATTTCAGCATCAATACATATCCGCTGTGGGAGCACATACGTACGTATATACCACTTGCCAAAAACTCAAGAAGTTATTTTGTCATCTTTTCAATATTTAACATTTATAATGCGCAAATGCACCTTTTGACTGAGAAATGTTGCAGAAATTATTGGAAAGACCTCGATACTGCATTATTCATACTGAAACATTTATATAGAGACATACCAGATGAACCCGAAACTCCAGATGAAAATATGGAGGATGAATTAAATCAAGAAACCGGTGACTGGAATAGGTGGTGTGATACAGAAGAAGATGCTGAGGAAGAGCTCCCATTGACCTTTTCAAATACTAAATTTGTGAAGAAGTTCACGAGGAGAGCAAAAAGCTTCATTGGTCCTTGATTTTTCTTGGCAAACCAACTATTGTTCTTGCAAGATTGCCATAAAAACATCCTAGTTTGCAAGGAGAAGCGGTTTTGGACAAGTTGTCGTAATATAAATGCTAATAAACCATCGTATGATAGCACCTTTTGTCCAAAAGCACCCATTCTTAAAAACTGTGGTGTTCTTGTTGCAATTCACTTGAACATCAGTTAGTTTGCAAGCAAAATACAAGTATAATGATTAAATTGTCAAATTGTATTCGGTGGAAAAATGTAATTGTACAGTATGTAAAAGATGATTTAGAGTTCTACCCAGATTGTAAATATTTTCTTTTCCTGGTGCTAAAAAATGTGGTAGTGTATTTCAGTCTCTCTTTTTGTTTTTTTGTTCTTTTCGTTTTTGTTCTTCTTCTTCTTCTTCTTCTTCTTCTTCTTCTTCTCACAGGAGTAACAACCTACTTTTAGCAGTTCGCGTTTGTTTTTGAATCTTTGGTTTCATTTTTGAGTTGAAGATGATGAAAATGTGGAAAATAAATTGGTGTAAAAGTTACAGTTGATAAGTAATCATGTATTCATATGTCAAACAATTGGTTGAGTAATTTTAGTGTGAAAATGTTGTGAATTGCTCAAGATTGGGAGTAATTGAAAAAGTATCACCCTATCAAATAATACAGATCTTGTACTTCTTTGCATATCTCAAATGGGACCACTGCATTTTGTTGGTTATCTTTGGGGCAGAAAAAATAATACTCCGATTGCAGGAAATTATAATCATGGCAGAAACAAATAATAATAATTGCAACTATCTTATTAAGCAACACTTTTCCTTATCAAAAGGCCATTATCATTTATCATACTTTATATATGAACGTTTTATTCACCTTAATCTCTATAAGTATACTGGTTAAATTAAAATTTACAATGAGATGGAATAATTGTAAATATTCATGTTTTTGTATATTTTACAACTACACCAATTCCTTCAAATTTGAAGCAAACTTACAAAAATCAATTATGTGTTGCATTTTTCATATACCAAGTCAAACTTCCAAAATTTTCGAAATGCTAATACAGTAGTATACTTTGCATAACAAGTTGTACCTTGATCAATTTTCCAAATTGATAACAACATATCATACGACACTTGTTGAGTATTTTGGATTGGCTTGAAATCTGGTGTGTGGTTCCTTTGGTTTCCACGATCCTTTTTACTATCTCTTTAGTTGGACCCATCTCACACCCCCCATTTTTGAATACAAAACTCATGCTCAATTAATACCTACATACATACAATACCCCTTTCACTCTCACCCAATTTTCTTTAATGGCGTCTATTTCCAGAATTGTTGCTAAAGATTGTAACTTTCTATCACATGATGCTGTTCTTCAAAGACCCAGATATGATTTGCCCACAAGAGCGATTCATAATCATGTTTGTATGTATTCTTTTTAATTTTTATGCTAATTATTGAATTGGGTTTTCTTCGATTTCGTTTCTTTTTTGCTTCTGAAGTACATTGGTTATATATACACACATCGCTATGAATATATAGTGCACTAAGTTTAAAATTTTGTGAAAATTTGCAGCTTTAAGAAGTGGGGTTAGTTCAAATGGGGATGTTAAAAGGTGTTTGGCTATTGAGAATAAGAAATTCTGTCCAGCAATTCTTCAATCTTTGGATTCAAGGTATTGTGTACGTGGTTTATGGATAGTTTGATTGACATGGGATAAAGCTCAACTAGTTTTTGCTTTTCGTTGTTTATGGAGTATTTAAATTTTAGGTTTGATATAATGAAGATTAAGAAATAAGTAAGCCAAAACACGATTGAATGTTACCTAGAGGGAACAACTTATGGGGACATTCACAAGGTTTTTGGATGTGGCTTTTGATACTATTTAGGGTTTAAGCCATAATATAAAATTGCAATGTACTTCCTATATGAACAACCTACTTTTTTAATTACCCATTTACCCATTAAACTTCCAAATTTGTTCCAATATGACCAATGTACACCACATAAGCGCCAAGTCATAAAAATTATCTTCTATCCGCTAAAAGCCTAAAACAGTTGTGGAGTCGGAAACTTAGAACAAAATTTAAAAGTTCAATGTGTCTTTAGGTGATCAAAAAGTAGGTTGCTCGTAGCGACTACGTTGATGTTATATGGCTTACATCCAAGTATTTATGTGATATTTGATTAATTAAATTCATAACGTGTTGTTATTAAAGGCGGCATTTAGATAAGGTTTTGGTTTCTGAGTGTTTGGTAAGTTATGATTATGCAAGGAGGTGATAGATAAAATAAGGCTATGTAAGTAATTTTACCTGTGCTGTACTTCCTTTCTGGTATGATTCTTGTTTTTTATGTTTTGGTTGAATGAAAATTGGATTTAATTGAACTACCGAATTCAATTTATTTTGTGGTTAGGTGCTCAAAAATTGTGTGCCAAGCAGCGACAAATGTACCGGGAGATGTTCCTACCAATGCCAGTACCTCAAGTGGCATGACAACATATGAAAAAATAATTGAAACATTGACAACCCTTTTTCCTTTATGGGTATGTAAGAACAATGCTTTCATCACATTTCTTGTATTTTCAAGTGTTCTAATTTAAATTCGATGTAATTGACAGGTTATTATAGGTACACTTGTTGGGATTTACAAGCCTTCCGCGGTAAGTCTAACCTCGTGTGTGCATTTCGTGATAGTAACAATTATAATGAGACATGATTAGATCCTTTTGAGTCAAAATGCAGGTTACTTGGTTACAAACGGACCTTTTTACCGTCGGTTTGGGTTTTCTCATGCTTTCGATGGGATTGACGCTAACATTTGAGGATTTCAGACGTTGCTTACGAAATCCGTGGACTGTATGCACTTCTTACTGTCTTTATTTTTGTTTCTGCAAGTTTTCTTCTCTTTTGCATATTACATAGGAATATGTGTTTGGTTTTCAGGTAGGCGTAGGATTTCTTGCTCAATACTTGATCAAACCCATGTTAGGATTCTTAATTGCAATGGTATGTGACTATGTTCAATCATTTTATGTATATGCCTACTAGTTTCTCATCATATCATGTAGAAGTGAAAAGAGGGTCAGCTCGGGTAATGGGATAGTGTTTTCGATTTTGTTATTGATCTAAAAACTTGAATATTTTTTGTCAACAGACTCTAAAGTTATCTGCTCCACTTGCAACTGGTTTGATTCTAGTTTCGTGTTGCCCCGGGGGCCAAGCATCAAATGTTGCAACTTATATATCTAAAGGAAATGTAGCACTTTCTGTTCTCATGACAACGTAAGTTTTTTATTTATTGTCTAATCCAATATATTCATTCACGCTGAAAAGTTACCATCACCCTGTTGCATGATAATATTATTGAAAAGCATATTAACAAGCATGTCGGTTTCTACAGGTGTTCAACCATTGGTGCAATTATCATGACACCGCTCCTCACTAAACTTTTAGCTGGTCAACTTGTTCCGGTTGATGCAGCAGTAAGTAGTCGGCCATACACACACTCACACACACACACACAATAGTTCCAAGATCTAAACTTATAATGTCGTTCAGATTTCCTATATTTATTTCTTGGTTTAAATCTTTTCAGGGACTTGCCCTTAGTACTTTTCAAGTTGTTTTGCTGCCCACAATACTTGGAGGTAACTTGAAGGGTTTTCTTTGATTAGATTTGCAACTCAAACTTAACACACAAACACCATTCATCGTTGTGGGATTTATTGTTGCAGTGTTGATGAATGAATATCTCCCAAAATTCACTTCAAAAATCATTACGGTGACACCTTTGATTGGAGTTCTCCTTACGACTCTTCTTTGTGCAAGCCCGGTTAGTCCACTTGATACTGACTGCTGTCTTCGATGTCTTCTAACCTAAATGCGTGACTAAGAAACAAGGGTGCTTCTATAGTTCTATCCAATATTGAATTCCCATTCTATGTGCTGTGTCTTGAGGTGGCAAAATGGGTCTGTTGGGTAATGGGTCAAAACACAAAACAGCTTCAGGTCTAAACAGGTCAATTTGGGTTGACTCGAACCGCTTTTTGTCCAAAATTTGTAGTTCTCACTGTGCGTAGATATTGTGAACTCAATTTACAACATTCATATTGTTTCAGTAATAATCTAATTTTATGAAAGATTTAGGAGCTTTTACGTATTAAAGATACACTTTTGGCAACTTATAACCCGTTTGACCCTTTTCATATATCACCTATATAATTTTAGCTTTCACCCATTTCACCCGTTAGAGATAAGATATAGCTCTAATCAACCCATTCACGATAAATCAAAGTTAGCACCTCTAGTATGCATATACATGTTATAAACGGGTCCTGTATTCTTGTTTAGACTTTTTGAATCTTAGTATCCTCATTAACAGATATCGTCACAATCATCTCTTATTCTTGTATATATTACACCGTTGTTTTTAGATTGGGCAAGTTGCCGATGTTTTGAAAACACAAGGTTTACAATTGTTACTTCCGGTGGCCGCCCTTCACGCAGCAGCATTTTTTATCGGTTATGCAATTTCTAAGTTATCATTTGGCGAATCTACATCTCGTACAATCTCCATAGAATGTGGGATGCAGGTATCATTTCACTATGTGTTTCTTATTTTCTAAGTAATGAAAAAAGAGACTTATGAAATGGAAATAAATATAGTCGTCTGCTGATCGAAATATGTGTTTATCTGATTTTATACAGAGCTCTGCACTAGGGTTTTTGCTTGCGCAAAAGCATTTCACAAACCCTCTTGTAGCTGTACCTTCTGCTGTTAGCGTCGTTTGCATGGCGGTATGAACCTTTTCTCTTTCATGAAAACATTAAATCGATGTGCATTATGAAACTGATTTTCAGAAAGTTGCAATATTTTTACGATTATATAATTATCTAAATGTTCAGAGTTTGATTAATCAATTTTATACCAGATGCCACAAAACTGATTCTTTGATATGAAACTAAGATTACAACAATATGAGCGGTTATTTCAAAAGTAACTGTGTTTTTGGTCAATTAATGGTATGCAACTCTTTATCCACCAAAAAAGGGTTCTTTTCTAACAATTTGAAAATTTAAGTTACTTTAATGCTAAAAAGGGAATTTTTTGTGTCCTGATTCTTCAAGTGGTTTAAAATTTATTTTAATGATAGTAAAGAAATAGAAAAATGTAGTTCCAGGACCATTCGATAAAAATATCTATGAAGTGATGCTTAAAGGTAAAATAAAATAAAAAACAACCTTTTTTGGTGATAAAAAAACTTAGATACCTTTAATAATTGATCATAAAAAAGTTGGGAACCCGAAATGAGCAATTTGACAAGGTTGGGTACCTTTTTATTCCATTTATTTAAGAGTGTCCTTTGTGGTAATTTTATCTAATAATTATAACTTGCCAAACACTCAAATGATTGATCATCTTACTGCTACAATTTCAAACATTATAAGCAAATCAATAATTTCTTTGCAAGACGTTTTCTTACAACTGATTATTACTGTAGGATTCATTATTTACATAATAAGTTTCAAAATGCATATCAAAATACTTCATCAATTTATTTTTTTAACGGCTGATACATATATATATTTCTTTTTTTTAAATATATATATCATCAATCACATGCTATTTAATGCAGCTTGGCGGAAGTGCTTTAGCTGTGTATTGGAGGAACCAACCAATTCCCGTTGATGACAAAGATGATTTCAAGGAGTAAAATCTTGTAACTTTTTAGGTTAAATCTTTTGTCATACTGGAAATGGTCGAATCCGGACAATGACTTGTACTATGTGCGCTAAAAGTTGTATATTGCTTCGGGTTTGATCATTTTCATTGCGTAAAAAGGGAGAACCTTAGGTGGTTTTTGTTTGATGTTGCAAAGACGGTTTTATTTGATTCAGGGAGATTAGGGATTTTGGTAGTCAATGTGATGTTTGTATTGTGTTACTTCGGATCGATATAAGGGTCGTAAGATGCGTTTGCAAGTGTTCAATGTTTTTTCTAATGGTGTATTCTCGAGATTTTTTATAGAGGAAAAGAATGGGATGGAAAGGAAAAAAGAATAAAATGATGGTAAAGAAAGTAGTATAAGATAGCTTACATGCATTCTCGAGTTGGAAGGAAAGTAAAAGAAATGAAAGGAAAATAATTAGATAGACTCATTTCTCTTCTAATCCCTCCAAAATTGGATGGATTATTTTTATAATAAAAAGCCCATCATAATCCACTCATTTCCTTTCCTCTCTTTCCCTTCCCATCATAAAAAAAAAACTCGACGATCACTTTTTATTAACTTTCCATCGGTTTCCTTTCCTTTCCACTAGAAAAAAAACTCGAGAATGCAGAGTAAGTTTCTCTTCCCACCTTGGAATTCCAATACCCAAATTTCATAAAATCAACCCCAAAACCATTTTCTAGTTCAAATTAAAAGCATCTATAACTTATGGACTTGACATAAAATCTTATCATTGCCGCATCAATTTTTCATAAATCACCATTTTTTAACAGTTTTATAAACCTACAGTTCATAAATGGACCTTACTAACTCATCATAAATCTTATGTTATACTTCTTGATTAGTGTTTATAGGCGAACTGTTCTTCCGTCTTTGTTGCTTTTCAAGAACGACGTTATAGGCACGACGCCGTTCTTGAGTCCGTCATGTGGTTAGTGTTCTTGGGAGACGAAAGAAGAACAAGGGAAGTGGGGCCGGTAGGGAGCAACGGGAAATATGTTTTTTTTGTTTGTAAGGTTTAAAAAGGTAAAAGATAAAATAAAAATATATATGTTATAAAACGGTAATATATCCGTTTTTCACAAATATATATATATATATTCAACTTTTTTCAATCTCAAACATCCTATATATATACATACATACAATCTCAACTCAAATCCACATACAATTCTCACTTTAGTTTTATTACTACATCAACTATATATACATATAACCTATATAATTCAAACACTTTCTTTTTATCAAATCGTAAATTGATTTCGATATGAAAGATATCGTAGCAAATATTGTTTGTTACAATCTGAATGCTATACTCGATATTCTTGAAACGTTGGAACAAGATGAAGAAAATGTAGTCAAATGTTCACGACCAAAATTACGTAGAAGGCGATTACATAGAGATCATCTTGGCACCGCCGGATGTTTATGGTACAACTACTTTTCCGAGTCACCAACATTCCTGGAAGATTACTTTCCAAGACGATATCGGATGAGCAACTCATTGTTTCTCCGTATATGGCAAGGTATAACGTCTTACTTTCAATTACCGCTCCCTTCGTATTTTAGTTCTTTTCATCTAAGGTATGATTATGCTGGTAAACTTGGTTTTTAACGTTTAACAAAAGTGTATGTTTCACTGATGCGTTTGATGAGTACTAACACATGGGTCAACAAACTTCATATGATTGTTTAGACAATTTTTGTAAATGCGTATTTCATCTATACTCGACCAAATACTTGAGAAAACCAACACTCCAAGATGTCCAACGTTTACATGCTAAACATGAAAATTGCATGGTTTCCCAAGGATGCTAGGAAACATCGATTGTATGCATTGGCCTTGAAAAAAATTGTCTAGTAGTATGGAAAGGTCAATACACATGAGGTGATCATAGTCATCTAACAATTATGCTCGAAGCGGTGGCCTCGTAAATATGTGGATTTGGAATGCTTACTTTGGTACTGCAAGTTCGAACAACGAAATCAATGTTCTTAATGAATCGGAATTGTTCAACGATTTACTCCAAATAGAGCTCCTGAGGTAAAGTTTACTATGAACATGGTTCAATAAAAGAAAGGATATTACCTCGCGAGCGAAATTTATCCGAAATGGGCGACTTATGTGAAATCGTCTAAAATATTCGATTGAGGAAAAGAATAATACAAGCAATTACAAGAAGCTGCAAGAAAGGACGTGAAACGAGTATTTTATGTGCTTCAAGGTCATTGGACAATCCTTAAAAATTCGGCAAGACCACTAAACATCAACAAGATAGGAAGAATCATGTACACTTGTGTGATTTTACACAACATGATAACCAAAGACAACAAATACAATATATGTCAACTTGAGAATGAGTACTTCAGAAACCCAAATAATCTTACGCGATGTTTGTGGTCGTATATGGTTGCAATTCATGATCGTATAGACAACGAATTACGCGATAGGAGAATGCATCGTTTACTTCGAAATAAATCTTATCAAACACATTTGGAGCCTCCCGTCAAATTTTCGTGTTCGAAATAATTAATGTTATCTTAATTTTAATTTTTATTAATGTAATGTTTTTTTAATTTTTATTTTTAAATGTAATATTCTCTTGTTTTCAATTAATGAACGTACTTTCTATTTTTAAATGTGAATTTTTTTAAATTATGTCTTAGTTAAAAAAAATAATTAAATTGATTGGTAGGCAATAGAAAAGTTTAGTCTTTCTGTCATCATAGCCACTGATCTCTAAAAAAGTGTTAACGTAACACTGAGTTGACAGTTCAGTTCTTCAGTTCTTGTCTTATAATTTTATAAACCTACTGATCAGGTTCATAAATGGACTCTATTAACTTAAATTTATAATTTTATACGCTTAATGTAAGTTGAAGCTTATGACTTATTTTATAAGTGTTTAACAAAGTAGCTAAAGTTAGAGCTTGAAAAATAAATTGACATAAAATGAGAAATTAATATGATAATTAGTAAAATAAGGAGTATTCAAGTAATTCAACTTGCTCAAATTAGTATTAATAGCTACTTCAACTAATTTATCTTTTCAAAATTTACTTTTTTATTTTATTTTAAATTTTTATAAATAAAACAACGCTAATAACTTAAACTCATAAAACAATAAATTCAAACTATTATAACTTCAATTAACTTTCCAATTAAACACAACCTACATTTTTTTTCCTTTTTTTTTTTTTTCGTCGTCAAAACCATCTATTAAAATCCATCTACTCATATTAAAATAGCTTTAGAACGCTTCTTAGGGAGGAAAAGCCCATTCCGTACACTTTAAAATAGTCTTTGCAAGTCAAAAAGAAGCCTTTTAAATTCACAATCATTATTTATTTATTAGAAGAAGAAGAAGACGGAAAACATTCTTCGTAGACCATATTTGCTCCTTTTCACCAACATTATTATTTTTTTCTCGAACATTTCAAAGACCGTGAGTAGGGGTTTCTTTCTTTGTTTCTGGGGTTTTGTTCTACAATCATATAAGAATGTCTCAATCTCCACAAAATCAATCCATCATGGATGTTGACACAATGTATTCCACTTTCTTGTTTTTACTTCTTTCTTCTTTAATCGTTGCAGTTTGTATGTGTATATATTATTTTATTTTTAATATTATGTAGCTGTTTTTGGTTTTAACTTGATGGATTATGGTTATACTCAAATGGGGTTTTTCTTTTCTTCCCATTGTATGCGCGATTTAAAGATTTCTTGATATTTTTCTTAAAGAAGTTTTTTTAATCCAAAGAAAGCTCGTTTTTTTGTGTTTTTATTTGAGGGGTTCGTTTTTGGGTTCTTTTGAGCCAGTAGTGTTCATTGATTATGTTTAAGTGTATGTGGATTTATATGTATGCATGTATGTATATACATATAAAAGCACCACTTTTTATGTGTTCATTATTGAAACCTGTATATGCAACAGGCCAAGTTAAATGTGAAATTAAGAAGTTTTAGTGATCATTATATAATGCTGATAAATTTATTCATCAATTTTGTTGTTTTAGTTATATATGCTGATATAAATAATTATGATTGTGGTTTTCTGATTATTTTCTGTAAAAGAGAAGTAAGTAAAGAGTTGTTGCAAGACAAATGCTTCTTTAGAGTTAAATTAACATAACATAACCCAATATTATGTTTCTTAATGTTTGTATTATACTGTTAGTTTTGGGATTGTCTCAAAATTTCTACTTTTTGGTGGAAATTCAGGTTGGATGTTTATATTCATGATTATCTTGTGAAGAGGAAACTTATTGCTACAGCAAAGGTATTTGAAGATGAAGCAAAAGTACCCGTTAACGTTCGTGGTAAAAGAAGATAATGTTCTTTAAAATAAAGTTCATTTCTGATGATATTTGCTTGGACATTTTAGAATTTATATTTTTCTTTTTTCTGTTTTTGATCACTTCAGCAATTCATGCTCCACGTGGTTTCCTGTTCGAATGGTGGACCGTATTTTGGGATATATTTATTTCCCGGTACAAACTTCATCAGGGCTCTATGGAACCTTGCGACGAGGTGAGCTTACATGATGAGTAGTGACATGTATATAATTAAAGACTTCAAGATTTTGTTTATAATTCTCTAGGAAAGTTTGGATTAATGATTTGAGACTTTCTGAGGTCAAAGCAAAGACTAATTTGCATATGTTGGTATCAATTTCAATTGCATTCCATGACTCTGTGTCAATTTTAAATTATATAATATGTTTGACTTGCTAAGTCATAGCACCTCTCGTTAATGACAGGCTATGAGAATACTGCAGATGGTGCATCAGCAGCAAGACAGTCAACATCAAACACAGATCGTCAATACAAACAATGCTATGAATGTGTTAACCCCTATGAGGCAACCAGTTCCAAAGGTATCGAATGTGGTTTCAAATATACCAATAAACTGTTACTGATGGTTTTTAGAAGATTCTTTTTGGTGTATTTGTATATAGCAATGGCATGGAGGCAATGTGGGCATGGTATTGAATCCCTTTAGTTCGTTGAATCCTCTTTCAATTGAACGTCAAAAACAAGCTTTGGTAAATGTATGTATCTTATGGTTTTATGCTTATTGTTGTGGCATATTACTTTATTTTCTAATGTTTTCTTGGTGGAACAGGACATAAGTAGTCTGACGGGTCCCTTGGTCAATCAGACTGCTCAAGGTCCTGAGTGTTTACCGAGTGGAGCTTATGGTATTCTCGAGAACAACCCAATACTTATTCACACACACACATATGAATAACTTGGGAATATGAGTAAATTTTAATGTAAAAGCATAGATGCAAGTCATTCGGCCACACGTGGGAAGTTTTATAGTTACATTAATGCAAATTGAGCGCAAATTGATTGGATCATGATCCGTTTAATTCCTCAAGTTGGATTATGAATTAAATTTTGTTCAAAGATTTACGATCACTGTATGCAGTATCATAAAAATAAAAAATAAAATAAAAAGTTCACATGGATGTAGTGTTATAACAGTTTCATATAATACACTACAAGAAATAATCTTGTGACGTGTCGACCATGTAGGTCCAGCCTGCACCTAGTGTTTAAGATAGAGATTCGTATAACTGGATCAATGATTAGATCATTCAGATGATTATTATGCAGATTGGGCTCTATTTAATCTGCCCGTAATTCATTTAGTTGTATAGCTTGGATCATGATACAGAATTAGATCGAAATATTTGGAATCATTGATCTAGATCAAATTATTAGTTTATCCGACCCATTGGCAAGCCATGTTTGACC
The DNA here is from genome assembly GCA_963921325.1 of Logfia minima. Taxonomy (NCBI): domain Eukaryota; kingdom Viridiplantae; phylum Streptophyta; class Magnoliopsida; order Asterales; family Asteraceae; genus Logfia; species Logfia minima. The sequence goes on along the minus strand of OY992765.1, from coordinate 1,384,195 downwards.
AATTTTCTTTGTATGTTCCAGCAGCAACAGGAGTGTTAAATAACATGCCTTTAAAAGGATGGCCATTGACGGTGAGCATGAAAATTGAAGCTTAATTTAGCCGCATCACACTAGAGGTGGATATATGGGTGATGGACCGTGCGGGTTGGGTAACAGGTCAAAATTTGTAAACTTTACATGTGTGTTGAAACAGGCCATGTTGATCGGAAACACTTTTTACCCAAACTTTTAATAAGTTTGTCAAATATGTTACCAAAATTATTTCTACAATAATTATCTTCTTCCGTTTAACCAATTTCATCTTTTGCATTTGTTACTTAAATTTTGATTTGTCCCATTTGGCCGGTTGGAAATAGATGATATATAAAGGTCCTTTAAATGAGTTGAAGTTGCGACCTCTATTTCGTAGTGTTGATTGTATTATGGAACATTAATAGGGACTGGATCAAATCCAGAGTCGATTTCATCAGCAGCAGGGTGCAGTACAGCCCCCCCAAGTATCCTATCAACATCAAATGGAGGGTCATCTTCAGCCTCCAAATCAAAGGAAGAGAAGTCAAATGGACAGTCAACTTCAGGCTTCAAATGACAGAAAGAGAAATCAAACTGAGGGTCAGTTTCAGGCTCCAGTGGAGAAAATGACAAAGCAACTGTTGATGTCTCCTGGTGCTGCAAATAGCTCAGGAACTGCAAACGCGAAGGTGATATTGTCAAGTTCAGCAGGAGAAGTGTCAGTGCCTAGTTCTCCGCATAATGATAAGGTGATTTAGTAACCTGCTAATTGCAGGTGGCAAAATGGGTGGGTCAAGCAGGTAGGGTAACACATCAAAACGGGTTGAGTCTGGTCAGGTTGGGCCATAAGACTGTTTGTCTGATATTTTAATTTTTTATTTATATATAATATATAATTACAGCGTCGAATACAATTCGAATAAAAATGAATTTTTTGTTTTTCTGAAAAAAATGATCATGAGTTTTATGAATCATGCACGAAATAAGATTTCTGTGATCGACATGTTTGACTCATTTGCCCCCTTCCTGTTTAAGATAAATATTCTATTTTTTGCGTTTAAGATAAAAGATCTATAAATAACCTGAATAAACCTATGCATGGATAGGGTTGAAATTGCTATTCCACATGTAACTATGCTAACAATTTTCCTCATAAAAATACTTTATTATATCGTGTGATAATTGCAATGTTGGACTTGACACATTTCAAATATTTATTTTACTCTGCAATGAAGGCACCATGACGGGGCCTTGTGGATGAAAATCAATAGCATTAGGTGGAGTAGCTTTCATCATGTTTTTGCTACCTCGTTTGGTGTTGTTATTGTTTTAGTAATATTATTTAATATGCAGATCAATATAGACGAGTTCTTGAACTATGGAGCTTTGGATAGTAACGATGGTTCCTTGCCATCTCGTGCGGGTAAAGAACCTGAAGTTGACACTTCCAATGGTATGCAGATAGTGATTAGGGTCCTATTTTTTGGTCTTTTAACATTTCCTTTTTATGGATCTCATTTGATAATTAACAAGTGATTTTTGTGGCCTGAGAAAACGAAGAACATAGCAACATCTTACCTTATTAGCATTTCTTTTCTTGTTTTGTTAAAAGGCTTCACATTTTTGGAAATTGGAAGTGTTCATGCAACTAGTGTCAATTGTTGTGACATCTCGCTTGATGGAAAACTGGTTGCAATTGGTGGGCAAGACAAAAAGGTGTGTTAGCTTGATTCGAAATACTTGAAAATAATAATGAATATCTTGATGTGGCAAATTTGGTGGGTCAGATAAATTGGGTAATGGTTTTAAACGGTTACGGTACGGGTTAAAACAGGTTGAAGACACCTTTTGTAAAAAAAAAATCTCGAACTTTATAGAGTTGGTGTTTCAAAATCTGTTTTTATAAAATAGTGTTAAAAATCTGTATTTTAGAAATGATTATATCAAACTTATAAAATAAGATGACTTAGGAGGCTTACTGCATTTTGCAAGCACTTTGGGGTGACCTTCCATCTGTTCCATTTTAATCTGTTTATATGACCTGTTTGAGGCAAAGATTGCCCAAATCTACGGATTCACTAATTGACCAGGTTGTGTTGTGATATAGGCTAGATTGTGGTGCACAAGCTCTAAGGAATCGAAATTAACTCTTGATGGACACTCACAAGCAATATCTGATATCCGTTTTAGTCCCACCATGCGGCTGCTTGCTACATCTTCTCATGACAAAACCATCAGAATTTGGGATCTTGAAAATGTATGTCCTTTCTTTAATTTCTCATACCTCAAAAAGCTAATACCTGAACTTTTTGCCAATTGGGTAAATGTCTAAATCCCTCAAGTAATGACAAACTAGTGGAATCTTGTATGCTAAAATCATTCAGAACATTAAGCTATAATGGTTCCTTACTGCAAAGCAAATGCTAGCGTTGTTTTTAATCAAAATCTAGAAGTATTATATTTATTGAATTAATGAATGCTATGCAGCCGGGGAGTTCAATTAGGACATTTATGGGGCACTCCGCATCTGTAACGTCAGTCGATTTTCACCCCAAAAGCGAGGACTTCGTTTGTTCTTGTGATGAGAATGAGATTCGTTACTGGACCATTAAGAATTCTGGTTGTGTTAAAGTGGACAAGGTTTGGAAAACACCAATCAATTTTGTTTTTCTTTGATGCTGGTTTTGTTAGTTTTAGTTTTTTCCTGTAAGATGTTCTTTACCTCTCTTTTTTCAGGGTGGTGGTGGTGCAAACCAGGTTAGGTTTCAATGTGGTGTTGGGAAGTACCTTGCAATCGTTAGTGGGAAGTCTGTATCTTTGTTGGATTTGGAGCATCCTGAAGCTTGTAAAAATGTGCTAAAGGTTGGTCAATTGTTCTTAAATCGTACTTTACTCTCTCTGCTTCACAAAAATTAGCTATGAATTCGTGGAGCCACAAATTAAGCTTAAGCGTCATGAGTAATATTACCAAAACTGTACAATCGAAAATAGAAATTTTAGCGGTACCCAATACTCATGATACAAAAGGAGTACCATGATTGAAAAAATTCGATGTATTCGTCCTTTGGAGTCATTGTCGTTTTGTTAGTTACTGTAGACTAAGCAACAATTTTTTAATATTTTTTCGGGTAGTGCAGGGTCATGCATCCGATGTGCAATCTGTATGCTGGGATTCTTCGGGTGATCATTTGATATCAGTAAGTGAGGATTCAGTAAAAGTGTGGAGATTGGATTCTGGGGGAAAAGCAAACCGCATTCATGAGTTGAGTGTTTCTGGAAAAAGATTTTGTTGTGGTACTTTCCATCCGTGTTATCCTTCTTTACTCATAATCGGCTGCCATCAGGTGCATGTTCCTACCTTTTTAATAAAGTTGCTTAGATGAAAATTGGGCACTCATGTTGGGTAACGAATAGTTCAAACTGGGTAATGTTTGGTACGATTCCGATTCCAAACGGATCAGGTTCTCCATTGATTTGACCTGCAAACACTTTTGACTGTTGTCCATTTTTATTTGTTTTAAGGCCTAAGTGTCTGAAAATGTAACAAACTATGACAAAAACTCTATTGTGTGTACGAACTTTCAAAACCTCTATTGTGTGTAACCAACTTTTGGTTATTGCTAATTGTATGTAAGTTGGCTGGTGCGGCATTCATACAAAGCCCCATGTCAAAAAATTACATACAATTAGCAACTAATCGGAAATTGGATACACACAATAGAGGTTTTAAAAATTTCATACACACAATAGAGTTTTTGTCATAGTTTGTTTAATTTTCAAACACTTGGCCCTTGTTTTTAATGAAGCATTAGTGTCTTCAAATGATCATGAAACTAGTTTATTATGATAATAATATGATTTATTTAGTGAAATGATTTAGGAGGTTGGACGTATTTCTACATGTTGACCCTTTTAAGATTACAATGGTTGAGTGGTTTTGATCTTACTATTGAAACATTTAAGATTCTAAAACGTTCAGACTTTACACTGATATATATTGGACGAAAAGCGTTGTATTACCAGTAGTCTGTATAGAAAATGTCATAGTAATAGAAGGTTTCTCAATTTTAGCCCTAACCTTATTGATTTGTGGATGTTTAGAGCTTGGAGCTGTGGAATATGGTGGAGAACAAAATGATGACATTAATTGAAGAACCTGTTTCTGCAGTTGCAGTATCTCGTACTTCTGGTTTGATAGCATCAGCCGGTCACAATGACGACGTCGTTAAGCTTTGGAAGTAGTTAGTTAGTCCAGCACTTGAATGAATCTTTTGGTTATCATATGTAAATTGGTCAAAAGTTTATCACATCTGATTATTAGGCTATAGGTTTCGCATAAAGTGATAAATAAAAAAACTTTTTCATCTTTGGAAAGTGAACCGCCTCTAAGTACATAATTTCTTAAATTCTTTGAACATATAGAGTATACACTTATAAATTTGTAAGTTTTTTTTACAACTACACAAACTTCACTGCAAATGCAACATGAGTCATTATTATTCGACCCAAAAAAATAAACAAATCTTAACATGCCCTCTACAACGTTCTCTATATAACTAAATTTGAAGTAATTTCTACAGTATTTTATAACTACCTTTAATCGATACATGAATGTGATGCACATATAGAGACTTTCAGCTTCCTTTTTCTTTTATCTCTTTTGGAAGACGAAGGATTTGATGGCGAATGCAAAGATTACTGCAAACAAGAAACAGAAGCCAAACACCATAAAAACTGCAACACCTAGGAAATCACGTCTGTAACCGAATACATTGTTGACTAATACTTTTATTGGCAGAGTGGTGACTCCATTCGATAACTTCACCGGGTTATTTAGATCGCCATACTGGGATACAACAAGCCCGTAAAGAGTCCATGCTACAGGGTTCGCCCAATAATACCATCTCCACCAGATTGGGATTCTCTGCAATATTATGATGACTTGAAATTTTCATTCATAAAATCAAAGGATTCAAGTAGAATGCATTTCTCAATAATAGGTTGGTTAAAAGTTATAATCATACTAAGCATGTTAATTATTATAATACTGAAAGGCTAGATGTAAAATTGTTTAGTTGAACGACCCCGACTTGACCATTACCCAACCAGGAGGAGCCAACCATTTTGCTACCTTCTATAAAATTTAGTTTGTACTAAAGGTCTAAGTCTGTAAAATATGGGTCACTGGGTAACAAAAGAGCAAGCTTGAGGTAAATTACCTTGTGAGGGATCATAAATCCACTGAAGAGGTTCCAGAGCATGTAAAATGGAGCAGCAATAATGGCAGCGACATTGTGATTTGGTGTCACAGCAGTGGTCATCATCCCATAGAAGGTGAAGTATAACATCGTCACGTACATAAAGTATACGTACCATATAAATTTCCACGTGGTCCATTCAAATGCAACTAGGCAGTAAAATATGGTACTGTAAATAAGAGCTTGTGTCAACACATAAGGAAACTCAATTGCACCCTACAGATAGCAGAAAGTATATATTTAGCACATGAAGCATGTAACTTATTTAGCACAACTTTTTTTGGAAGATAAAATGCGCAGGAAACCTGACCTGAGCAAAGGCAAAGGGTAGAGCCGAATACATGCCAGCAGCCCTCTCTCTATATGAAACAAATCTTTCAACAGAAACAACAGGTTGGACAGCGGTAGCATTGGTAATTCCTATAAACAATACTGCTATGTACATGGATCCCATGGCGTTAAACAAATCCTGTTGACTCTCCCTAACGATCGAAAAGAAAATGAATAAATGACAGGGGCAAGGAGAGAGTATATATATAGCACAGGCGAGAATATATATATAATATATAATAATTGAAGCAAGACTATTAAGCAGAGGTGGTCAGTCAACCCACTTTCGCATGGATGGGTTGATTTGATAATAAAGTTTCTAGAGGAGTTAAATATTTCTAGATGGAAGATAGTCCTAGATTTGTAAATAAGTAGATATTTTTGTAGAACCTTGTAGAAGATTTTCTTGAAGCATCCAACTGAGACTATAAATAGGTGATCTCCCCTCATTTATCCATCAATCTTTGAGTAAACAATACAAGTAATATTTCCTACAGTCTTCTAAGCATTCCTCTTTCATAGTACTTAACTTTCTTCTTCGTTCATTAGCTTAATACTATAGGATTAGGTTGATCTTAGCAAGTCACAAGGGGTGATAAGTGCTAGGAGCCAGCTCAGTTAGCTTAGAGAGGTCTAATGCTGTGACAATGTGGTATCAGAGCAAGGCAACGAAGGGCATAGTTTGTCAGAAGAAGACATTATGTCGGGTGTGAACAAGGAAGTTCTTGTGAGTGCAAACAACAAGACTGAGACAAGCAACCGAGGACGAAACGGTGTCCCTCCACGAGGTGGTAGGGTGACTCGTAATTAGGATATGTTGTATCTGAAGTGTATCCAAAATGTACATAACCTCCGAAATCACTTCATTAAATGTAATAAAAAAGGTAGATTAACACAACTATATGGTTTTTTGCAATCCTCTATTAAGCATTAACTTTTATAAATTTTAGAAAAAATGACATGTATAAAAAATTGTCGTGAGTTGTGTATCATATCAGACCCGGCCCATTTAACCCACCCGTAAAGATTACCTCCCTTGACCACCACGCAACCTGCTCATTTTGTCACCTCTACTTTTAAGCATCAACTATAGAGACATGATATATTTTAAGCACTTGACACGCACCGTTTTGAACCAAATCTCCAACATATTGTTCCAAGCATCAGTGAAATGATAGAGGTGTAGAAAAACCGAACTGCAGTGTATTGTGGATTTCGCCAATAAGAAAGGTACTGCTTCCAAAGACAAGTCGCAAACTGATCCATGGATGATCGTGAGTACTTGGTTGGAAAATACAATTCTTTCGAATCAATTCTTGGTTTCTTTAGCCTTTGAACCAAATCTCGGTTGCGTCTGAGACATAATACATGGACAGTATGAGAAATAATATATTTACTAATTTGACAAGCATACAAAGAGAAACAGAACATACAGAAATAATTTTGACTGCCTATAGACTTCAGCGAAGTCTACACCTAATCGGGTTTCTTCTAATGGTGAAGTAACTTCTAACATCCAAGTTGCAGGATTATGTCCAGTTTTTATCTTCCGAACTCCTTCGATTGCCTACATAACATATCTAACCCAGTTAAAGTCATGCATCCAATTAGCAACTACATATCAATAAAAGGAGCCAAAATTAGTTGATAATGGGTCAGTTTGACTTGACATACTTTTCATCCAAAACTTCAAAGCTTTTTAAACTCGAGTGTTGTGTCCGATATCATTACATGTTTCTATTGTTTCAATAATGATTATAACACTTTGTATAACATGGTCCAGGAATTTTTTATGCAGTAACAAATGAAATACACTTTAAATCCATTCGACCCATTTTCTTTTGAGCTGTCTTTTTTTTTTCTTTTCATTTTGACCCATTAGAGATACAACAGTTCGAATTTGCCGCCGCTTATATGTACAGGAAAACCTAACCTCAAGATACTCGACAAGTTTGCATGATCTGGGGCCAAGTGGACCTGCATAAATGAGTTGCCCTCCTCGTTTCATAAATAGGAGCTGCATTTCAGAATTAATTAGTTTGCATTGAAAATGTATCACTGATATCTTTGTTAAACTAAGAGAGGTTTAAGGGAACAACCTCATCAAAGGCCTCGAAAATGTCAATGCTGGGTTGGTGTATAGTGCAAACAATCGTTCTTCCGGTGTTTACAATGTTCCTCACTGTCCTCATCACTATAGCTGCAGATCTTGCATCAAGTCCGGAAGTGGGCTCATCCATGAATACTATAGAAGGGTTGGCAACTAACTCAACAGCTATAGTTAGACGCTTTCTTTGTTCAGTTGACAAGCCATCAACACCAGGCAGACCAACCAATGCGCCTTTCAGTGGAGTGAGCTCAACAAGTTCCATCACCTCATCAACAAAAATCTAACAAAGAGCAAGAAGGCCAGATTCATAAGCCATCGTCTATAAAGGAGATGCAGCAATAGATCAACCCATTTAGAAAGATCCATGAACCATTTGGGTCGTTCCATTTGAATAATAAGAATGAGATGTTTACTTTTGTACTTTTAAACTCCTATTTTAACTTTCACAATGAATGATTTTTTAAAATGAGTATATTGCTATACAAGTCGAAAATACGAACCTAAAACTTGACCTAAATCCATACAACATGTGACACATATTTTCCACTTTTTCTCTTCCCTTATTCTCACCGATAGTTATTACATGTGCACCAATCAAATTGTCATGTCTAGATTTAGGCCTACATTTTTACGTCTATATATCATTTTTCTATTAAAATATAGGGTTAAGTGCACCAAAATGTATTCAACTATAGGCCGATATCTATTGTGTGTATCCAACTATAAAAATTTGGTGAACTCAACCCTAAAATATAACATGTTTTTAACGTTACTTTTACTAAGAAGATGTGTCTATATTTTGTATCACGATTTTACAAAACTGAAAAATGTAGTCTTAAAAGTTCAATAGATTTTATAATGCCAAATTATATAAATTATGGATGAATCTGATAGCATGAAAGTTTAAATCTATACCTTTTGTGTTTTGTAATTAACATCTGATGGTAAACGAAGCCAGGCCGAAAAGAGAAGTGATTCTAGAACAGTCAAACAAGGCGAATGAATGTCATTCTGCTCACAGTAACCTGATATTCTAGCAAAAGTTTCTTGCGACTTTGGATATCCAGAAATATGGATACTTCCTTCAATTACTCCACCAGTTTTTCTTCCAGCTAATACATCCATTAGGGTAGTCTTACCAGCACCACTTACTCCCACTAATGCAGTAAGCACACCAGGCCTAAATGCTCCCGTAACATTTACCAACAACTGCAATCTATCTTCTGCAACCCCTTGTTGCTTCAATTCCTAATTAAGTAATCAGACCATGTTATCTACTGTTACTAAAAAGAATAGTCATTGAAAAATAACACGCAAATTTACATACCACAGGGATATCAACATAGTAATTGATATTGCTGAATGCCATGGAAAGTGGTTGAAATGGTAGAACCATGCCTCTTTGATTGATATTCTTTCCTGACGAATGATGATACACGGTTTTGACTAATAAATTTATATGTTGAAGGTGAAAGAAAGAAAGAAAGGACCCACATTATGAAGTAAATGTGGAAGTTACGACTCATATAATTAGGTATGCATTGATTCGGGTTATGTTTACTCTCTAGCGAGTCAAACGGGTAAAATAGAATATAGAATATATGGATTAAAAGGAAATGGGTTGAATGGGTCAAATGGGTTAAGAGTCACCCAAGTGTACTTTTCATGCATAAAACCTCCAAAATCGTTGTATTAAAAAAGCTAGATTATCTTCTAAATAATAGTTTTCTTCTAATCGTACTTGACATTAATGATTTATATAAAATAAAAGACAGGAAGTGTTTATGATCAACCCGACCCACTTCAACTAGTACAAACAATTACTCGTTTTGACAAGTAACTAAAACCACCCCTGCCTACCCATTTGCCACCTCTATTACGAAGCAATGCTTAGTTGCATACCTGTGAAAGAGCCCGAATGCTCCAAGAACTCTCTGAGCTGAATGACAACACTTTCACCATTCTTTTTTCCATCTTTGTCCTTGCATTCTTCTGAAACAACAGCTTGGCTCTTTCCCAACGCTATAAGGACAGAAGTTATCAGAATTTATTCATGTCTCTTCTAGGAAAACTGTAACCCTCAAGGAAGAAGATGTGTAAATTAAGAAGGGATTGTCATGTAGAAAGAATGGACAGCTTACGATTAAGGTAAGATAGGAAGAAGGTGAAAAGAGCATTGAATAAAATAGTATATCCAAGCAAGGCACCAAGACCAATCCAATACCAATACGTCTGAGGGAAAATACTACGTGTTTTCAGCAACCTCTCACCTAAGGTCATTGTTGATTGGTTCCCTCTCTGCATGTACATAATTAGAAGTATAATGTATGGAGATTATCCCAGATGAATACGTGTTAACTTCTTTAATATTCAATTCGCAGTTTTTAAGCATCTACAGATGTTAAATTGTATGTTTTAGAATGATTACTTTATTCCATGAGTGCCCAAGAAACTCATTCACAGATGCTGCATTTTGAGCATACATCAAAGGAGAAATCCAAAATCCCCAAATCCACCATTTCGGTATACTATCTGTTACAAGGCAGGAAGGAAAAAAAACGTTAAAGAATACTAAAATGACGAACATCAATATTGACATCACAAGAAAATTTGAAATTCTAGTTTACCTCGTGAAATTACATATCCACCAAGAGCCATGACAATCAACATTGCAAAAGATCCGAAGGTATTAGCCACAATCATATTACGGCCCAACGCTCCCATCAACCGAAACAGACTAATAGACATTTGGTGCAGGAAGAAAAATAGTAGAAACTGCTTTAAGAACCTAAAGATATAAAAAACAACCTTTAAAACCTGTTTATGAGGAGCATCATGCAGTATAAGAACGTACCTGATAATATTTGGATCAAGTCCAACGACGTAGTATGAAACTACCACCCAAATACCAGACTCAATGAGTGAAGTTGGGATACTTAAAACCCAAGATGGAAGTGTATAAACCCAACAAGGATAGAAATGCAAATCTCTATGCTTGTAGATCACCGGAAGCTTGGCAACTAACATCGAGACTTCTGTGAACCCGTTGAAAAGAAGAATAACCATAGAAAAATAGAGTTCCCCGAGATATAAGCCTCCATCATCAACCGTTCTATGATGTAAAGTGCTCCGAAAGAAGACGCTCATTGTGATTAAAGCAACTATTAGAAGCTGGAAAATAAGATACGGTACTTAGGATTAGCGTATTTCAATAACCGAACTTAAGTTTAAGGGTTGAGTGTTGGAATATGAATCAAACTTTATCTAAAATTCAGTTGTATGTAAAATGCATCCAACTTTTAAAGTTTCTATTATTATATGTAATTATGTATCTGACTTCTTATAAGTTGTAAACCGGTTGCATGACACCGAATTTGATGACATTACACTGGTTTTGATGAAAAGGCACCTGACATGGCAACTTATATGATAAGGCACCGGTTTTGATAAAGTAGCTCCTGACTGACTACATAGGATAGCAGTAGATGACACTTTAGTACATAAATAGAGCTTTTACAGTTGAATACGTACAATAAAATTTAGATATAGTTCGCTACATTTTTGGACATAAGTTTAATAACTAAATGGTTACATTACCTGAATGAATTTGAAAACATAGATAAACGAGTTCCGTTGCATCAGAAGCAATTGCCAGTTAAAGCTTGTTTTAAGAAGTTCTCGTTTCTTGACACCATAACAAGAAGTTGATAAGGCTGCAGGATGATTGTACCGCCTATCAAATGGAACGTTTAGTTCCTCAACTAAGTTTTTTCCAACTCGATATGAACAAAATGCTTCAGCAAACTTTTTGACAGGTATGTAACGATAAGATCGATCTGGAACAGACCAATACTGTTCTTGATCCTTCTCGGAAACAACCTGCGTCATATAACTTATGTTAATGAAATAGAACTATGGTAAGTTACTAAGTCATTCACGTTATAATCATGTAGCAACTTACTTCTTGGAGGAAGTCTGCAACATTCTTTCTTTTCGGGCAGTGAAACCCCATATATGAGAAGAAATCAAGAGCGGCACTTCGTGGACCTTGATATACTATATGACCCTCACATATGAGAATAACATCATCGAACAAATCGTAAGTCTCTGGAGCAGGTTGAAGAAGAGAAATGACTGTGGTCCCATCAAGTGCACGGGTCGAATGCCTAAGATACTTTACTATTTGATATGTTGTTGAGCTATCAAGGCCATTTGATATTTCATCCATGAGAAGAACTCTAGATGGACCTACCAATAGTTCACCTGTCAGTCACACTACACCGTTAGATCGATTACAAATCAGATACATTTATCAACTTCACGACTTCTGATATACAATGATCAAAAGGTTGTTGAAATTGTACCTGTCGTAAGCCGTTTCTTTTGGCCCCCCGAGACCCCCCTAAGCATTTCATCTCCAACCACAGTATTTTCACATGTATCCAAGCCTAGAATCTTTGTGAAAATAAATTTTATACTTCAGAAAATATCAGAGGTTCAATCCTAGAATCTTTGTCAAATTCACATTTTCCTTAGTTATATATATAAATACATACGACATAGTAAGTAGTGACAGTAGAATCTAGCAGATACCTTCAAAATATACTCCACCACAAGAGATGTCTCATGTCCCCCTAAAGCTAACGCCTAGAAATAAAATATTGATTTGTTAAACCAAATAATAAAGGGCAAATAACTCATCAATTTGGCCACCGTAAAAGGGATAGACTGGATATCTACGATATCATACCTTCATAAAAATATCCAGATCTTCATCAGGTCTTATTCCAGCAATTTTTTCTCTTCTTGTAAGTTCCATAAGCATATCTACAACGAGGACCATCATTCATCATTCTTGAACCGACAGAATGCACAAGGACAAAACACTCCATAACACACTAAACAAGCAGAATCTCCGAGAGCTTACCGTATTTAAATCCGACACCTTGACACCGTGCAGATAAATCGAGAGTTTCCTTAACAGTCATCTCTGCAATCTGCCAATCTTGTTGACTAACATAAGCTGATGTTCTCTGAGGAACAAACTCCTTCAGACCATGGCCGTTGTAAGTGATTTTTCCTGACATCTTTGAGATCATCAAGGTGAGATCCTCTGAATAAACATAATGGTGATAATACATTATTACAGACAAGTTCGCATACCTGCAACTGACGGTCAAGACGGCCAGCCAAGGCCAACAAGAGAGTTGTCTTTCCGGAGCTCGGAGGACCAAGAAGCAGCGTCATCCTGCATATAAACGTCATCTATCACTAACTACATGATTGGTTTTCACTGCCAAAACAGTATGTTGCACTGATATTGTACCTTGAGGGCCTAATTATCCCACTAACATCATCCAAAATTGTCAGTTTTCTCCGTTTCCCCTTGTATATCCTTAATTGTCTTAAGAAAGCCTGTTTGATGTTTGAAAACGGTAACCAATAAGAATACTGAAGGGCTTTCTAGCTTGATTAATATATGGATTTTTTTACAAAATTAGATTGTAAAATATAGTTTTTCCTGCAAATTAGGTACCTCGGCCATGTTAACAACGAAATTGGTTATGGTTGGCAATGCTCTACTACCAACATGAAAAAAAGTTTCTACTTTCAAATTCTGAAATCTGACTTCAATCTTTGGAAATTCCAAATCCACCCTGCAATTTAAGTAAGAAAAATTGTTTTAAAAATGTGTACAAATGTAGGAATGCTTCTTAGATTCTATCTTGGAATAAAAAATTAAGGCAAATAATTAATTATATGTGACAATGACCTTATCATTTGGTAACATACATTTATTTAGTAACGACATGATCTTTTTTACTTTAATTAAACACGTACTAACGCTCTAGCAAGTCTTAGATCTGAACATTTGTCCTTGTTAATAAATTTATAAAAACATTAGTTATTTTAGTTGCATAACTTCAAATTTAACATTCTTCATACTATCCAAATAACTCAAAAATATACGCCTAAAGATAAATACATCTCGCAATTTTCATTAATTTTTGTACACGTCAATAAATTAGAAACTAAAAATAATTTTAACTAAAAACAATAGGCCTAATAAATTGTAAATAACAACAATACTAAGTATATATAATAAGTATAAGTATTCTATTCTATTACTAATAAATAATAGTTTGCAATTATGTGTTCCTGATCATTGCCATCTGTAAAAAATATAACCGTTAAAAGGTGACATAAAAATAAAAACTGAGATTAAAATGAAAATTACGCATCAAAACGAAGTCGCATTCGATCGAAAAACCGCTTCCAATCATCATCAGCAGAACTCAACAACCGATCTAACACAACTTTAAGCTCTTCAATTTCAAGCTTATTAACATCAACTACTTCCTTCGAATCACCAATCATATTCGTAAATACACCTTTACGAACTCGATTATACGTCGGTAATCTCTCAATCGCCGCCCATCGTAACGCCTCTTCGTCATCACCGTCTTCACGGAATGATGAAGATCTAGCCGACAAATTTTCAGAATAATTCCACATTCTGAATATTACAAACTGAAGATTTGAAGTATAAAACCCTAGATTTGAGGCGAAACCTTATCAGGATGATAAGGTCACAGGAAAAATAAGCTTATAGAATCGTAGTTACAGCGAAATATATGTATAGCTGCATTTATATTTTGAGTCTAGTGGTTGAACTCAGCATTTATGGCGGGCTTTCGCTCTGTTCTTTTTCATCAACTTTTTTCAGTTTTTTAAGCAAAACGTTATTCTTACACTATAAAATATTTGGGACCTAGATATCTATTTTCTCCTAGACATAAATATTACTTTCCCATACAAATTGCTTTTTCTAATGAAGATATTTTTTTAAAACAAAATATGGAGTATCATATTTCCAATTAATATAAAAGTCTAGGAGGTTGTCAAGAGTATTAAAAGTTAGTTGTTGTTGATCAAATATAATTATTATATTATTTTATAAATTTTAATCTTCTATTTTATGATAAATACATATTTAGTTACTTATATTAAGTTTAACAACACTTAAATTAGATACGGTTAACTACATTAAATATTTATTTAAAAGTTAATTATTTTCTTCATTTAAAAACATGTCATTTGACTCTATTTTTAAACTTATAGAAATTGATTAGTGATTACCTGTTTATGATTTGTAGTTTTGGAAACATCAATTGTTTCGTTGTTCATTTACACTCTCCATTTCAGTATTGAAAATACTAAGAGTAATAAATTGAGATACAATAAAAAGTTAAACAACATTTAATAGTTATTTTTTATAAATTGATAATATTTTTCAAATAAAAAATGTATTTTAATAAGAGAAATGCTACATCCACTAATAATTTACAAACAAACTACCACAACATATGGCATAAGTGTTGAACTAATTAAAATATATCAAAGTTTCTCTCTCTTATTCATCTCTCCTAATTTAATTGATCCACATCCTATTGTGAATTATATTTTGTAAAGTTTGTGTGATTCTATCATTTCTCTTTTAATAATAAAAATTGGACATGCTATGGGCCTGTTTGGCATGGAGCTTTTCGGAGCTTTAGCTTTTAGTTTTTGAACGAAAAGCTCCTATGAAAATAAAAGCCTTGTTTGTCATGTACAAGCTGTAGCTTTAGAATCTAACGAAAAGCTCAAATTCTCAAAGCTACTAGAAGTAGCTTTTCGCGAAAAGCTCCAAACCTAAAGCTACAGCTACAGCCTACAGCCTACAGCTACAATCTACAGCTACAGCTACAGCCTACAGCTAGTTCACCAAACATACCCTATGTATGGAATTCAATAGTAACGGTTGGGGAGATACTGTTTTAATTACAACAAAAAATAAAAATAAAAACATAAAAATCCTAGTTTATTTTATATATTAATATAGATAGATAGATAATATTTTTTTATATAAACAATGATGTTTAAAAAGTTGTTTAAAAGAATCAATAATAATAAATGTATGTTTACCTAAAAGTCGAAAATAGTCAAATATTTCAATAAATACATCTCAGTATTTTACATTGAATTTAGAAAAGAAAATGATCGAATATATAAACGTACGAATAATGTTTTTCTATCGTTTCAAAAAAACTTGTACTGTAACGCCTTAGGATCGTGCTTTTATTCGTTAAGAATCTATCGTAAGGAAATTTAAAGTTTTTGTTTCATTATTGATCCGATCGTAATCGTATGTTTGATGGTCATACTCATTTTTTTTTATATATATAATAATAACAAATAACAAACTTATTACAATGTATTTAATGCCTAGGCATATTCCAATTTGCTGGAGACAAAAAGAATTTGATATACAAGTTCGTCATAAATATTTTGCATTACCTATTCTATAATTTTTGAGTTCTTAAACAATAAATATTAGTAATAAATACTCTTTTAAATAATTATTATAATTATGTAATATCATAGATATATATATGTCATTGTAACTATGAACTTTAATAGTGACAATGATAAATAAATAAATAAATAAATTATACAAATATTGAGTTCTTGGTTATGAATAACATTAAAAAAACTCAATTAAATAAATATATTTAACAATGATAATGATAAATAAATTCTATAAATATATTAAACAAATATATGTATTCAATGTATGTGCTCAATGTGTCTATGTAGGTCGTTTATGTCTTTTTTATGATTTTATAATAAAGTGTGCACAATACATAGAAGAACTATTTGTATTTGTTAAATATATGTCCATTTCTTTTTTGGTTATAGAGTTTATTATTAACTTAATTATTTAATGAGAATTCCTTTATCATACATGATATTTTTTATTGTAATGATTGTTTTAATTTTGTTGTGAATTTTGATACTCTCACATGGTGATGATTTTTCGCATACATGTCTTTACATTAAATTGGGATTAAATAGTTTTCGTACGCTCATATTAAATAACTTTTATATATGTGATGAGTTGATGAGTCATTTACATAAAACATCCATATAAAGCAATAGTTTCCTTTTAATATGTGAGAGATCTAATGGGTTTAAACTCAACTTCAATGTTTACTACAGTGATAATAAAATTATTCATGTGTTAAAAAATGGATAAAATTATTAATCATTGATAAATAGACACTGTTATGACATTCACCTACTGAAATATATATTTTTTTTGTATTTTTTTATATATGACAACTAATGAGTTTTCACTTAGACATACAAAGATATTTGAAAATTGTCGCCATTGATGTCATATCACGGTGATGGCAACAACAAAAATATGTACTTTTGAGTAATATAATATATGTACTTCGCTTATTGAGTGTATGAGAACACAACTTATGATCTTTGGTATATTGTGGGGTTTGTTCCTAAAAACAATAATATGTTATCACTCTTGAATGTTTAATATCATATCTTAACAATGGTATCAATATAAAGATCCGTGATTAATTAACTACTTTATATTCCTCAATGTATAATATAAGAATTAGTAGTACAAACAATTATCAATATGAATTATTTAAGAATTGAATTGAATAAATCTGTGCATTACACGGGCTTTTCCTACTATAATATATAACAAATGAACAAAGTTGTATTGATTATTAGATGATATATATATCAAGCAATAATGAAAAACAGTGTTGCAATACAAGTTTTATAACATGATTATTAAAATTCATTTAACTAAGTAATTGTAATTTTTATAAACTCTATAAATTTTTAAAAAACAACTTATGTTTCTCAAGATAATTTTTATAACAATCTCCTACATTTTTTACCTACCAAACAACTTATAGCTTATACTCTTATAAACTATTAATTTATGCTCCAATAACTTACACAAGTTAGTAACCAAATATACCCTTAAATGTTTAAAGTCTAAATCATCATTATATACCAACAAAAGGGAGCACATAATTAACATGAACCAACGGTCATTAAAGTTACAAAAGATTATGAGTGACATTGATTTGGGACCAGCTGGAGTATATGTTTATATGAAAATAACGTTTAATTAATGGCGAATGTACATATTTAAAAGTAGTTCACTGGCTAATGATGATAGATGAAAGTATGCCACATTCGGATGCATACAAGTATTACGTCATTTTGGAAACATTCAAATATTTTTAACATTTTTTGAATAAATATGATAATCAGAATAATTCCTTTATTTTCAAAACAATACCTTTATTTTTACAATATTGAAGACATATAAATAATCATAATTATAATCATAATCATTTATATCATTAAAACATACCAATTGAAGATTTTATGTATATATATCCAAACTAGATTTAACCCGTGCGATGCACGGCAATTTAAATTAAACAATATTTATATTCGCAATTTTTATAAGTTTAATAGTATAATATTATTTTTCAATTAGTGTTTGAATAAGATTCATAGATTTTTTATTAATTAATATTACATTTAAATATTATCTAACTCTATCTAAATCTATTTTTTAATTTATCTTTTAAATTTAAATAATTGTTTATTTTTAAATTATGAGAAACCGCCACGTGTCATTATGCTTATGTGGCAAAATATAGAACAATATTTTATTTTCCTTTAGTATATATATATAGATAACACCCTATCACTTTTCCATGTGACTAAAAAAATAAATTGTAAGATAGGGGCACGTATCTTTACTAGTCTATTTGTATGAAGTTTTGATAATGTAGAAACGCTTTAGGGCCAGTGAGCATGGTCCTCAAAGCCATTGATATGATGAATTGATGATTTCAACTTAACATGAATGAGAGATGACTATTCAATTTGATAACTAGTAAATAATTCAATTTGAGTTGATCTTTTTGAGGAAAATTACAAAATATAGTTATAATTGTAAATAATTTATTTTTTTATATAACAGTATCGAAGTAAACTTCTAACTATTAAGTTGAGGGTTCATATCTTGAAAATGGAATAATTATATATATTTATAAATAAATATATATACTCATGATAATAGTGAGTGCAAGTGCTCTCATTTCTAAAAAAAATATTTATTTTTAAAATTAATTATGTATAACCAAATATTGTTTGTTTATCTAAAAAAAGAGTTATGTATAACAAAAAATTCAATACAACTGTAAGATTTAAAAAAGAAAGGACCAACAATTGTTTGTCATCAAATCCATATAACCTCATAGGTTAAGTTAACTAGTTAACCATATATCGCATCTCTAGTTAACGTAAGACTTATTGATTGTATTACATAATTCCTAAAAGATTAAAGTAATAAATAAAATCAGGAATCTAAATTTTCTTAGCTCATAATCCTCCTAAACTACTTAACTACGGAGTACTTAATAATCAGGAAGAAAAATACTAGTATTCGAAGGTTGCAAAACTGCTAACAACAATAAATGTGAAATAATAAATGCTAATAAATTTGGTAGGTGTAGATCGATGTGTTTCACAAATTTATCCATTTGACAGATTATTCGGATCATTTTCACACATCGTTTTCTTTCCAAATCGAATCCATTTCTGTACCGGTTCTGAAAAAGCGAAGAAAAAGGGGATTTTTTAACTTAACACAATTTTTCAAAATTAAAAATGATCAGTTTTCTATAGTTATAGTAATAAACTGAAACGATATAATTATATAAAAATAAAATAATTCATAGTGGAAAACAAAAACCTTCACATTCACGTGTACATAAAATGGGATGCCCGAATTTGCATTTTTAATGATTATTGCAACATTTAAAAATTTGTAACATTTAAAAATGAAGATTGGATAATTAACTCTACAAAAATAATTAAAGATGTTCACGCAACCTCATTTCTAATTTTTATCTTTAAAATGACATGATTTGTACGTAACAAATTTTATATAACTTTATACGAATAGACTTCTATCTTCATAGGGTAAAAATAATAACCTCATTTTTAATGTTTAACTTTAAAATGATATGATTTGTATGTAACAAATTTTATACATAACTTCGTACGAATTGACTTCTATCTTCATAGGGTAAAAATAATATCAATAGTGATGTAAAACATATTAATATAAGGTTGTGTTGTGTAGGGATCAAAAAGCTACAAATCACCTCCCAATTTTTTACCTCCAAAGAAAATCAAAACACCACCAACAATTAAAATTATAAGAGTATAGATCAAGACCGAAGTAGTTGAACACTGCAAAGCTGATTATTAAAAAATTAAATCTAAATATTCATGATTACAACTCATCCAAACACCCCTTATACAAAGTAAACTGATGCTAAAAAGCAAGACAGGTGAATTAATTAGGAATCACATCATAGTCCATACACAGGTAAAAACAATGGAATCAAAGAAGTGTATCAAATTATTACTCATACTTGTTCTTGGCATACATTTTCAATAGGGTAAAAAAGATGAGCAAAAATCCAAACTTTCCCACTTGGAAATGATTCACAAGCACATAAGTAGAAATATGCTGCTAGATTCCTAAAGCTAATAATAACCATTCACTAAGAACTTACCTTGAACATAAAATGAACACACGTCTTTCTTTGGCATGTAAAATGTAATGTAAGGGTTGAGGGGTACCTTAAAAGCATAAAAATCTCTCAAAGTTTTTGCCTTTTTCGTGTTCATCATATATAACTTTTGTTACTCCATCACAACTTTGGCACCAACGCCTTTCATTTTCTCGATTATTTGTTCAGCTTCTTCTTTCGTCACTCCTTTCTTGAATACAATGGGCGCCTTTTCAACTAAATCTTTTGCTTCCTTAAGCCCGAGATCAGTACAGCTCCTCACTTCCTTAATAATCTTGATCTTTGAAGCTGCTTCAAACGAGTCCAATTTGAGTTCAAAAACGGATTTTTCAGGCTTTGCCTCTTCTTTTGCTGCAGTTTGACCTTTTCCCGTCGCACCTGCTAACCCAGCAGCAGCTCCTGGTTTCATCACCGCCACAGTTGGCAGCTCCTTCATTCCCATCTTTTTCATCATTATTGACGAGAGTTCTGCCACTTCAGCTAACGTAAGTGATGACATTTCATCTACTAGCCTCCATACACGGTCTGTTGGTGGGCTGCGGTGTTCGGTCGGGTCAAATGTTGCAGGGTCATAATCTGTTGGCAACCTCCTTTGGTCAATCTCAATTTCTTCCTCTTCTTCTACTTGTCTTGCAGGTTGACTAAACTTTCTAGTCAAACATGTTGACTTTATGGAATCAAGTACAATAATCGGAGAACATATAGATTTTGAACAAAATCCATTGGGTAAATGATGTCTAAGCCTTAAAAACAAACTCATTTTTTATAATTTTTATGATCACTAGTTAAATTTTGACTGGCCTAAAAAGAACCCATTTGCAAGCTCTTGCGATTGGACTTAGTTGTCTGCACAAAAAAAAAGAACAAATAAGAGTTGGGTATCAACAAATAAAACAGCACATGAATCTTAAAATGTGTTTGGTCCTTAATAAAAGATGAAAACTTTCATGACACAATTACAACTCACTCATGCAAATGAGGTTAAGTAGAAAGTATACCCCATACAGTATCCAGTATCATAAAAGAACACAATTAATCTGCAGTTTACATTTTACTTTAAAGAGATTCACGGTCACATGTTTCATTCATCATCAAATGCGTCAACTAGCAGCCCATATTCTTAAAAGATCTTATACCACGATGAACATAAAGATCATAGATTTGAGTGAAACAAAGACCATTGACTGAAAATGAAGCTGCAATTTAAGTAATGATGATGATTGATGATGTAAAGCTATGAAATTTAATTCAACCCAATTGAACTCATTGGGAAACCATTCAACATATTGACAAGAATTCCATTTTGCCCATTGAAAGCAACTGAAATTTCATATGCCATCTCCAAACCTACAAAGTAGGACATTATAACAAGACTATGCAGACTTTAACAACGGGAAATTCGTGTGATGATGGAGAAAAAAAGTACAATCAACTAACTGTATATGAAATCTATCATATATTCACAAATCACAACATAAGACCGGCATAAAATCAATCATTTGTGATGATCTACATTCCAACAATAACAATATAACATAGCTGAAATATGTCTCCCAAAAGGTCAATCAGCACTACAATAAAAATACTAATCGAGTATTAATACATTAACATTAACATATAGCATCTATTCTAATCACCATTGCAATATACAAATTACATACTACCTAGGTGATTTTATAATTTGTAGCACAGAATGTATAATCTGACATTTAGAAGTTACAGTCGAATTTACAAGACCTTAAATAATCAAAACAAACTTATTCAATCAAACAAGCCCTAAATAACCTAAACAATCACCGCATAAAAATATTTCGATAAAAGATTAAAAAAAATATTACTCGACGAATTTGAACTTACCAGATTACATGACACAAAAAAATATATACTTTATTTTATTTTACCTTCAATGAAATTAAAATCCATTTTTTTTTACACAAGAAACCACCCAAGAAATATTGCATATAATTAAAGGTATACACTTGCTTCGTGTTTATAAATAAAGTAAATTGGGGATCTTTACGAGTTTTGTAATCCAAATTCAACGAGAGAGAGAATATAGAAGAGAGGCGTACCTGGCTTAGAAATGGCGGAGCTCCAAACTGCTGGCTACGATGGAGATGGCTGACTGATGAAAGATTTGGGTTTTACTCCATTTTCGCATGTTAATTTCTTGTTATTATGGGCCATTGGGCCGTTATTATATTAGACCATCTAGTAATCCGACCCAATTTGGGGTTTGACCAGTCGGGCTACAGGTTTATTCAATCGGATAGCAGCAAAATCTATCAAAATTCTTATTTAAGATATTTAATACATATTTTATCAATTTTAGATACATAGCATAATTAAAGTGAGATTTATGTACCTTTATTTACACCGAAATAATGGAAAAAAATAGATTTAATTTGAGATTCAAGAGACAGATATAATGTTCAGGCAGATCAGAGATTAGTTGTCGGAATTTATTTTAGTTAATACACTTGTATTTTTATTCAAGCAAAAGTTTAAATTTAAATGATACTATATGTTTGTGTTTTCAATTATCAATGATATTGAAACGTGATATATCCTTCTACTTTATTATTCTAAAGTATCATCTTAACAAATTAGGAATTTACTCGTGACAAATAACAAATCATCATATGAGAGAAAAAATAGGTATTACTAAACATACTATTTTAATAACGGGAATATCACATTGAGAATTGTGATACTGCATTGAAACTGTGTTATGTGAATATTAACTAATAAATTTAATAAATTTGATTAGTATATTGAACTTGAGCCGAAACAATGCTATATGACTCAAGTTTATGATATCAAGAGAATTAGTAAGAGGGTTAAATAGGAAGTGAAATCATTTTCCAAGTAGTTTTCACTTGCATACTTTTTGGACCTAATATAAAATAAGCCCAGACCAAAAAGAAGCCCATAAACTTGAATATTACTTTTTGTCCAATCTCCCAATAAGTTTTCACTTGTTTACTGTATTTGGATCTGATATAAAATATGCCAGACCAGAAAAAGCCCATTAGCTTAATTTTTATTTTTTTACCCAATCTCCCCAAATTCGTTTGCTATATCCATCGCTCAATTCCATCGAAGAGAGAAAAAAATAATCATAAACAAGCTTCGAAAGTACTCATACACGGTCTTCTTTCTCAATTCCATCACTAAATTAACCTTAATTACAACTTTGTAGGCTTTCATCGTTTTACGAAATTCAACATTTCAGGTATAATAATACCGTACTTTTTTATACTTGTTAACAGTCAAACACTTGCTCAAAACACATGGCGAGTTCATTTTCATCTGAGGTTATGATTGAAACCCTAACTAACAGAGGCTGGTGTTTTCGTGATAACAATTATATCAAAACCCTAATCCACACTAATGATTCAATGGCCGTTGAATCGGAGCTCTGTAACATCGACCTACGAGCAATTGGAGCTAAATCCTTACCCGATTTATCCACCCGAAGTAAATCCACTCATTTTTCTGGCCCCAAAGTTCTTCAGGTAACACTTGGAATTGGAAACATGATATAACAAAAAAAAAAAAAGTATTTCGCCTGATATTTGTCTTTTTGCGAAATGTTTTTATTATTTTACTAAATTTTTTATCTTATGCAAATTATGGTTCATCTGTGATTTTAGTGGTATATATATGGGAATGACTATTATATGCAATTCAAACGAGCTATATAATGTTTATGCGAGATATTTTGATTCTGTGCGAGAGTTTTTTAATTTTGTACGAGATTTTTGATATTTTTTCCAAATTATGATTTATCTTATGAACATATGAATTGCTATTGATATGCGAATTTGACCGATATATATACCGTCATGCCAAGTTTTTGATTTTATGCTAAATTTCAAGTGTTATAACATTAAATTTTGGTGTAAAATATGTTACTGAAGTAATTTCTCCATTATGTAGCTTATGATATGATTGTTAGATCACTAATAATTTTGATATAAGAAGTGTTGTTTATGTGTGTTTTTTAAGATTTTGTAATGGAAATGTGAACTCTGGTGTTTTTGTGCAGGTAGCTTCTGTGAGGGATATAAGTAAAAGTAGTATAGCTGCTGAGAATGCTGGAGGTTCGAGTGGTAAACGGTTATTAAGATTAAAGCTTACTGATGGACATTCTGATATAACTGCTGTAGAGTTCACTCATATTCCCTCGATTCCGGATAATGTTGTTCCTGGCACCAAGGTAGGTGTAATTATTTAATCTAAGTTGTTAGGTTTACTTTTATCTTATGGATTTCGTCATGAAGTGTGGATTGCCTGCCTTTTTCCTTTTGTTGAATATTATCAGTGAACTCTTTGCACTTTTTTTTAGGCTATTGGTTTAAATGGCGTCTTTAGATTCCGTTACACCTATGAATCACAAATTGTTTCTTTCTCATTGTGAGGTTCTAGCATGAACAGATATGCTAAAACAAGTTAACATGATGATAGTTTAAGAAGTAGACTAAAATCCATCCCCATAGTTTCAATTAAGTTTGAACACGAAGAGAGAAATAGAAGATGTGCATTTATTAGTATCATATTATTGAGTTATTGTTTATAACTCTATACCTCATGTGAGTATTCAACATAGTCTTACCAAGTGCCTAACTAACCATGGATGGTGCCACAAAATACTTTACATAATGATGAGTCATATTCGATGTTGTATGCATGGCAATGAGTCAGTGAACTTCTTTTTATAGATTTGTTACGTCATGCCATTCTTATGATTGGTGATTGATCTTTCATTGCTTTGTTACTTCTGGTTAACAGATTCGCCTGGAAAATAAAGTTGTAATGCACAACGGGATTTTATGCTTGAACACAAAGGTAGTAACTGTTCTTGGAGGTATTGTTCCATCATTGTATGAAGAGTGGGAGATGAACCAAAAATATGCAGGGTTCGCCCGTTCAACCTTAAAGCTGTCACAGAGTGATGAATCTGGTGGTCCGCCACCTTTTGAAAAGTTCCAGGCTGGAGCACTTTCACGTCGGGTCAATCAACAAAGCAGATCTTCTGGTTAGCATAAAGAAACATTTTGAGAAATGCTAGACTTACAAAAGAATTCTTACAAGATGATGTGGCATATGAAATTGGCCAATTACATTTCATACTTCTTTTTTTTTCATCAAATCATTTTGTATGATTACTTTTGTAAAGTCTTTGTACGCATAGCATTTCTCAAACATTTTTTTGGTCTGAAAATTGCTCATCATCTGTTAAATAAAGACTTCTTTTCTTTCATATTCTCGTGAATTTCTTATTTATAGTTTATTGTTGATCAACTATAGATAACTCTAAGGCAACATTAAAAGCTTCTGGACCCATTGTTATTGAAAAGGGTATAAGGTCTGCTCCTACACAGGCTAGCGGATCGCAGCCTTCTGATTTGAAAGCTAGTAGCAGGGATGGTAGTGTGAATCCAGGTTCTCTTACTGAGATGACCAAAGATAAACAACCTGCTTCTGAAGCAAGACCAAAAGAAGGTGATGCATTTACTATTAATACGATAACCATATGGTGAATTGAGGTCAAATATGACACAAGTACAATTCATTTTGTATTTTCTTCGCTGTCTATAATATGATTATATTGATAAAGTTCTTCATGTTTGACAGTGGCCGAGTCTGTCCCTGTACAAAATCAGGCTGCTGCACAAAAACTTCTTCAGAAAATGAGTAATTATAACCGCAATGAAGGGCATTCTAGAGGTTGGAAACAAAGAGGGAGGGGTAAGGATGAGGAGGAATCTGCGGTTCTGACTCTAGATGAATGGGAGAGAAAAAGAGTTGGTGGGAGCTCTTCATTTAAGCAAGAAACCCTCAAACTTAATCAAGATGAAGATCTTGCACGTCAGCTTCAACACCAATTTGATTTGGAAGACTTTCATGTTAGCCTTCTTTCTTTCTTTCTTTCTTTCTTTATTTCTTGAGTAGTGTTATGTGCTTCTGGAGTCGTCAACTTCCATCCATATTCATAAGAATGGGTTCTATGTGGGTTATGTTTACTCTCAAATGATTCAGTTATTATTTTTTTGACTAGATAGGGCTAGGGATGTGGGCCAAGTTGGTCAAATGGTTTAATAGGTTGGAAGTTTCCTAAAGTGTACATCGAAATCGGCGTTATTAAGTTTTTAATTTATTTTATTACTATTGTAACAAAATAGTTTACTGTAAACATGTTTAACACATTATTTATTTATACAAAAGTCTTAAATTTGACAACGATGTGGTTGCGGGTCAACCCAACACTAATAAGTAATAACTGCCCGTTTCAGCCCTAACACGTTTACCCTTTAACCAACTTGCTCACCTTGTCACCTATGCATTCTTCTAATAGTTGTTTGGCAAACGGTCAACTTCCCTTTGAAGGGAATCTAGTGATTTATTAACTATCATCCAAAGTGAAAAAAGGTCATTTGTTTTGATTTTTTATATGTAATCACAATCATAGCTCGGATCAAGTAAATATGATATGACATGGTAAAGTTCTGATTTCTTCAGGAGCAGAGGGGTCCTCATGTGACAGAAGCAGATGATATCAGAATGAGCATGTTTAGTTTTGAAAGAGATGATCCCGGAGCCCATGGTAGGGGAGAATTCAGGGGAAGGGGAAGAGGCAGGAGAAGAGGGAGGGGTCGTGGCAGAGGTGGCTGATATCAGGTAACTCTCTCAGAGTCTCAGATTAGTGTACTAAATTCTAAATATTAAATAAACCATGAATTGGTAAACCGTAATAAATCCAAATATTTCCCTTCACATGTACTTGGAGGATAATATATGGAGTATTAGAGTTACTCCATAGTAAATATCAACCATAAGTTAAATCATCCTCTAAACTCAAGTTGTATGATAAGCTTAAGCTGAGTTCACTAGCAGTTTAAAACATCTATTGATACCATCCCACCAAGGAAGCCAATTTTCGAGAATAAATCCTCAGAAACTATGACTACTGGAAGTTTGTATGCTTTATCACTATGATTAAAGTATTAATTCTGTGAATTTTGTAATTGACAGGATTCAGGAATTATGTTTGTATCCTTCATGATCTGAAATGATATGCTTCTTGTTGTCTTGTCGACACCTTAAGAGTTTAATAAGTTGCATGCTTTTTTTGGTGTCTTGATATGCGCTTGGCATCACACAATACTTCCCAGACAGACTAAGTGTGGCATAGCGACAAGAGAATTTTGTACTAGAGGTTCATAGATAGCGTAGTCCGTTTTCTAAAAACTCCAAGGGGAAATGTACAAAGAGTAGTGTTACAATATGTTATTGATATTTTGGATTTCTATATTTTGTTTCTTGTAACAAACTCATCATGACCCACCAACAATAATTAGAGAAGATGCAAACCCATGAGATCCAGCTTTACACTAAAGCTATGTTGGACTTGGGTGTGGAGGTGGGGTTTGAAGTACCACTAGCTTCCATTGACAAACTGCAACTAAATATGAGGAAAAGCGCGTCTTAACAACCACTGAGATCCCGAAGACATAACTGACCCCTGGAACTTGTGCGCCTACAAGTATTGCTTCTTTGCTGGAGGTTCTAAGCTATAGCTTGATAGGGTTTGAAGATACCATGAAATCGTCAAGAAACAACGCTGAGAACCCATCAGAACACTACTGACTCAGAAAACAGGAGACAACAGTAAATTGAAGGAGCTCAATTGCTCAAACCAACAACATTAACCATGTTAACACCTGTCTGTAGAATCACCCAACCGCATTATCAAATTGGCAAAACACCACATATGACCCACCTACAGAGAATTGACACAACACAACTTTTGCCATTGGATCTAACTTCAAACTATGGACTGACTGAGCCACGCCCCTTAAACAAACCACTGCTTGAACCCTTTAAGTTAAAGCACAACCGATAATCATCATTAATCATTAATCATTACTAAGTAATGAGTGAAATTTGCAACTTTATAATGAGGTAATAGAGTGCAAAATACCATTATATGCATCATAATTTGTTTAATAAGCTCGCTTTAATTGGTGATCTTTTAGCTTTCTTATTAAATGCAATATAAATTGTTTGCACAATGATTCAAAATGTCACAACTCACATTAGGAGTTGGACCACCATGGAACGAAAGATTGTACTTGTGTTATAAAGATTGCTAGAATGTGCTGGATATTGCTAGTTTTATTGATGAATCCAAAAAAAAATTTCTACAATAAAAGTAATCAAAGAAAGATTTTAAAGCCAAGATAATTTTACTTTGAAGTGCTTACAAATTGTTGCAACAAAAAATAATTTTTAAGTTATAAAGACTAATCTTGATTTTGACCATTTATTGTAGCTAATGAAGATTACTATTCTAAGCAAAGATTGATGCCCCATCTTCCCAAATGCTACATCTAATTAGTACTACAAATGACCAAAATGATTGACACAACGCCACTAATATACATAACACCATTGTTGAAGCGAGAGCACACTCTCAAACTACAAAAACAATATCAAACATTAGAGCTTCTCATGACACCTAGTGAGATCTCTTGCAATTTCCTTCTGAAACGATACTTATAATCGTAACCAAGTACTTCATTAACAAGAGACAACACACGTGGCGGTGGCAGCTTTCTCTAAAACCGAAACACTTCCAACCACAGGTTGGAAACTGCCACCACCAGCAACGTTCTCAAGGTGCTCCCATGTCAATTGCCGCCTCTCAGCCACCACAGTGGTGGCTGATTTGTCCTCCTCGAACTTGCTTTGGCATGAAAGGACCAACGCCTCATCTACTTCATGAAACATCTTCATCACATTTTGTGTTAGGTTGAGCACCGTGCGATTCCAATGATTCTTCGAGTTGTGTTGTAATGACGAGAAGACTATAGGCAAAATTACTTGTCGGTTACACATTATAAGATGGTTTATGTGTTCGTTGTTCCATAAGAAGTGTGATCGTTCCGCCACCTGAACATTATTATGGTAGGAACCAAATAAGGATGCAGTCTAAAAAGCAACCCAACCCACTTAATATGGTACTAATACATGTTGGGTCAAAATGGCAAATTTTGGATCAAGCCAAGTTGACCCACCAACGTTTCTTTGTCCATTATAAAAACCAAGGTTGTCAAGATCGGATCCTAAATAGGATCCTTTTCGCCATTACAAGATCGGAATCGTAAGATCCTACCAAAACATCATTATTTATTGAACATATATCTAAATTCGTGTAGAAAACTAACTATTAGAGAGATTAAACATTCAAACTTTTATATTATAAAGAAGATGCAATTTGTCAACAGAACATACTTTTTACTAGGATAAACATACTAAAACAAAACATCGTATTGTAGTACAATTGCATGTCATAATAAGTTTAGGAGCATATGAGCCTACAAACGAAAATTACTAACCTAAGATATCAATCGGAACTTCTAACAGAGTGATTTAGGATTTTGGGGTTTTAAACTTTTAGGTTAATTTGATAAATTGCATTTTGAAACAACTTTGTGGTAATTTTTGAACATACATTGGACTCTGAGGCTATGAGCCATTTGTAAGCATTTAAAAAAAAATACAGTTTATCCTATACGAGTAGGATTAGATCATACACCGATCTTACAAGTGATCCTATGATCCTAATGCAATCTTACCTTCTGAGCGATCCTACTTCGGTCCTGCACGTTTTTGATTGGTAGGATCGTCAGATCAGAAGATCAAGATTGCGATCTTGACAACTTTAGTAAAAAGGTTTCTTAGCTAGCATTATAAATAAAAGTAATAAAAGCTATTAATTGGTTATCAACTTTTTAGAGGTGGAAATTTGACTCATTTACTTATAAGTTGACCAGTTCAGACTATGGTCATCTCTTACAGGTCAAATGGGTAAAAGAGTGGGGCAGAAGGAAATGGGTGGAAAGTCAACATAATCCACAAAACCTCCCAAATCACCAAATTTAGATTATTATTGATATAACATCATTATTATAACCTATCCATTTTTCCACCTCTAAAATTCAGAATCACAGGATTTATAATCACTTGAGTATCATTTGAAGAACCCTATATGCATCTAAATTGAACTCAAACATGTACTATGTAACACTAAAAGCAGAATATTTGAAGCATTCTATGGTATAAAAACTCAAAGATTACCTGAAAATGGTAGCTCTCAAGACAACAACTAATACGGCTAAACAACGGAACCATAACTTTCTCAAACTCATCAGTACGAATCAACTCGAGCAACTCTTCCAACTCACTTAAGAACATCAACTGCTTCTGACTACTCGTCACGGGCCAATATTTTAACAGCCCATTTATCACAACAGTCATAAGTTTTGGTTCCTTCTCTATAAATTGAACAATACAGTACGTTAGCTGATGATGATAATTACCAATGGATTTCGGCTTATGAAGAGGAATCAAAACCCGTGACAAAAACATCTTGTGTTCTTTCTTTAATGGCAACGCGAATCCACTAATCACACTACCAAAAATCTCCAATAACTCAGCAATCCCGTTGTGTTTTTCGGTTTCAAACACAAACCGGTAGATAATATTGCTGACAGCCATTCGAATAAAAGGTCTATGAACCATGAATTTGCCATATATCCTATGTAAAACTGACTTCAAACAATCACGTTCTCTTGGGTCCTCTGAATCAAAGAGATTGAGTAATCTCAACAAGAAAGAGTGATCGATATATTGTTTAGCAATTTTTGGATCAAGAGAACTAATACTAACAAACCGAAGGAGTATTTCATAAACAAGTTGCAAATGTGACCATGCGGGATCAAACCACGGATTGTCATCTTCTGTTTCACCACGTGGCGAATTGGGATTGGAGTATTTTGGAGGGAACTCACGAAAAAGATTGTCACCACACATTTTACAGATCGTTGACATGATATTTTCACCGAGTTTTATGGATTCAGTAACTAGATAATCAAGAATCTCGACTAAAACCTGGCGTTTTAGATCTTTCTCGATGTTATCTTTATCTTGATCATTAAAATCATATACGATCGAGCAAAGATTTAACTTACTGATAAAAAGTTTTGATTTTTCTGAATTTGGAACGTCTTTAAATGCTAGATGAGGTTGGATCATATTATCGCCATTGGATGTAGGGAAAATAGATGACGACATCTTTTTTACAACGTTTAATCGACTTGAAATGACATTACAAGTGTTGGTGAAGCTGCCATTATTGCCCAAATCAGTAGTCGCATTGCTCCCATCTAAATAATTTGAATTGGATTTTGATGATTTACGGGGGAGTTTCGAAAGAATTTGCTTAAGCATAGTAGGAATAGTCGAATTTGCAGCCAATAATAAGCCTGAAAGACAAACATTAGAATCATCATTAGTAATATAACTACTGAAAATGGTGTTTCAAATGGTAGGAAATAGAGACCTTTTATGTAGGCATATAATTTTTTTAAACTGGATTAGGATTCAAGTCAACACATATATGGAAATTAAAGGTGAAAATACATCTTTTTCCTAATTAAAATACTAAAAACACTATATATTTAGATTAATTCTCCAAATACAACAACATTCATTGAGCATAAATTATATATTAGCAAAATTATCTCCTCATTCAAGAACAATATATATTCATCATCTCATCTTATATAATTTTATTTTCTTGAACTTTCAAGAACATATTCTTATAGAAATACATAAAATAATATCCATGACAATTGTACTATGATCTCATCTTAACTTTTCAAGAAAAAGAAAAAGAAAAACTCATCTTAAATGAAATTTTTTAAACTTTTCAAGAAAAGCAAATACTGATTGTTAATGATCTCATATAATATGAGAAATATTGAACTTTTCAAGAAAACATTAAAAGACAACCTAACAATCATTAGTTCGTATACATGTCAAAAAACTATTTATAGATCTAAAACACACTCAAAAACATAAAAATGAAAGGTAAGAACAAAAAGAGTAGTGATGAAATGTGTAGATCTGATACCCAGATCAGGATCTAGTAACTTACCAAAAAGAAATGTGAAACACAAATATGGAAGAAAACGCAGATCATAAAAAGCCCTAAACCCCCAAAATTTGAACAAAAGGTAACAACTTTAACAATTATATGTCAGGATACTGTAACAGAATAAAGAAATTTGATAATGCCAGTAGGGTTTTGTCAAATAGCAACATGTCATCACATTAAAAGATTGATGAGAACAGTAATAATATAATCTAAAAATTCAGACCACTGAAAGAATCAGGTGGTATTCACAGAAGATCTATACATTACACAAATATAAAAATATATAAACATATATTTATAGAGAGAGAAAGAAAGAGAGAATATACCTGGGCTTTCTGGGACAAAAATGGACATGGGTTTTGGGGAGAGAGAGAGAATCAAAGAGAAGAAGACATGCAAATGAGAGAGAAAGGTGGAAGAGAGAGAATTTCAGGTTAAAATCTTGAGATTGAAGACATAACAATAATGGTGAAAATGGAGCCCATCTCTGTTTCTTTCTTTTCTTTGAGGATCCAAGAAATGGTTTTGGTATGAAATTTTTTTGTAACTAAAGTACATTTACAAATCTAGTGACTTTTGACTCCAAGTTTGAGAATTGAGATACAAAATTACAAACGTTGAGTTTAAAAACATATATATCATGAGTAGAGTCACAATTTTTATTTTTTTATGAAAAGTTTGTATATAAAATGACGGGGATAACATTGTTACTTTTAACGACATAAATGTTGGACCATAATTTTTAAACTTTTTTACCGTTTTGATCCTTCAAGTTTAAATATTTTTATTAGTAATTAGCCGAAGAGCATTAAGATTATGTGTTGATAGTTGAATATTTACCCTAAAATGTTACTATATAGAAATCATATCGAAAGATAAATAAAATATAGAAAGGAGAGAGTATGAATATATGATTGATGCATTTCTTTGGTCCATATATTTTCTAGACAAATTGTTGCAAGAGGTAAGTTAATTTTTGACATTTTGAAGTGTATACTGAACCAATTTATATACGATTTTTTATAGCATTTTATATAAAAGTTAATTTGCCCTAATTTATATACAATTTTTTATAGCACTTTTATGTTTATCGGTTATAGTTTATGGAGCTATAAAATTATACGCATCTTCATTTTCATATTGTATTTACTTATGTACAAGTAGTAAACATATTTTTGTTGTGATTTAAAATGATTTTTAATAGATATATCTTTAGCTATCTCGGATATAGATTAGATCGAAATCAAGCTATCAAATTAAGCTTGAAGTTAACTTGGACTAAAGCACCCTAATCTTGTACTAGTTTAAAATCATTTTATTCATGGTTTTTGCCTTTTCTTTAGCAGTTTCCAATTAAAGGGAGAAAATTACAAAAGCAAAAAGCACTTTAATTGATGGGAATTTATAAAAGCAACGGCTTACCACTTGTGTAAAAATTATGTTTATAGTAGTACATGGTTGAAAGTATGAACACTTGTGGGACAAAGTTTAACCCATGGTTGTTTAAATTATGATTAAGACATACTTTTTACCGCCCTAGAAATCATATAACTTTGACACTTTGATGACGCATGATATATGAACACACAAAAGGGACTTCATTCAAACATCTATAATTAAAATATAGTGTACAAAGTGCTAAATTACTCGACGAATATACAAGATGACACGTACGAAAATTATAATAGAAAATTTAATCATGTGTGGAAGCCAAACTTTGATAGTACATGATTGCGTCAACAATTGGTAAAGAAAATGCAAATTGGTTCTGCAAACGAAATATAAAGTATAAATTAAAATTAAATAAATTGGTAACGCTTTAAAACTATACGGGTTATACTTTAAGTTTAGCATGTGAGTTGAGTGTTCGAGTGTACTTTTTTCCGATTAAAGAAACCATGCACAAAATATCGGTATTTAATTTTTGTTATGTTTAAAAGCAACCAATCAACACATGGTAGACATCAAAGAAGTAGTAGGAAATAATCTATCATTGAAATTAGAAGCAATAATTTGGAGACATATATATGTAAATTGCTAAGTTATGTGCATCCTTCTCTTTTTTGGTTAATAAATCATCCGGATAAAAGTACAAGTCTTCTTGAAGTATTATTCTTCGATTTATAAAGATAAAAGATTAATTCCATTTTATAATAAAAAAGTTGAGATATAAAATATAGAATGACATCCAAAAGTATATTATGTTACTCTTTTGGATAAATTTGTGTTAGGAGTATCACATGTGGCAGCCTAATAATGCAACGTCTCTTCGGTCACTCATTATCACACCCATGTGAATATGATTGTTCATCAAGGAAAAGAATCCTTGATTCATAATTCATAATAATAAAATAAAAGTTACAACTAACTAAAAGTTTCCATAAATCATTGGATCCATTGACAAGTTTAACTAGTATTTATTTTATTTTATTTTTTAAAACGTTACATAGGTAAGTTACAAAATATAACTAAAAATAAAGGGTCATAAATCATCATATGAACTGTATTAAAACATGTACAACTTTGCAAATTGATATATTATTAAAATTAGATTATCATCATAAGAGCATTTATTTGTGATCGTATTTATATCTTAACTTGTGTCCCAGATTCAGCACAAATTGAACCACTTTAATAAAAAATAAATCAACTCAGTTAATTATTTGGGTTTGGTGTCATATTACGAACGTAGCATTACCATCTTATGTGAATTGGTCTTCATGGATAGATAACTTGCCTGGATCAATCAACAAGAAGAACCGGCTTTATGTTATTGTTGTAACTTTATTTTGGATAATTTGAAAGTATCGAAATAGTATCACATTCAACTCTCATCAAATGAGAAATGTGATATATTTGATTCCATTCGATTAAATTCTTTTTCTTGGTTAAAGTATAGATGTAGATTAGTTTTTAATTGGAATGATTAACTTTATAATCCTTGTAATTTCATATCATCTTATTAGTTTATTAATATATATTTTCTGTTAAAAAAAAAATCGATTAATAAGCAAATCGATATCGTTTCTTTGTTTCTTTCCCAAATAACTTTGTTAAGCATTATTTGGTAATACTTGCATCTTTTGTTTTCTATTTATGAACAAATCGATATCGTTGTCTTTGTTTATTTATGGTAAAAAGTAAGACAAAAGCTGGAAACTTGTAACTACCTTGTATACGTTAAAATACACGTGCAAATAAATTGACAAAAAATATGCAAAAATTCCATGCGAGTATGTGACCGACCTTCTTTTTTTTTTTTCTACATATGTGACATCAAATATTGACAAAACGAACAAATTAATTACTATGCTGACCAGAGTCATATATGTTACTCACAGTTAATGCAATTGTGATCAAGATCCATCTACCTTCTTTTCAAACAAAAGTTCATGATACTTTATATCATCTCAGGTATATATATATATATATATACATTCAATCTATCAACAACTCATAAAACAAACTAAAATGACAAAGTTCTTTGTTATCACTGTTTTTCTTCTTTTTTCATGATGACAGGTAGTTTTGGATTTTATTTTCTTTAGATAATTTCATGGGCATTAACAAATTTCAATGATATAACATGTTAATTTTATAAATTTGCAGGAATGGTCTGAATAGATGAGACACGCGATGTCGTCAAGTTTTGCCAGAAGAGTACAAAGTAGATCAATGTACTAAAGATCGATGTACTAAGTTTTGCATCGAAGAACATGGATCTCATTCTAGTGGACACTGCGAGGCTAGTTATACTTGTAAATATAGCTACATTTGTCCTCCAAGACCACCTTCACCACCACCGCTATCTAATCTACGGTAAATTAAGTTTAATATCAATTAAGTGCTATTAAAATCAATCAATCTTGTTACATGTTTTTCGTAGCTAATTTGGATTAGTTGTTGTGTTATTGCCGATTATGTATGCACACAACACAAATTTAATTACTCCCACATCCTATTTTAAATGTACATAAACATAAAAAGTAGAATTTACTATCACACATGTAACAAGTAACAAGTAACAAGTAACTAGTGAAGTCTTTAATCAATTGTTGTATATTTTAGTGTATTGGTGAATTAGTGAACATAAATTAGGTGATGCGAAGTGTATAACCAATTAAGTTGCTATATTCCGAACTCAATCAAGATTGTGGGGTCTAGGGGTCTACACCCCCTTGTGGGGTCCTAGGGCAAAGCCCCTAGCAGGATCCAAAGGGCAAAGTCACAAAAATGACCAGATTTAATGAACCCGAATAACAGTAGTTAGACAAAAATAATTGTTTTCTAACTGCAAATTCAGTTGGCAAATATCTATGCATAGTCCAAACACATAAAACACATACGGATTCTGATTTTCGTGCCAAACCAGAATCATTTTTTGAATTTTATTTCGAAGTGAATTTCGTGAACCCGAACATCAATTATGGTCGAAGTATTTTTTTGAAAAATGATATCAACACGACTCACATAGATTATCTGGATTGATAAGTAAGGGTATAACGGTTAAACGACGGAATAACGAATGGACTTTACCAAGAAGATATACGTTTTGGCCACCAACGAGTCATTCCTTTCACGATCTCACCGCTGCAACCACCCTCAAGTTGAAGTAGATGTTGGCAATCAACAATACTAGTAATGTCTTTGTTCTCAAATAAAAAAGTTTGCGACTGTAGCACGCTGCCTTTCGTACACTCTGAACGATAATCTAAAGTCATGGTAGCAAGCTCATACTTTTCCTCAATCCAATTTGGAACACTCTACAATAACAAGTGTCTTAACAATTCATTAATCTTCATATGAGAATACATTATCAAGTCTCCATGAACTACAGGATATATAATTAATTATGTTATTATCTCAAGGATCCACCCTATATATTTCACATTGTTAACATGTTGGTTCATATCCAAATCTTTCCATGGTGCCTATATATTGAATTGAAGTTAATACAAATATAGTAATTAAGAAAATTACCAATAACGTTATAGGGTTAGATAAATTTAACTAGCTCACCATTAAACCGTTGCAAACATGAAGAATATTGTTTTTATCTAATTTTTGATATGTTCTAGTATTTTCTTGGACGATCGGCAGTGTATCCACAAAGTAGGGCGCTAACTCAGCACGAACATCATCTGGAAACTTAGATAATCCTCGTCTCTTTATTCATCATCACCCAATTACTATAACATAACACACACACACACGCACATATATATATTCCGTTACTACACCACCATCGATCAATATATACTAATAAATTTGTCTTTTTCACGTGTTACTGGTAAGAGATTGATTTTTTCCTTCACTACCAGAAATATGACATTTAGCGACGGCATAATGTGGTCGCAAAAGGTCAAAAAGGCGTCTCAGTAGCCCTACAGAGACGACATGTGGTCATTGTAGCGTCGTCGCTGTAGGCTCGTATCCGAAGACCTACTGCGACGACAGACCGAGCCCATATGCAATTTGTTTGACCAGTTTTGACCACAAAATTAAATGAAAAAGGAAATCTATAGCGAAGACATTAACAACGACAGGTTTTTGGTCAACGAGTCGCAACTTTCTGTCACAACTTTGGCCAAATTGGTGCTCTCTGTACCCCTTTAGCGATCACATGTCGTCGCTAAAGGGGTATAGAGACAACTTGTCGTCGCTGAAAGGTTTGCAAGTTTTGACAGCAACCTGCTGTTTTCGCGTTATACCCAGGTTTTACCCTGTTTTTCGTCACGACAGTTTTAAACCTGTTTGATATACATTTTTACTTATGATACAAAAAAAATAAAAATTAATACCCCTTTACCGACGATAGGGGCGTCGCTAAAGGGTTACCCAGAAAAATTTTATTTTCGTGCCAAATAAAAAAATTAAAAAGAAATTCAAAAACTCCTTAGCGATGACATTTGGAAAAAGTCAAAGATTGACGAAAAAGTGGAACTTTTTTGTCGTTTTGTTACCCTTTACCGACAACGAGGGCGGCGTCGCTAAAACCGTCGTCGGTAATTCGTGTTTTTCTTGTAGTGCTTGAAGCTCTTACTAATATTTCGCCTGTTTGACAATCATGAAATAGCCAATTACCGCTCGCACTATTTTTCCCGGATACAGATCTCCAAGTGTCGATCTATTTGAACGACATCATCGTTGTATTGAATTTGAGTGAGCATGCCAAAAAACATCAAGATCTAGTATAGCTTAACATTCACAAGTTCCACCTATTATATATGTATAACTATGCCTATCTATTGAATTATTTCAAAGTGAATTTTGCAAAATGCATACATAAATTAGGATCGGAACATTTTTTTTTGGAAAGCGATTTCATACTGGATTAACTTAGATAGTTTACATTATTGAGATCTATACTATTTCACGAACCCAATTATTCAACATGAATTAGATTAGAGATTTACATATAAAGAAAGAGTGATCAACATACCAAGTCGGATAACGATCCACTTCTAATTGAATCTTTGGCACCACGGAAACTAGCCTTTTGGTGCTCATTTTTAGTGTTGAACTCATGCCATCGCTTAGAAGTCCGATTGTCTTCGAATGATTAAGCAGTGTTTCCTAATTAATCCAATCAAGTTCAAACTGTGAAACAAAAGAATAAACATACAGAATCTGTTAACGTACAAATTTACCATGTATACGTTAATTACCCGCATGAGATTCATTAAGGTGTCTATAAAAGCTGTTCGACCTGGTCCAGTTTCATATGATCTGATCTTGAAACTTTGACGAAATACATAGTCCGATATGCCCTAGACCAACGTCCGAAACTACGTCGTGACACTTTTTCTTCATGTACATTATTTCTTGTTGTTGCAAGAAGATGGTTGTAAAGGCAGCAAGAAGCATACTCCAATCCATAACACCAAATGTAGTACTTCTTATAACTTTTGAAGGATCATTGGTTATAGCTTGCATACTCAAATCAGAAGAAGTGTTACTTATTATTTCACACTCATTTACACTGTCTAACTTGCATCTAAGCTTACTAGCAGATGACAAGTAACCAAAGCCAATATTGTTTTTGGAAGAAATTTGTAAGAATAACACTGTAGTGACAAATATATATGAACAATTTGGCCTTTTACATGTACTTAAGTTCTTTTAACTATTTATAGGAATCATTATTTGATCTCGATGAAGGTATTAATTAGTTACTTTACGGAGTATATGTTTTTTTTCTTCTGACTATGTAAGTGGAAATACTCTCTAAATTAAGTAACTTGTATTAATTGGATTGGCTTTGGATAGAGTAAGCTACATATAAACCAACTAGACTAACTCAGTTGGTCACCAAAGATATTCTTGAGAATGTTGTTTCCTCATATGAGAAGTCTCAGATTCGAGTATCTCCATGGGGGTTTTCCTTCTTGGTGGGAATTTGTGGGGTTCTGCCCCATAGATGCGTCAATTCGAGGCTGGCAGTGACTACCTTCTGGGTAAGTACTGTAGAATCGAATCACTAATTATAGTCGTGTACTAACTTGTTGTTCAAATAAAAAAAGAAAAAGAGAAAGTAAGCTACATATATATTAGGTTGGGTGTAATTTATTGGCCTAGCTATTTGAAATGTAAATCTTTGACTAATTAATCCAGTAACACATATTTCATCAGAACTGTTGCAAACAAAACTGATTCGATTATTCGTCTCGGTTGAATGATTGATCAGACCTGAACGTATTAATACCAATTTGTTTAGGAACAAGTAATTATAATTATAATTAATATATTTTAAAAGAATCTTTTTATGTGCTTAAAGTATGTATCAAATAAATACTCTGTACATAATAATTTCATTGTTACACATATTAAACAAGTGATGGAACATATGAGAGAGAGATAGACACATGTAAGTTTTTTCTCACGCGTGAAAGCAACCCCATATGGGGTTAATATATGAATCGTTCAATGGATCCAACAATGTGGTTAATATATGCTCCAAAGTCCAAACTACCAAATTAGACAACTTAGTTAATTATTTATTCGGCTTGCCGATTTAACTGGTTTATGATTTATGCCAAACAACGAAGACCCCTAAGGAGCTAGGAGCATAGGGTGTGATCACGTTCTTAGTGTATAAACATTAATTAAGTGATCTTAAATTATTAATGAAAACTGAAAAGTGGTTTGGTTGGTTACATTAATCAATTTCGTTGCTATGTAATAGTTCTGTTGGGCTTGATTTGGTTTGTGAAATCAATTTCGTTGCTAGTCATGTAGTATATTCTATAAATACATTTTTGCATAAAAAGATTTATAACCGGTAATCGCTCATACGCCTCACTTTAAAGACATTATGTGCAAGGTATTATTCAATATGAGTTCATGATATGATAAACTAATTATTCACCCTGATGAGTAGCCCATCTATATTTTTGGAGACTTCTGAAATCAACTAACTTGAGTCTACACGAGAAATTCATAAGCTAACATCGGTAAATTCGTTAATAGGATTGTCTTAACAAAATTACAAGAAAATGAAACGCGAGATATAATTTTAAATTTAATCAAAGTAATTTAGTTTTGCGTTAAAAAGAATCATTGAGTTTTTGAATATGTGCGAGGGACGGAAATTTGATTTTCAGGAACGTTTGACTTTTGCTTCAAATTTCCCCCTTTGACCCGCTTTTCTGAAACAAACAGAAAACATGGAATGTAAAAGCAGCTGTGAATTCTTTCTTTTCTTGGAGAAGAAAAAATTAATTAAAAATATAAAATCGAGGGAATTTAATCGCAATTACGGTTATTTTTTTGGTACAAAATTTCTTGAGTTGTAACGTAAAATCAATGGTACGTTTTCCCTAATTCTGAACCCTAGTAATGTTGAGTTTTCAATTTCATTATCGAATCATATGTATTTATATATGAACTGATAATCGAATTTCATATTGTTTGTGAGAATTCATCGATCGTTGATATATATAAAATTGAATTTATGGAATTTTAAGAAATTGACCAAGAAATGCTGATTTTAGTGGTTGCTGAGTTGAGTTTTACTCCGAAATTTTAAAGCTTTCTAATGGATATGTATCACTTAGGGCGTGAAATTGGAGCTGTGGTGTTTGTTCAGCTGAATTTTAGTTGTTGTTTGTGTTATCCTTTTATGATATTTATTATAGCTGGAAGTAATTAGGGCTATAGCCTAAATGTATGTATGTATGTAGGCATGTATATATATTTATTGGTAAAAAATTTATGAACGAGTTAAAAGGACATAAAAGTTATGTATAGTTTATAAACTTGAAGATTGGTTGGACTCAAGTGATGGTGATGACTTCACAGTTCAAATTAATATGAATATTATAGCTTATAAGTTCGAGATGAATAAAGGATTTACAGGGTTATATCTATAGGCAGTTGTCTTTTCTTACTTCATAATGGTTTTTCACCATGTTTATGTTCAAGTTATCATGATTTTGTCCAAA
Source organism: Logfia minima (assembly GCA_963921325.1). Taxonomy (NCBI): domain Eukaryota; kingdom Viridiplantae; phylum Streptophyta; class Magnoliopsida; order Asterales; family Asteraceae; genus Logfia; species Logfia minima. The sequence continues at coordinate 1,342,550 of OY992765.1, read as the reverse complement.
GTTTGGGAAATTTAGACCATGTCTGTGTATATAGCAGGGTTTTCTATATTAAGGTGGACAGCGTTTCTGAGGGGGATTGAAGTATCTATTTTGTATAGCACTAATTATGCTATTATTTCCTCCATACGTTTATGCAAACTATAATGGTTGTAACCCCTGAAGAGCAGAATATATACCATGCAACCGACCGTTTCCCTTTGCTAGTGGAAAGTCGAGAAAACCATGAAAATCAGCATGTAATTGATTTGGAGAGAGGAAGTGATGATGACACTTCCTCATCAGATGCATCTGATAGTTCTCTTCAAAGTCTGTCTCGTAGCCCTCTGGCTTCCACTTCTCAACTGGTTTGTGCTTCATCCAATGGATCCAATGCACCGGGGAGGAGAGGCGACCGACTTGGTCGTCATCGGTGGAGCCCCTTCGACACTTTGTTATGGATTTCAATTGAGTTAGTATTTACCTTGGGACAAATTATTGCATCTATAGTTGTTTTATATCTATCACGCAATGAAAACCCGCAGACTCCTTTCTTTGCCTGGGTTGTGGGTTATGCAGCTGGGTGTGTTGCAAGTCTTCCATTTCTATTTTGGCGGTATGTTCACCGGAATCAGGCTACCGAGCAAGGGTCAAGTCGAGGTTATCAGCCATCTTCTGAGGGAAACCATCCACCAGAACCAAATTCTTATATAACAATCTCGTTTGCTCGTTCTTCAGAAGACGAAACTCGGCCCGCCACACTACCTGATACTTGGAATAGTCTAAACGTGGGTTCATATGCTAGGTATTTTTCTGCTTATTTCACACGTGTATCTCTTTTACTTTGCAGTAAATGTGATTTGACTTAATTGTATGCGGTTTTCTTAGCAGGCTTACCATGCTTGTAGACCATTTCAAAATGGCTTTGGATTGCTTCTTCGCTGTATGGTTCGTAGTTGGTAATGTTTGGATATTTGGAGGCCATTCATCATCTGTCGATGCCCCCAATTTGTACAGGTGCTATTAATATATATTTTAGTGGGTGTGTTTGGATGTGCGTTTTTAAAGTGCTTAAATAATATCAAATAATCATAATCATATAATTAGCAAGTAGTAATCGTAGAATATAGTGTTTATATGTACTTTTGTTGATTGCAAGTTGGAATAAGCAGGTAATTAGATGTTTGACTGATTGATAATTGTTGATTATTTAAGAAATTAATAGATAAAATGACTAGAAAGAAGTTTTTGTGAAAAGCCACTTCAATCGGTCATAAAAAATAAATAGGTAATATTGCAACTAGTTGAAACATTAGCCAGACGAATGCAAATCCTAAACGTATCCATATTATGGTCAGTTCCTCATTTTGATCTAATGATTTCTCTTGTTATTTGCTACAGGCTTTGTATAGTATTTCTTACATTTAGCTGTATCGGCTATGGCATGCCTTTCATCTTGTGTGGAATGATATGTTGTTGCCTCCCCTGTATCATTTCTATCGTCGGTGTCCATGAGGATATGAATCAAATGAGAGGAGCGAGTGAAGATTCTATTAATGCTCTGCCAACACAAAAGTTCAAACTTAAGAAGAATGTGAATAACGACACTAAAGATAGTGATTCAGGAGTTGATGAAGGTGGGATTCTAGCAGCTGGGACAGAAAAAGAACGGGCCATCTCCGGGGAAGATGCTGTAAGTTTTTGAATTATCAATACGTTGAATTTTATATCAGACGGGGCAAATAGATCAAGTGAAAAAGGTTAGCTGATAGGGGATGGGTTACATGGGTTGAAGCTGCCCAATGTCTTTCTTTTATGCATACACCTCCGTAGTTATATATATTTAGAGCTGTAGGTTTTCTTTTTCTATTTTTTTATTTGTAAGTAATGCATTAGTTACCTTTAAAAATGGAGAAAATGCGAAAATCCAGTGTTCTATTTCTATGAATGGGTACAATGTACTTTGGTTAAACATTTTAAAGCAACATACCTACCATTTCTTATAAATAATGCAATTTTTGCATAAAATGGTTTCAAATTGCATATTTTCGTTATAAATGGTAAATATGTTAGTAATGGTTTATAATAAAGAGTAGGTTGCACATAGCAGTACAAAGTGAATACTGTACTACAATGTATTTCTATTTGTCATATTAAATTTTATAAAAATGTACAAAATAGTATCTGCGGATCAATCTAACCTGGTCTGCCTGTTTCAACCTCTTCATCTTGCTACCTATACTGCATTGCATGCCTTAATTTCAACATAGATGTTTGAAAATGGTGCAGGTTTGTTGCATATGCCTTGCAAAGTATGCCGATAATGATTTGTTGAGAGAGCTTCCCTGCATGCATTTCTTCCATATAGAATGTGTGGATAAATGGCTCAAGATAAATGCATCATGTCCATTATGCAAGTTCGAAGTTGGGAGTGGTAATGAGATTCCATCTACTCTAGACACAAATGAGCAACAAACATGAAATATTAAAAGGTAAATATAGCTTGCAGACTGTTCTTTGCTCAATTAGATGTAGGAAAGCTCAGAATTGAAGTGTATAGGAAGATATGATTCCGTCAAGTTGATCATAATTGACGTTTCTCTTTTAACCGTTTGACAAGGTGTGGACATGAGAGATCTTGGGCTTATAAGGTAAATCTCATTCTTACCAGCCACAACGCGTTTTGGAGCCACAAGCACAACAAATCCCGTGAGAACTCTGCAGTTAATCGTGCTCGAGCGGGAATAGTACTAGGATGGGTGACCTGAGAAGTCCTTGTGTGGTCGTCAAGAAAAAGCCGTGAGCTAGCGGACAATATTGTGGTGGTGGTGGCAAATCCCGCATCGGTCGTGGACATGAGAGATCTTGGGATTATAATGTAAATCTCATTCTTGACACAACGCGTTTTGGGGCCACAAGCACAGCAGATTCCCTGAGAACTCTGCAGTTAAGCGTGCTCGAGTAGGAGTAGTACTAAGATAGGTTACCTCCTAGGAAGACCTCGTGTGGTTGTCAAGAAAAAGTCGTAAGCTTGCGAGCAAAGATGACAATATTGTGATCTTGGTAAGGTGGGATGTTACAAAAATGTTGATATACTTTTAGATTTATGTTTGGACAATGTAATTATCCATATATGGCATGCGCATACAAACATTTGTAATGCTATTTGTACTTTAATCTAATGTGGGTGATCATAATTTAGTTCATTAGTTATTACAAGTCTATATCCAGTTCCCTAGTTCAATCCAAGTCATGTTGCCGATATGATATATCGAATTGGTTCCTTCCGAAAATCAGATGAATGATGAAATCAGTCTGTTCTCACGGCCACAATTATAACAACGTCCAACATATATTCCTTGAAGAATGGATTGTAAAAATGTTCTGCAAATTTAGGGGTTTGGTAGGTTGGAGAACTGATCAAAAACGTATAAGCATGTTCAGAAACACTTTTCTTCCAAAGTGTTCAGTTATGCACTAAAAACAATCTGAGACCCATTTAACCATTTCACATATTCCCTTTCAATCTAAATTTCTTTAAATTACTTGAATATAAAGGGCATAACCCAGATCAAACTAGACTAGAATATCTTGCATATGCATCATGCATGAAGTACATATGCCAGCCAGCCCAGCCTGAGTCAGCAAATAATAAAAATGATAAACCATATAACAAAAATACAGAATAAGTGCAAAAAATTCTCTTCAAACTACACATAGAAAACCATTTTTGATACACCAAACTCGATCACCTTATCTATGCAAAAAATGCAGATTTCATCTAAAAGTTCTTTACAGAAACCATTCTCATATTCAGTTGATTTCAAAGAAGATCCATCTCCCAGCCTCAACCGCCTGAGGATGAGAGAAACAAAACTGTACAGTATGCTATACAAAGAAACAATCGGGCCTGTTATTTGTTCTGGTCGATGGGCTGAAAAGATCCATATTATGAGGGTTTTCAAGGTGCAAAACAAGGTAAAAGATCTTATCGGATGTGTAGTACAATCAACTCGATTATGAACCATTCGACTCGGATGTAATAGCAGCAGTAGGTTTTGATGGGTTAGGGTGTGGTGGAGGAGCAGTTAAAGAATATGTAAGCCTTGATGAGGAAGAGTTCTCGATTAGTCCAGCAATCCCAGCACTTGCTATTTGAGCATTTGAAGGAAGGAAAAGATCATGTTTCTGGTCTTTATAAGCTGCCCAAACCTGTCAAAATGACATTAATTCATCAGATAATACACCTAAGCAAAACTGAATGATTTATATGCATATACATACATATAAAATCAACTCTACTTCAGGAAAACAATCATATTTTTCATCATCATACTAGCATTTCTTGTATCAAACAAAGAAATGAACTTTATAAAGATATAATATCAAACATGATTACCAAAATAGTATTAGTGCGATGATAATCTAGCTTCTGTTAGATAAAGCAATTTAGGAAGTTACATGCATTTGAATATACTTCGGACGGCATTCAACTCATTTGACATGTTTCCTCTTTAGTTACATTTTTTAGCTTAACCAATTAGACCCGTTAGACATTAGCATACGCAAATAAACCTATATTTGTAGGTAAGAAAAAGTAAGATTCAAGATGGTGACTTACTTCTGAGGAATCTAGTATGTCACGAACTTTAGTACAGTGCGCTCCTTCGGTTGCAAATGCATGCAAAACCTGCATCAACACAATAATCACAATATTAGAACCCTTGGTGTGTACAGTTCCTGATTTTCTTCTACAAGAAATTTGAAAAGAATCATGTGGCAATATAAACATCACTATTTGGCGGCCAAACTGAAAAGAGCTAACCTCAATTGCAAGCACCCGGCCAATGGATGCTTCAGATTCGTTCCACTTCATTTGAGAGCAAAGTCCGTTTCTCCCTCCTGCTCTCCAATCAAGAAGGCCAAGCAGTACTTCAATGAGCCCAACCCTACAACACATGATTATTGACTTCCCAATCAATCATAGTATTAAACTGAATGTAGTATTTACCATATCACCCTACTTTAATAATATTTCTATGAAGGGTTCCCATTTTTTTCTTGAGAGAGGGGGGAATCTTGTTTTCTATTACATCTACACACATTTTGTTTTTGTGGGTGATCCACAAGCGTGCTCACCTGAGACCTTGTGCAACGAGTGCGTCCCTTGCTCTATTTCCAGCAACCACCACACGTTTCAGTGTCTCAAGTGCTAGTATGCTTCCACCTTGCCATCCGATAGCTTTCATTAATAGTGGAACCACCTGCACCCAAAAAAAAGAGACAACTAAGACCCATGTCATGGAGGTGAAAAATTTGTCAAGCAAACAGGACAAAAAGAGCAAGAAAACTTGCAGCTAAGCACACAACGTGAAAATTGATGCATTGAAACTTAATATTCAGCATACAGGTTTGAGTAAGAAATTCCGCCCTAGTTAATTATAAACAGGTTGATTAAGGTACTTCTATCTCAAACGGGTCATTTGGGTAAAATAATATGTTCAGTTAAAGTCTCCCAAATCTACTTTTCAATATACAGAACCTCCTGAATCATTTTGTCAAAATACTACAGATTATGCATTAATATAACATCTGTAGTCTTATTTGACACATTTAACCTTTTATTTCTTTTAGGAACATGATAACCCAACCCAGACCATTTTGAGCAGCACCACGTGACATGTTGCATCATGAACTTATTTAACCCCATTACACACACCACCTAACCAGCACTTCTAATAATTTCTCACAATTTCCTCCAAATCCAAGAGCCCGATGAGAAACTTGAATTTTCTACGTACGTACAAGAGAAAGTGGGTCGTATGTACCTGGGTTGTCCCGACACTAGTCGCCGCCATTGCTTCAGCACAAGTTGTGCTAGCCGCTAATTGATGTAGAACCCGTAAGCAGCTAAGGCGCACCTTCTCTTGAGGAGTTTGTGATGCCTGTGATGGATTCTCGTCACCTTCAAAGGGTGCATCTGGCATTCTAGATTCTTCTGAGGACATTGTTTCACGCCTTGCCTCAAAGGCTACTGCAGACAACAATTTGGGCACGTAACCCAAGTATCCAACATGATCTGCCAGCGCAGGGTGGACCCGCAACAAAGATACCAATGCAGCAGATAACAGTAGTGGAAGCTCGGGATCAGGTCCTTGAGTGTCGTGATGTGTAGCAGCAATCGATGAAAGATACTGATCCAGAAGTCCTTCCAAAAATCTCTTTGGATTTCTAAGTGGGAATTTCGGATCTTTCAAGAATAGCCTCACGTAGATTCCTCCAACCTGTTAATGAGCATTTGGATTTGGATTGGATAATCAAACATAAGAGAGTTGGCAATGTTGACCCCTTTACATTTACATATATATAAGTCGATTCAGGTTATATCTTATCTCTAACAACAAAAATAGGGTATAGTCACACAAAAAATCGCTTTAACGCAAACAAGTCAACCTGGTCAAAAGACACCTAAACTGTGTTTTTTGATACAATTATACCTCCTACATCCCACTTCATTAAAAAATTATATTATTTTCTAATCATACTTGACACTAATTACTTCTCGAAAAGAAATGCTGGAGGTCTAATTCAAAACAGGTTAAAGAGAACAGGTCAAATGGGTTGCACTGTTGAAAAGTCACCCGAAGTATTATAACTTTTAATTAATAAAATCTCCTAAATCATTTTTTTAAGAATAGAGACTATTGTAAAATAATATACTTTTTTAATCAGATGACACAAATAGTATATTACTTGAACCAAAGTGTTTTCGATCAACCTGTTCCGTACCAAAAAATACCTGTTTTTGGAACGTTACCAACTCGATTGACCCACCCATTTTGCCAACTTTAGACATAACAAATGGCAATAAATACCTGAGGCTCATCTCTCATTTCTCGTTGCTTAGATGCTTGTTCGGGTACATCCCAATCAAAAACACGACCTTTCATCTGTTCCTGGTAAACATCTGAAGCCATTGTTGCAACTTGTGCAGCCAAGGAAGCTGCCATTGCTGGTGTCCATACAAGTTCTGGAGTTTCTGTGGTTTGTTCAAGAGCACTCACAACCACCTCACCAGGACCATCCCTAATAATAGATACCAACCCATCTGGCAGAAATCTTGCTAGTGTAATCGCCACCCTTGGCCCATGCATTGGTTGTGAAACAAGCTTCCCCAACAAAGAGGCTGCTGCTGCTCTTTGAGGCAGTGGGACTTCTTCTGCATTAAGAATACGAAAGTTTGATAAAAAAAATAATAATCTTGGACTGTTGTAGTAATAATATAGTTATCGTAATCTTATTTAACACATTAATTATATATAAAACAAGACAGGGAACAATGTTTCCGGTGAAGGCAGCATACCCAACCCAGTACAGTCCAAGCAAAAGGCCCATTGTCTGGCCCATACCACCCAGTGTGCCACTTCTAATAAAAACACACAAAAACTTACCACGTAATGAGAGAAGAAGTTCAAGAATGTAGACAACTCCACCATGTTTGGCTGCTGCCCATGCAAGTTCTGGTGTAGTTGCTAGAGCATAGAGAACATGAAGAACCCCTTCGCGACAATTAGGGGCCGAGTGAAGCATTTGTAGCAGAAGAAGAACACTAGACCCATCAGCTACCATAGCCTCCAAACAAGGAGCATGTGTGGTTAAACGTGACAGCACACTCAAACATAGTTGAGAAATGTTGCTTCCAGGTGAAGCGGGAACAGAAAAGCATTCAAAAAGAGGTAATAACTTTTCTTTTGAAGAAAATACAGATGCCAGATTTGGGTCGTTCGTTAGCAAATTCTGCAAAAAGCAAAAAGATGTAATAAGTACTCCTCCCTATGGAATAGAAGACTGTTTATAGATTTGATCCTCCATTCTAAGTGATGGATTGATGTAGAGATGGCAATTTTGACTCATTTACTTATAATTGGGTCTATTCAGGTTATGCTTTATCTCTAGCTGTCCAAACAGGTAACATACAAAACGAGTCAAAAACAGAGTAACACAGTTTGAAAGTTGCCCAGCGTGAATTTTCAATGCATATCAAATTATTCAAAAAATAAGATTATAATTAAAATTATAAAACTCTGTGCATCATATTTTTCCAAGTTTCAAAATTTTAAAAATTCCTTTCTTAAGATAAACCGGTTTCAACGCATACCAATAGATTAGCTGTTTTCTTGATTTGACCCATTACCAAACCAGTCCATTTTGCCACCTCTAGTAACATGAGAAAAAATTATCATGATACCTTAAGAGAAGTCAGCCCTAGTTGTAGGTTCCCGACCATGCCCAAATCCTCCTTGTCTTTTAAGTTCCCATCAGATGATGTTACATGATCTTCTGCAGTTTTCTCTTCACTATCATGATTGCTTTCAAGCTCTGGTTTCTCATGAGCATCAGGCTGAGTAACAAATTGATTGTGTAAAATGTTCGATATAAATTCGACAAGAGCAACACAAAAGGATTCTGGTTCACTGATCTCGAAGTCAGGCTGATCATTATAGACCCGTAAATACACATTTCCAATAAGGGTCTCTTTCGATAGAGCTTCATATAAGAAGCCTTGTGAATCTTGCAAGCTATGAGAACCATCAGGTGCTGACGCTGCACGCTTCTGGTCTACAAACTTCAATAGCTCTGCTCGGGTTGAGGAATTCCAAATAATCTGCAACCATATGACATGATGAATGGTAATTATGCTCCTATTCCTCATAGAAACAGAACATGAAAAGAAACCCTACTAGAATATTTAGCCGACATTTGGGGTGTGATATGACCTATTTAAGTTTGTGTTTTAGAACTGATAATCTGATTGATGCAACTTGAAGCTGCAAAAAACAGTATTTGATGTTCAAACAAACATATTTTGCTCAAGATCATCTGATTTTATGGATCACAGGTAATCAGTTTTTGATAACAAGCTTCATATCAGCTACAACAAAACAGTATCTATATGTAAAGAACAAGGTAAATAGGTAATATCAGTTCATCTCAAGATAATTAATTTTGTTGCATCTAGTATGAAACTAATTATCTAAAGCCAAATTGCAATGATCTTTCTTTTCCTCTCTTTAACCTAAGTTGAGATAATTGTATTCTAATTTTCATGAAGATGTCACTTTTTTGCCATTTTATCTATTAAATCCTGTACAATTCAGAAAATTGTCGAACACTCAAACATCTAGTTGTCTGACTGTTGCAACTTCAAATAACATGAACACATCCAAACACTACATTTTATGGCCTGTTTTATCATCCAAACACCCCCTTTAAAAAACATTAGAATGCAGCAGCTAAAAGAGTAGATTACTGCTAATCCTCCTAATACATGCATCTAGCTTCTTGAATCCAGTGACACAAATGCAAAGATCTCCATAAATATCTAAAAGGAAGAAGTTATTTTACCTCTGGTAACTCCAAATTCGAGTTTAGTTTTATCAAGAGGTCCTTTGGTAGCTCGTCTTTAAGCATGCTAGCAAGTTTAGGAGTTAAAAGAGCTTTGAGAGCATCAGCTGCCTCTTGGTTATAAGGTGTTGAGCTTTCAACTGCCAAGCCACTAATCCTTGATAATGCATGTGCAGCTTGTACTGCATGCAAATTTTTAGCAGTTTGCACACTAACACCAACTCCATGAGCCTCTGTGTTATCAGGTTCTTCTACTGTTGAGTCATACTCAAGCAACAACGGCAACAGATACCTAATCACAAAGAGAGGAGTTACCCAGATCAAAGAATAGTCAAGAAATAGACATAAGATGATTACAAACAGAATAAACAAAGTTTACAAGAAGATACGAACGGGGTTGCAGCAAGCTTATAAGGTGGTTAAAAGATCAAGGCACTTGAAGATAAAACGCTAAATAGATTGTAGAACAAACGGCATAGTAATTTACAGATATGAACTAGATAAATAAAGTACGAAGTTGGAAGTAGAGGTGGCGAAATAATCGGACAGGGTGGGTTAAGTAATGGGTCAGTGTGGTCGAAACGGGAGTCAGGTAAGGGTGGATCCGCAAAGATATTTGTTTTTATCAATTTGATTCAATTTGATAGATAAAAAGTATCAGATCTTGAATATGATTACAAAAACTAAATTATCTAAAAACATTAATATAGCATTAATATAGCGATTTTGGAGATCTTTTATGCATTTGAATACACTTAGGGTGACTTTCAATCTGTTTAACCCCTTTCTTTAGTGATATCATTTAGATTATAACCCACTAACCCTTCATATATAATACATAACCATATCAACCAAAATATAAGTGAATATCTAGTTGGAAGTATGACATGTACAACAGACTTACCACAACACCCCAGCCTTTAACAAGGCGTTCTGTAACTCGGAGGACACACAAAGATGAGCAATGGTCTGAAGGGCTGCATCTACAGCTGCTGGTGCGAGCTCCAGTTCAGTACAATGCACAATGTCCTCAACTAACCCAGATAACTCAAGCACCTCAGCTCTAGCACTCTCGAACTGGCTCAGGCTAGAGAATGTCCGCATCACGTTTGTCACAATGATGGTGGATGGTTCGTTACCATGAGTAGTTGGTTGAACCACACACATGCAACGTGAAAGAAGTGTCGCTAAAAGCTGTATGCCACCATCCCTCACAAGCTCTTCACCATTCAATGCAGAAGATACACACCTACAACCACAGGACCTTCATTAAAGTTAGTACAAGATAAAAAAAAATTAATGCAATTAAGGCACTTACGTAAGCCACGTGAGCTCTGAGGCTGCAACAAGTAAAGGTGCACGTTCCGACGATAAGAAATTGGTATCATCATTATCGACTGTCACGGCATTTAACAACATTGGATAACCAGCATATTTGAATGGTTCCAGGACATCTCCATACCGTCTATATAAAATGCACTGTCCCTTAAGCAAAAGCAGCAACCTCCATGGTTGTGGGCCTTGCAAACCTTGCATCGTGGCCTATGCAGAATCATATTAACAGATTTTTAGCTATTTAATATAACTTTCCAGAAGCCTAAAACCATAACAAATATGTACATCAACAGGCTAAGGTCTCTTATAGAGGTGGAAGATGGATGGATGGATGGGTGGGTGGCTAACAGGTTGTTCAAAATTCTGTGTTTTATAAACAACTAGTGTTTCAAATATGATAACAGTAACTATCTAATTACAAACAATCTATGATTAAAATGATTTAGGAAGTTTTGTATAATACATATATACTTTGAGTGACTTTCAACCTGTTCGACGTGTTTCCTTGTAAGCTAACTATTTTTCTTTTTACCTCTTTGACCCATCAGAAACAAAATATACTCTGTCAGTGTCGAAAGAGAATTAGTTCATATTTTATGCAGTTCAAGTTTAAACTATGTGCAAGCTTCAAATTGGACCTTTAAGCAGATTCATTGCAGAAATTTTGAAGCATAAACAAATATCTTACTTGTAGACGCTCATATGCTTTCTGAACTGCAAGAAACTTCTCTCTCCCTTGAGGATTTTTGTCCGGATGATATTTCATTGCAAGCTTTCTGTACTGTCTCTTAAGCTTTTCTTCATCAATGTTCTCAATTTTCTTTGATAAGATAGAATTATCGTCTGCATTCCCAGCGGAGTAATTGTCTTCAGAGTCATCTCCTGTTACGTCACTTAAAGAGATCTGTAATATTTTACACGCTTCTTCCTCAGAGAGATCCATAGGTTTTCTTGTTAATTCCTCACGCCACATTACAAGCAGTGATTGTAAGAACTCAACATGTTCAACAATAGGCCAATTGGGAAACTGAATCTCATCACATAAGTTACGGAGGTAATATCGGTGGCACCACATCTCGTCTCGAAGTTCAGGATATGTAACTGGTGGCATAGGAGCATAGTCATATAAGCAATGACAATGCTGTGATAATTTCTGGGGAAAGTCACCAAGATGCTGCAAAACCTACATGATAAAAGTTGCATAAATCTCTTAGAACATTTTGAACACATAGTTTATGCTAAAGGTAGCAAGTTTGACACACTTACTTACGAGATACGGGTTCTGCTTCATCTCTAATGGGTCAAATAGATAAAATAGAAATTTTCTTAAAAGGGAATCGGTCGGGACTACTCAAAAGTGTCTCTTGTAATGCCCAAAACGTCTGAAATCATTTTTAGAAATTAGAATGTACCACTGCTATGATATGTTAAGGGAAGGAAAAAAACGAAAGTATATTGTTGGTTCAAATCTTTCTTGGAACTACAAGTCACAATTAAGAAAAAAGTGAAAGCATGTTAATATTTCTAGATATATAACAAAAATTTTGCATTCACATTTGACACACAAACTATTTTAAAACACAATTGGACAATATACTACGGTCAACACAGCCTGAACTTTGAAAAATTTACCCATTTTGACCTGAAGCCATCGCAACCTGTCACCCAACCCGTCCATTTTGCCACCTTGCATACTGATCATGTAAAAATGGAAGACTTTGAAGTTTAAAATACCTGATGAATGAGATTGTCGGCTCGCATTTTGTGGGTCCATATAATCTCAGGACTGTCGGAATCAGAAACCATAGCTGCAGCAAATGCAGTTGGACCACTACGCTCGAGAACATAAAGTAAAGACTCAGGTAGAAGCCCACCAAGCACACTCCGCTTAGCCAAGGGCAATGATGCAGAAACTGCAGCTTCTTCACCGCCATGAAAAGCTTGGTGAACATGGGTGGTAGAAAAGAGTTGAGCAATTGTAAGAAGATTAGATCCCGGGTATGCCAAAGCAAAATAAAATACACCACTACTATATAGCCTTATCATTGCCTTTGGATTTCTAGTAACAACGGCCTTAATCAAAGCAGCAGAAATCTCCACAATAGTTGGTTCCCCGGAAAGCATGGCCTACATTACAGTCAACTATTGTATTAATGCTGATTTTTATCCTTTAAGAAGTCAACTACAATGTAACAAGTCATATTAACGCACTGTTATAAGAAAAAAACTCAAATTCAAAAAACACCTGCGCAATATGAGGAAGACATCGTGGACTAGACAAGATCCTTTTAACTCTAGGTGTTGGTGTAACAATCTCTCCTGCATCATCTATATCTGAATGTGCAGACACCATGCTGTGTAGTATGGACAATGCTGCCTCACCTACCTGCAACAAATATATCACATTCTATTACATACAACAAGAAATTCTTGTCAACAGGAAAAGATAGAGCAATAATAATGATCAGTCAAAAATTATGAAAGTTAAACCAAAAACAGCTCACACAACCAAGTATCGCTAAAGACACTCCCTCCGTCCCAAATTATTTGTCCATCTTGCTATTTATACTTATCCCAAAATAACTGTCCACTTCTAAATATAGATTGATAATGTTAACTACTTTTCCAAACTACCACTAACTGATACCATCACATGAGTCTAAGCCTCTGAGAAACCATGTAATGATAACATCAAAATCACATAAAAAGAAAATAGAAGGGTAACGAAGTCATTTCATCAAATAGAAGTTTTAATTATCATCTTCTTAAAATGTGTGTTTTCAACTTGTGGACAAATAATTTGGGACGAAGGGAGTAATATATTAAACGTCTTGTGTTCAGCAACCCTCGAATGAAAAAAGTTGAGCAAGATGTTCATTTTGTCAGAACTTAAGAAGTGTATTAATGTAGGCAAGAGGAACAAAGATGGGTATTTGGCACAAAAACGTTTTAGTGACGGAAGTGATTTCCAAGAAATGCAAAGTTACTTTCATAATGCATTAGTTACTTATCAAAAGTTTCAAGAAATAAACATAAAAGCGTTTACTGGTCAATGCAACCCAATCGGACCCTTTTCAACCCAGACCCATTATGACCCGTTTCATTTCCCGACCTGCAAATCTTGCTACCTACACATATAATGTACCTGGGGAGGAGTGAGGACAGGAACCCTGCCAGCCAGAGCCCACCGAAGTTCACGAATATCGCGCAACCTCTTCCAGTCGGGCATTCCAGAAGACCAACACTTTGTTGTCCAATCAATAGTCTTTTTTGACCAAAACCGTCTGATAGCATCTTTCTCCACTGGGCCAGCTTGTGCACCATCCTTATCAATAAACAACCATTCCTTCAAAGGTTCCATAAAAGCAGAAGCAGCTATCAAATTAGATTGCAAAGGGATAACTGTTCTTTCTGAAACTTCATGAACGGTCGTAAGTAAATCGACCGCCAGAACACACCCTCCAACAAGAACACAGGCCTCCACATTTGATAACACCTTCATTAAAACCTGAAAAGGGTAATCAGCTTTCAGTTAGCAACAACATCATGTTTACTGAAACAAAACATTAGGTAATATTAAGTCGACTCAAGCATTGAATTAGTCTGTGCATACATACGAGTACAGGTGGCAAATGTAGCTGGTCAGGCAGGTTCAGTTAAAGGTCAAAAGACGTCAATATTTGTACTAGTCAGTTGACCTGAGACTTTTTGCCCAAGGTTGTTTATGGTGATCGCTCAAACTACATGCAATAATAAATCTGAAATTTTCAGCGAATTATCTGTGCTTTCATGCATTAAATATATACTTTTATCATCTTATAAAAAATACACTTTTTGCGACTCCCAACCAGTTTGTCCCGTTTTCCTATAAGGTAAACTTCTTTTATCAATTCATTTGTCCCATTAGAGATCAAACATAAGTACATAACCGGAAACAACACATGAAGATATCGGTATTCATTTCTCCTCCATTTTCGGGCTTGGGGTCACCAAAGGGGTACAGCTGTCTTTTTACCTTAAGAAGCAGTAGCAAACGGTGTCTCAATGCTCTATCATCAGTCCTGTCCAGAAGAACCGTAATGTGTGCTGTACCTTCAAAAGGACCAAGGGTATTATGATGTTGCTCATATACAATTGCCATTGCTCTAGCACAAAGTTCTCTAACAGAGAACCCACCACCACCCCCAAAACCATCTAGTCTGCCCATATCACACCAATCATCAGATGCTCCCATTTCATCAGGAACTGCACCATCAACAGTAAGTCCCGTGTCTGCATCACATAAAAACCGGTGATATAAAGCTTGGAAAAATGCAACTGGGTCACGCCATGGAAACTTTTCTGCTCGTGAATTGCTTCCACTTTCAAGCAGCAACCGTAAATAATATTGACCTACACAAACTTCTTTGGATAAGCTCGGATATCTGACCGAGAACTCGGTGTAATTCCAAGATATCTGAGGAGGACTATCTTGACCACTGGTTTCTGAGGATGAACTTCCGGGAACGATATCTTCAGTTCGCTCCTTCTCCACATCAAGTTTATGCACCTCGGCCTGTAATGCCCCTCTTAATTCCTGTCGGGTCCGCTCGTTCCAAATCAAATCGGCACGGTTATGATCGAGACTAAAAGCCCGCCAAAATTCAGGCCAGTTCAATAGCAATCTTCCAGACCCGACTGGTGTATTCTCTATAACAACCTGAGCTGGAGCAGTAAGATCCGAGTTTGGGACACCATCTAAATCAACCGAATTAGGAACAACCAAGTCATTTGACGGATTATCACCTGCAGATGGTGCATCAGGAGAAGCAACACTTGTGGAATGATCAACGGGCAATCCATTTGACATGTTTTCACCTGTGTAAACTGCTGAGGACTGAACAGGCTGATCACTAACATCATAGTTGGTAGCAGACGAGAGAGTGTTTCTAGGTGAGGTTACACCTTTTACTGTATGATTCTTTCTTTGATGAAGCAACCGTCTCCTTCTACTACTCATAAACGAACCTTCCTGATTAGAGTAATCTTCAGTGACGTCTCCTTCAGAGCGAGTGTGTAAATAAGCAACCAAGCCTGGTGGTAATACCCGGGATAGTAAATCAAGAGCTGGCTGATAAGAGTCAGCCCAAAGGCCCACAAGTTGTCGACTAACTTCGCGTCTTTCACCAGAAGGAAGAAAAAGAGCACTTAATAAATGTCTCAATAAAGCACCATCGCGTAAAGCAGCATCCCGCATGGATTCTGCTGCAATTGCATCTTCCTCTGCGATTGTCCGCATGATCACCGCAACTATTTCCCGTACACTTTCTGCAGGGTGTCCAAATAATACAAACAACCGACGTCTTAACCCTGCCACCTGGCGTAACAATTCAACAAAAACACTATATTGTGTGGTTTCGCTGTGTGGGTCACATATCATCGCCTCTAAAACCTCCGCAATCGACATGGATAATAGAGGTGAAACAGACATCGATTTCAATCGGTTTACCAAAATTACAAGATTACCCTGATGAGCAAACAACACAGACTTGGTGTGCATGATTGTAGCATGATAATCACCTTTTGTGTCAGTCAATAAGTTGTTATCCGTGGTACTACCGCCAATAAGAACTGCAATAAGTTCTGCAGCTTCAGCCGCTACCCCTTCAGATCCATTCCTTAACAAACCCATGATTCTCGCGACAGCGGCAGGGAATGACATTACATGTGAGGTGGCCGTTCTTGACGTCAATAATCTTCTTAAACAGGCAACGAACCCTATAACAGTGGCAGCTGCTTTGGGAGAAGGTTGTGGCAGAGGAGGAGACTCTGGCGGTAGATTTGGAGCAGCTGGGAGCATTGTAATTAAAGCCATTAAAGTTACTTCAGGTACTTCAATATTGGGAGGGACTCCAGTGTAAGGAATGCATGCATTAAATTCTCTAATTCTTCGCCAAAGTTTAGCTCTTGATCCAGGAATCGAACCTCCTTCAGTCACTGCATCTTTAGCTGATGCTGCCAAGTGTTTTAAGTGCATGGTGGCAGATTCCAAGTCAGCCCTAGCACGTTGTGGCATACCAGATACTTGCTGAAGTTGTAGATAAGCTCTGCCACAAGGTGGATCAATTGGATGACCTGGCATAGTTAGCCTAGGCAGAACAGGCACTGAACACTGACCCTGTAAAATAAAAATACAGATTAGTACATCGACTTTGGTAATTATTTACGAAAGCACAAATGTATACCTCTGTTTGTATCATATCCCGAACTGCTGCAAGTAAACCATCTCTAGATGTGCTAGAATATACCTGAAACCAAAAGTCTTGGTCAAAGAAAGTCAACTTGCAAAATATAAAACGATCTTCGAGCGAAAATTCTCACATGAACTGGACATCCATCATTGAACTCGATGGCAAATATCTGTGGTTCCTCAGCGAATCGCACAAGCGAACTCACTGCAGATAAAGGGCGGACAATAACAGCCTGCAACGTTTAACATTAAAATGAATTAAAAAATCAATCTTCTAAAAATATATCAAAATTTGACATTCACTTACCTCATAGTTTTTTGGATGTCTCTCCACAAGTGAAACCTTCGTCAAAATAAGTTGACGAGATACAGCATCACCTTGTTCCCCGAGTCCCCCTTTTGGTCCAACTATCAAACCCAACCCTGGTGAGCTAATTGTCCCGTGGGCAGCGGTTCGCATTCTCATTACAGACCAGCCCCCACAAGGAGTTTCTTCTGCTCCCACACCATCTTTAGCTGCATTTTGACAGAAATACTTAGGATGTAATGAACATTAATACATTAAATGCACATATACAAGATAACATATACACTTACCCCTTCGCTGTAAATACTCATTAACAGTAAGTGATTGAGAGCTTTCAACAGATAGCAATACTCCAACTGTCGACTTTGCGGTTTTTGTCTGGTCAGATCGTTGAAAATTAAGTCAACTAAAGAAAGCAAAAAAAAACAAAGAACACTAATGGGACATAACTTAAACATTAGGAAGTGACTAACTTACCAAACTTGCTATAATAGCAGAATTTGAAGTCCCTGAAGTAGCTTGAAAAGCTTTTGATTTTCTTCCATAAAGTGCACAGAGAACAAAACCTCCGGGCTCCGCATTTTTTCTCCCAAACGCATCAGAAAGAAGAATAATAGAAGGGTTATCCATGTCTCTAAAATCCAGACACCACCTTAGATCCCCAGATTTTGATTCAACAAGTTCAACTCCAACATATGTCACTTTCAATTTCTGTTAATGTAGTTAACCAGGAACATTTCTAAGGATACTGACACGAGTAATTATCTATGTTCTAAGCCAACTCATTCAGCAATCATTGGGTCGTCAGTTTATCAAATTTAAGCAGTGCTTAATGATCTGTTTGCATTTAATAACATCTCAGAGCATCATTTATGTGCATTACAGATACTTCATCGCTTTATAACTTACAGGTGCTTGACATGTTGATACGTAATAAGTCTACTAAATAGACAAAACTTGAGCGTATGCTATTCATGTTATTTTCTGGTTTACTAAAGATTTGAAGGAGTATATGTTGGAAGATGGTGATACCAATATACCCAATGAACCTTCGGCCATATATCAAAAATGTTAACTTTCATATAAAGTCAGAAGATCTAATGGCTCAAACATATATATCGGAATCATTGACTGCAAATAACTCAGTTACTAATTATTTTTTAGAAACAAGACTACGTTTTAATAAATATATAAATTAGCTAGCAATGCAGTAGAGTGTCTTCTGTTAAGCTCTATCTTATTTCAGTAACCTAGAAAGGTCAATATTTATAAATGTAATTGTGAACTAGATATTATTTCTTTCTAACCAACAGAACATAGAATGCAAAAATTATGTGATAGTGGTTTCAGATTATTTAAGCTAAATGACACATCATATCATGTATTTTGACATAAATAACGAACAAGTTTCTGTTTCCAGATTGTTTTACACAGAACATTCTCATGATTTTATTACACGCTAAGCTTAACAAAGAAGAACATTTATCCTGCCCGGAACAAGATAGAGACTTCTATATGAAAAAAGACCCATATTTACCATTAGAATAGCATTAGGGGTGTTTGAATTTGTGTTTAAACTAATTAGTGAGATCTGAAGTTACCACAATCAAACTTGAGGGTTTGGGGGAACGAATGCTTGATATGAATTTCTATTTGGTTTAGGTTGTTAATAAAATTCAAAAAAGCATTTGAGAAGTTGTTCTAGAAAAACTTATACTGAGATGAATGTAAAATTACATAGCTATCCCTAGCTTTAAGCAACTGATTATTTGGTCATTTCATTGTATTTCTAATAGTAACTCAAGTCACAATAATCACTTTAAAGAATTACATTAAACGCCATCTTAAATGCCCAACACAGGGGTCTGCGTAAAATATTTGCATGAACATAAGCTTAGTTTTACGGCTTCTGGGCTTATTGAGATTGATGCACTCAGTTTTCATGGCTTATGAGCTTAAAAGCTTTAGCTAATGGACTAAAGCTCAAAATTGAGCTTATCACCTTTTCCAAATTCCAATAAGCCCAGAAAGCAGCATATAACATTGCCTGAACACCCCTAAAAACTAACTCTTCTAACACTCTACTAGTAAGAGCACTACTGCAATTATCACAAGCAGGTATCACAAATCAACAAACAATCACAAACCATTTCATAAAAAAAGTACAGAAAACTTACAAAAGGAGCCCACTCAGCAGTCTTTCTTCGAAGATGAAGCACCGAAAACTCTGCAACAGTACCAATTTTACTCCACCTTATTCTATGCAACTCAGTCAATATACTTGCTCTATATCTAGACGAAAACTTCATTCCTTTAAACTTTCCACGCCCATCCGCTCTCACATTAACATTAAACTCCAGCGTATTCTCATCCTTCCCTATAATTGGTGACGCACCTTCATAATCATTACTCACATCATACGAATTAGTCACCGTCAATGTCGTAGGGTCTAGTGTCGATATACTATAATTTGATATACACAATATCCTCTTATACCGTCCTCGCCATGAGTGCTTAATCACTAAATACCGTGCAAGGTACTCGGGCTCCTCTAATGAAGACGGTAGCTGTGGTGGCGGCGGCTGCGGTTTAACGGGGGGCGACGACGAGCTAGTCGATGGTTCGGGTGGCGGATGGTGCGTTTGATCGGCTGTGTGGCGGAAAACGAAGTCCATTTGTGGGAGATATTGTAAGGAATATGGTTTGGGAGGGCTAGGTCTAAGAAATGACCATACTCCTGTACCGGCCGCAGCCGGTAGGCCCGACGGTCTCTGGAGAGACTGATTCGCACCCAGTGCTTCTAAAAGGGAGTGAAATAGTAACTATAAACCATACAATTACAACATTAAACTCTCATGAATATTAACTTCAAACAATTCATTATAAATATATATATGTGTATGTATATAAGTAATGAAAAACCCTAGGTCGGTGAATCGGAATTGTGTTGAATAAGTTGGCAGTAAGTTGATCGGGAATGAAAAGGAAGATCGTAAGTAGAGAAGTGAGTTAATTGATGAATAAAATGAAATTAATTGACAGAAAGGGAATGGAATTATGAGATATGGGTATGATCGATTTAAATTTGATGAAAGATGTAGTGAAAACAAAGGTACTGTGAATAAACCAGTAGTGATTATGATGATTAAGGATTTAGGGGATTAGGGCTTGGGGATTAATTTGGTTGATCGGACAAAAAGAGAGAAATAAGACAGAACTTTGTTTAGTTTGCTTGCTGGTGGATTGACAGTCATGCCGTGAGTATTGTTTTGCCTGTGACAGCTATTTCTTTTTCTGATAATATTCATCACTCTATTTAAAATCTGTTTTCACTTGACTTAGATATATATTTTTTAAAGTTTTTGCAAAATGGAATATTAATTTCGAAATTAATTAAGAATGGTTATTTATGGTATGTTTAGTTGTAGAAATTTTTTTATATTTTTCTATCTCTAATTTTTTCGAAAAAGGGAGAAACTTTTTATCTCTAAAAAAATATTGATAATGTAGAAAACATGTTCAAAAGATGTTGCAATTTTTATTTTGAAAAACTGAAAAAACATGTTTAGATGCATCAATTTTCTTGTTCACTTTTCTTTTATATCACTCTTTAAAAAATAATTATACGTAACTTTATACAATTATATTATTATTGGTTTGTCAACTCATATTAAAATGACAATTCTTAACAAATAATATAATAAGAGAATAATAAAGTTGTGTCACTCAAAATGCAATCAAGATTTCCTGTGAGATCGACCACGACAACTCGTATACTTATTCCATTCGCAATTTGACGTCTCACTTGAAGCATTTCCTCATTGTTAGTCAAGTTCAAAGGAAAGCCTTCTTGGACCACATTCAAACCTTCGTCCAGAACTTCAAGATATTCTTGACCATATATAGTGAATAAGTTGTCAGCCTTCTCTTCCATCCTTATGTAATTATGTAAAGCGCAACATGCATGCGGAATCAACATTTGGTGTTTTAGCGGCTAGTTTGGTATATCAATCAAAATAGAGATCTTGCTATAAGTACACCAAATGCATGTTTTATGACGTTACGAACTGATGAATGCATAAAGTTGAACATTTCTTTTTTTCCTCTTACTTTGCTTACTCCTCGAGCACGTTGCCAATCAGAACGATGATACCGCTGGCCACGATATGGAGCCAAAAATCCCTTTAGATTTGGATAAGCGCTGTCAGCAACATAGTAATAATTTACACACTATAATGAAACAACATTATCTTGGTCAGAAAGTTGTTATATTTTATGTTAAACAAAAAGATAATATGAATAATTTGAACATATACATATCTTACCACCAGCCAGTATAGGAAATTTATTTGCAGGTCTTATGACTGCGTCATAAAATTCACAAGAGTCATTAGTTGTTCCCTCCCAACTAGTATACACAAAAGTGAACATCATATCATGTGAGCAAATAGCCATGACATTTTGAGTGACAAGTACCGCTTTTCTACCACGAAATGACTTTTGTTTTGACGTTGGTGCCCAAGCTGCTACATGAGTTCCATCTATATGCCCCAATACGATTCTACATGAAAATCATGAATATGAATGTATACTTTGGTATGAAAGACAATAGGAAAAAAAAAAGGGCAAATAAGGATATTTTAAATCTACTTAAATACCTTGAAAAATGGATACCATCTCGAATCAACTTATATTTCTGGTTGAACTTCACTTCTGTTAACCAGTTTAACAACTGTAAGTGCAAAAGCCTTCAATGCCCTTAACACGGTCTTGAACTAGTAATGAACGGTCCTGATAGAGTGCCGAAACCGATCAGAAATTTCTCTTTGTGTGTTGCCATGGCATAGTATTCGCTAGCTCATTGCCAAACCTTCTTCCACACGAACATCCCTTGAATCTTGCAATAAATTCAACATCTTTAATTTATCATACAAATTCAAGAACACGTATGGCTTCATCCTAAATAACTCATAACATTAGATAGGATATCCACACAGTATTTTCTCCTATGTATTCTTTCCTACTAAGCATAGATATCCTACAAGGAATCCTATCAGTTAAAAACTTTGTATTCTCCGCTAAAAACATATGTATCATCATATCATCTTGATCATCATCTTCATCCGAGCTATAGCTAGAGCTGCTACCTGATGAAACCGACATTATATCTTTTTTCTGCACAACAATCAACCCTAAATGCGACATTAGAATAAGATCATATATAGAAGATAAAATACGACACATCAAGTTGCCACATAGAAATAGCAAAAATTCATAAAGTTGGATACACATCAATAACATAAGTCTTGATGACATCAAGTTTTTAACCAAATAAACAATAAGAATAAATACGACACATCAAGTTCTAAATCAGATACCCAAATTGTTCTACGACATAAGTGCATTTAAATCAAGTTTTGAAGCCAACTCCTCATTCTATCTTCAGACATTAGCATAAACATTTTTCTCCGTTTGGGTTCAAGGAAGTATTGTAGTGCTTTGTTGTAAGAAGTAGTGGAAACATTAGGTGTAGATTCTAAGACAATCATGCAAACATTAATGGTGAACTCCTCTCCCGTTGAACTTGTAGCTTCACTAGATTTTGTCTTATTTCTCTCAGCTTTTGCTAAATCCCTTTCCTTCCTAGCAATCATCAATTGTGACCACACCTCCATGAATGCCTCATATTTTTCTCTCCTAGGATCCTTTTTCATTATTCTCATTCTGGGCATATCACCATCGAACTTACGTACTTTACTTTCAATGTGGGTGCACTCATCGTCACATAGAAACTCTTCCTCAAACCTATGTTCTTCCTCTGAAGTTTGAGGAGCATTAGTCGAAGCATTATGAAATGTACCAGAAGCCGTAAAGTTACTGAAGACTTAGGATAACAATGAATATATCTTGCAAACCTTTTTTTGAAAGTTTTGAAGATTTATTCTCGCTGCAATAAATTACAAATCAATATAGTTTGTTAATTACATAATAAATTAAACACAAATAATTATTATTAGGCCTAATAAAAACCATATCTTAAAATATTCATCCCATACAGTATCGTTAGCAAACACTTTACCAGATAAGGAGTCCCATGTAACACATGTGTTATTAATCAATTCACTAAACTTGGTATGCATAATTTTGATTCGGTGATATTTTCCATTTAACTTTCCGATCCATATCTTAATGCATACTTCAAAAACATTTGTTCATCCATTTCGATCCAACTAGTTCCTTTGAAAATTGGCGACCCATTAGGATCTCTTTTAACTCTCTCTGCCAGAATCTTCAAAAAATACTTTTCACATGTCTCGATCCACTCCATAACATCTGCATGAGTTCCATTATTTCCACCCATAATAATATAATAATATATAATATATAATTAGAGAATAAAAACTAAAGGAAACATCATAATAGAATATAAGTTTTTAGGGAAAGAGAAATACATTTTTGGCCTAAACATTTACCGATGAATATTTCATTGAATACCGTTTATAGTGTAATTTTTATGCTAAATACTCATTGATTGAAATATTATCAATGAATTCTATGAGTAAAAATAACTTCTTCTCTTATTCTTTTAAATTTTTTACTTACATCATAATCCTTCTCCATGATCTTAATTATAATAAGTAAATCTTATTATATATAGAATATATAAATGATATAATATAATATATAATAATTAAAAATTTATGAACATAAAATATTTATTATATGGATATAAAATATTAATAAATAAATTATTTTAATGTAACAAATAAGTCGAGCACCAGATTCTTATACGAGCTCAGGTTTGTAGAATGACAAAAAAGCCAAACTCCAACTTCACATTTTAGCCTCGAAACGATTCTGGTCGAGCTTGGCTTGTTTACGTAAGGAACCAGCACCAAGCCTCCAACATCAGTTATTTGTTATATATTCTAGTTTAAGGTTAATGCATGATGCACATGAAAATGAGACTGTAATCCTTTCATCAATAATGCCTAAACAAACATGTTGTTGGTTAGTAGGAACCCCAAACAACTACAGTAAAATCAACTCCACAAGACAATTCTCTTTTGTTGGAACTAGTTTACAACTATCAACGAGTAAGGTACAATCAAGAATAGCTGTCTGAGACGTTGACGACTTCGCAAGTATGTGCTCTGAACTAGAAGTGGGTATGAGAAAAGACTTCTTCTTTCTTTTAGATCAAAATTCACATATTATTAGGCCACGAAAAATAGGAAAATCATAAGGAATACAATTAGTACAAAGAATATTTTTATCATAAGCCACCGGTTGGATGAGATACCATTGAGGTACCTCATTAGTTGTCCTTGTGCCCCTTCTACATTTGCCAGTGTATCTTCCATGTTCTCATCGATCCTGTGAAATAATTACTATATTGTTCATTTTATCCGAGTGAGATTATCAAGAGGACCAAAAATTGAAAAATAGGAGAAAATGTCCTTTTCAGCTTCTGTTATCAGGGGTAGAAATTTTTTTATGTTAATAGGTTACTCAAAAAAATATGAGATACAATTGTGGGACAGATAGTTAGAGTTATAAGACAGATAAGAGTTCAAAGGTTAAAAGTCAATGAGAAGTATGAAGGTATTATATATCATGTAAGTTTGTTCCTCTATAATCGTGCATTTTCCAAAGTAAACAGTATCTTATTCTTGATTTGAAAACAATGGTATGGGACTAACCTAATTGCAAGCTCCCCTTGCTGAGAAACCATGGTTGCCAATTGTGTAAAAATGGTGCCCAACTCATGGATGGTTGACTCAACATTGTGAAGAGCCTCAGCTCGGCTCTGCATATAACTATCTTGTAATGGTACCATCTGTTGTTGCTGTTGATTTTGTTGCTGGTGTAGTAATGGCTGAGATTCTCCATCTGCATGCTTCCTGGAAAGTCAAAAACAGAATCTAGAGGTTATTAAAAATATTCCAAGGTTCTTGGTTAAGCTAACAAGACTATCAAGTATAACTTTTTAAAATTTCAATGATCAGAGAATAACTTTTTTTTTTAATCAGATAATGATAAGAAGAATCACTTCACAAAAATATGCACAAAGTAATCTCGTCTTTACGTGGGGAATAGTTGAGATGAAGTCGAGGTGTTGTTAACCCATGGAGGAGGTGCAGTTGAACCATTAGCTGATGATTTGTTAGCTAAGGGACGTTGTCTGGCAAACGGGTTGGCAAGCTCTTTTGAATTACTTGCAGAAAACAGCTGTCGTCTGTTTTCATGAACCTTCAAGTTCTGCAGTCAAAATACCACAAGATTGACTAATATAAGTCAGATGAATAAAAATGTTTATATAGAAAAACTTGGTTATTATTATAGAGCTGACAATAATCCATATACTAATGAATGGATTGACGTGGCTTATGGCTGTTTGTCAGATCTCTAGCAGGTCAAAACTATCTTAAAAGAACATGAGTTGAACAATTCGAAAGTCGACATGTGCCTTTTTAGAGCATAAAACCTCCTAAATCGTTTTACTTAAAACAAATATATTACTATTAAGACAAGACAAATATTGTAATCATATGGATTTGTATAAAATTTTAAAAATGAGCATGCTTGAGTGAACCCTACCAGTAATTTCTTTTTGAGTAGTTAGCCAACTCGCCCAAACATCCCAATTCTGCACTAGTTTTTGAAACAATTAGACATGTCATGCAACAAATTTATACCTCTGTCCTCATAGTAAGGACTTCCTTGAACTCCTTTGTGGCCCCCATCAGACGATTCTTCAGATTATCAACAACTGTAGTTGAATGGGTAGTTGTGTCACTTGAGTTGTTTTCACTTTCATTTTGTGAATTGCAAACAAGCTGCAAATCCACTACAGCTGCATTAAGAGCAGTAATGTCCTGCTTGATGACAGCTGTCAATTCTTGAATCTCCACTGTTGGATCGTCAAAAACAGAGGTCCTTTTTGCCACTGCAAGAACAAGAAAGAGATCATGTCAAGATTTTGCTTCCGATGTTATGATTTAATACATTAGGATAATGGAGATTAACTTTGAGAAAGAAAGCAACATCCATATAAACAAACTATTCTATTACAATTAGCTTAATGAAAGAGTTAATTATCACATTTAATTATGTTATAAAAGCACTAAATTTCCTTAAACATAGATATAAATACTGATAATGGCCAATCCGGAACCGCAGATACCAAACATCTTGCTACTTATTCGGCTATATAGCCACCAAAAACATAAGTGTAATCATATCCATATTGACAAATATACACCAGGCTAAAGATTCTATTACTATTTATCAATTGAAGTGGCACAGCCTATTAGTGCATCATTAGGTACGTTAGGTTAACATATGGATCGTAGAAATTGCAAAAATTTCCTTTTGATTCCATAATGGAACTCTTTGAGCAAATAGAATCTTGATGGGAGTATGGAGATCTCATTCCATAATGAGTACTGATAACGGTTTCTAATCCTAAAATAGCTACAAACCAATCCCTATGTTAGCCTCTCCTACAAATAGAAGCTCAACTCCGCCACATAACAAAATAATCACTTCATCATCGCCGAGAGAAATAAATAATAGGTCAAGGTTTTTCAAGTAACAACTTTAACCATGTCCTACTCGATACATGAACACATGTTATTTCAAACATGACCTCTTCATATACCTACACTAACCAAATGCTAAAACGCATGATACGAAGTCATCATCATGTACGACGACATCGGCAATCATCATTTGAATTCATTCACCAAGTCTTATGTGATATTCATCTTAAGCACTATCTGTATTTATGCAGGCCCATATATTTCATCCTAATCCTACAACTTTGTTTTCTAGACCTACAAAACAAGCTGATCAATAGCTTCAGACTTTAATATCAGACATTCAGACAACCTACAATTATTACTATAGCCTACAGATTTGAACGTGTATGAAAATCAGTGTGTCTCAATTGATACATAAGCAAACACATTCATCACTCTTTACCTAAGCGGCTAACAATCACTAATTCCTTAGTTTCGTTTCGTTTCATTACGTTGTCAAATTTTATCCAGTATGTATAATCAGATATTGTATGTAAGCACCACGTTTTGCAATATATAATGCATAAACGCATTCTAAAATCTGAATTACATAACTCACATTTTGCAAGTTTAGCTAGCTTCTGTGACGTATGATGAATTCCATATCCAATTTTAGAAGCTCTTTTATTAAATTCCGTCTGAAACGCAGCTATCGATCGCGATCCCTCACCAACTGAAACCCAAACACCACCGTTATTCGCCGTCACCGCTCCG